>JAMAHW010000014.1:0-502759 GCA_023627715.1 Periconia sp. R9002 | reverse complement strand
CCTACGAAAGCAGAGCCTACGAAAGCAGAGCCTACGAAAGCAGAGCCTACGAAAGCAGAGCCTACGAAAGCAGAGCCTACGAAAGCAGAGCCATCAAAGGGCCAGCCTACGAAAGCAGAACCTTCAAAAGCAGAACCTTCAAAAGCAGAACCCACGAAGAGTGCCGAGCCCACAAAGAGCGCCGAGCCTTCAAAAGGAGAACCTTCCAAAGCAGAGCCTACGAAGAGCGCTGGACCCACGAAGAGTGTTGAATCTACAAAGAAACCTGAGTCAACGAAAAATGCTGAATCTTCTGTTCTCAATCCCTCACCGGAATCTACGAAGAAAGCTGAATCTACAAAGAATGTCGAATCTACGAAAAACGCGGAATCCACAAAGAATGCCGAATCAACGAAGGGTGCCGAATCAACGAAAGCAGAGCCTTCAAAAGCAGAACCTTCGAAAGCAGAGCCCACGAAGAGTGCCGAATCCACGAAGAAGGCTGAACCTTCACCTCCCATTTCCTCCCCGGAATCTACGAAGAGTGCTCCATCTTCCACAACAAAACCAAATCTTCCTCAAACCACAGCAAGCACACTTACTTCTTCGACCGTATCCAGCATTCCACCCAACACCTACAAGCCACCTCGGTGCACACCGTCCAACACAAGGCGACTCCCCTTTCCCACGCCATCATGTATCTGTGCTACTCCAGCACCGTGGTCAGGAGGCAAAGCAGTCAAGAATATCCCGCTGTACGTATCCACTTCTTGTCTGACTTGCGTGTAGATTGTGACTGTTCTGACTCCATTTTAGTCCATGCGTAGGCTGCAACGACGCCGAAAACGAACGCTCCGTTTTCCCCTTCAAACTTTTCAACCAGAAGATATTCTCAAACTGCCGAAAGTATCCCCAGAAGGATCTCACCAATGCGTGCCAAGACGCGTGCAAGACCCAATTTGAGTGGTGTGGAAATGTGGCGAAACTGGAACGCAAGTATGCGGATTATACGAAGGTTAAGGAGCAGTGCGACGCTCAGTACAAGGACTGTTTGAAAGAAAATCAAATGAGGGGCCCCGAAAAAAACTGGTGCGCGAGGGATACTGGGAGGAACGTGTTTGAGCACCTGAGCAGGGAGTGGTTCCAGTGGTTGAGTAATTATATTGAGGACATGGTCTGTGACGACCCTTGATACCACCCACCTCTGGATATCGAGGGACAAAAACGGCTGGAGCCGCCACGCAAGAACTGAGAACAGTCGCAAAAGCACTCTTTTTGATGATAGGTAATGGATTAAACGGGTAATATGACGGGGGATTCGGAAAAAGAAAATCGCTGGAATGAATGTGTCAAACGCCCAGCCGGGATTTGTATTTCTTACCTATACACTCATTGAATTGCAGTTTGTTACATAACTATGTATTGGTCCAATACGTTAATCTCGATGATGCCTGCGCTCACGGGAAAGTTGATATGAGAAGTAATATGCACCAGCGGCTTGGCGCCCGCGTTGAGCACCAGTTACCAGTTCACCAGAGCGAACCATCACGTTGTCACCTCCGGAGCAGCGCTGAGCCCATTCACGAATGCCGCTGACAATGAATCCGTTATGGTTACCGATGACTATCACGCATTTCTCACCTTCAAGTCACATAGCTTTGCATTGAGGACATCACCCCTGGATATGAAGTCCCGACCACCGTTGGGGATAGCATCAATCATGGCCTAGTTCTACAGCAGCAACACTGCCACTTGTTAGGCTCCTTTTCTGCTAGTGAAAAGTAGACTACATTTTGAATCAAAGTCATGGACGCACTTTTCATCTTTGCTAACATCTGCACATATCGTTGCCATCTTCTACTTCACAGATCACGCTGCGGCAGCTGTTGGTTACTTGGAGCCCCAAATCAGATATCCCACCGCCTTGACCAGATCCAACCCCCATCCGGCCCAGCCACGAGCTTTCTGCACCGCATTCAACGCCTTGACAATATTCCTGTTAAACACGTCTTGTTCATACCAATCATCCGCATACGCTTCCCATATGGCACTGGTTTCACTTTCTGGGGCTCTACGTTCCACTACAATCCACTCGCCGCTCTCCTTCTGCTTCAAAGACGCCTTGGGACCGATAACGAGTGCCCGGCCAAGGATTCGTGAGTCGGAAACGATGCGTGTCGCCGCGTCCACCACATCTTCTACTTTCCCCATCCCTCCGCCTGCTAGCAGCAATCTAGTCGGGAAATTCAAGATGGGTGTGTCGATGAAATACGGACAGAGCATGTTGATGCGCACACCGTGCAGATGCGTGGTCGCACGTAAAGACCGAAAAAGACCGAGCACCGCATGCTTAGAGGTACCATACTGGGGAGCTAGCGCAATGGGAGCCAGTGAAGCCAAGGATCCAATGAACAATATGTGTCTGTCACGGGGTTGTCGCTGGTCAGAGTCGACGCTGCACGCCTTTGAGCCTGGATTTCGAGGTAGCCAGTAGTAGGCGAGGTGTACCGAATATAATACACCGACAATATTGACATCGATTGTTTTGAGGTTCGGGGGCTGTGGTTCTGCAACGCTCAATTCCTTGGGATTCATTGTCTCATCCGGATCGCGGACGATACCTGCATTCGGAACGACAGTATCGATTCCTCCGTGTGGGCTCAGCCTGACTGCCTTTTTGAACAGATTCACTTGAGACTGCCAGTCGGTAACATCGCAGTAAACAAAGTGGACATTGTCCTTTCCCGTCTCTTTCCGCATCTCGCGCGCTATGTCATCTCCTTTTTGGACATCAACGTCGCCTATGATGACATTGGCTCCATGGCGTGCCCAGCATCTCACAAATCCTGCTCCGAACCCGCTAGCTCCCCCAGTGACCAGAATCGTCTTATCTTTGACCCAACTGGCATCATATGGGATGGATAGATCGATTGGGGGTGACTGCCGGATTGCGGCCGAGAGGCCCATTGGATCAGGCGAGGGCATCTCCATCTTGTTAAGAAATACTAAATATATTGCAAAAAACGGGACGTGGCAAAGAAGTGAGGTTGAGGAGGCCAGCCCTCAGCGTCCAGCTCCATCTTCCTCTCGTTCAAGTTTCAACCGTCTCGCATCTCGCAACTGCTAGCTGTGATAGGAAAAGTAGTAGTAGCCGGTAGCCCTACTTGCAGCCGCTAGTTCTAGCGTATCGCTCATCCCTGTCTTGTTCCTGACCCCGCGACCCCACATGCATTCACACTCCTCCAAAGACTTTTCTTGGGATTCTGTTCGTCCAACCTCTCATTCGTTTCGCTCCTTGCGTCACATTCCTTGCAAGTCCATCCGGTACCTAACTGGCCAATCGTGCTGCGATTAGTCGTACTCAACCCCATCAGGACGGCGCAATGCCTCCCGCAAATCTCGCGCCGTCTGCGCCCTCACCCACGTCTTTGGTAGCCACGCTCTTCTACAAGGCAGACAGGCCGCATTACTTTCCCCACCCCGATGCTTCACCTCGCTCCCCCACTGATCCCATTCCTTCCGCTTCCCTCGAGTCACTCAAAGATGGCGCTATACCCACCGACAACCTTTCTTCGTATCCCTTGGAGCCTCCAACGCCCGGCCCGAATCCTCTAGACCACATCTACGGCAGCTACATCAGCCAGAATTGCTTGACCGATTTCTTCTCAACACTAACCACCATTGTCCCCACGATTTCCCAGGACGCCATCGAAAGTCGAAAACTGCAGCAAGACAAATTCTGCAAAGTCGTCGAGGTGCATTTCCCGTTTCCCCCTTCCACAAACGTGACGTTGGAGACGATAAGGAGACATGAGAACATTTCCCGCTTCGAGCGTGAATGGAACGTCGAGGTCGTTTTCCAGGAAGATACCGTCCACCGCCGCTACAAGCGTCTCGCCGTTTTCGACATGGACAGCACCCTCATTCAACAAGAGGTCATTGATGAGATTGCTGCGCTCATTGGAGTCCAGGATCAAGTCTCTGCCATTACTGCAGCAGCCATGAATGGCGAACTTGATTTTGAGGCGAGTTTGCGGGCCCGATGCAAGCTGTTGACGGGCGTACCCAGCAGTGTTTGGGAAACACTTAAAACGAGGATCACCATGAACGAAGGGGTACCGGAGCTCCTCAGGGCTTTGAAGCGACTAGGGTTCAAGACCGCGGTGTTGAGTGGCGGCTTCACACCCTTGGCAGAATGGATGGCAGGGAAATTGGGTCTAGACTATGCTTTCGCGAATCACTTGGTTGTCTCGCCGGACGGGCAAACCCTCACCGGCGAGCTTACCGGCGAGATTGTCCATGCCGAGAAAAAGCGTCAGCATGTCCTCGAAATCGCCGCCAAAGAAGGCATACTGTTGGAGCAAGCGATCTGTATAGGGGATGGTGCCAACGATCTGCCCATGATGGGCGTGGCGGGGCTTGGGGTAGCTTTTCATGCCAAACCCAACGTGCAATTGCGAGCACCGGCACGGCTCAATTCGAAGAGCATGTTGGATGTCCTGTATTTGTTCGGCATCTCGCGTGAGGAGCAAGAGGCTTTGATACGATAGACGCTCTGTGATGCCCTGTTTTTTGTGTGAATGGCCAAGGCAAACTCCCATTCCCATGCGTTACGTCCCATGGTATTCGGCTAGCGACGTCTTCCATAGTTTCGTCGAGATTCTATCCTCAGTCTCACAGTTTCCTTTTGAACACGACACTTACAGGAGCAGGTGTAAGACGAGTCGTTGAGATAGTCATGCGCCTTTCTTGGACCTGTACCATCAGACTACACCAGTCAGGGACTTTCAACAAGACGTTTATAAAAATCTGCCGTCATCAGCGCCAGTTATCATTTCTAGTTTTCGTTTGTGCTCATGAGGTCTATTGAGTCTTGCAGTGTGAGGCGTGAGCGTTGCGTTCCTGGGCATACACCCGGAAGTCAATTTTGGCAGGCTGAGCGGGTATCTTGTAGTTGATGTGCTTTAGAGGATGTGGAGAGAGGTCTTAGATGGATTTGATAGTAGAATAGTGTGATACCTTCGTGCCTTTTTGTGACAAATCAACGTGTATGCATTTAAACGTGCATGAATATTGCTCAATGCGGCGATGCTGTTGTGTCTCTAGATGTAATTGACGTTTTGCGAGATGGATGAGATGATTAAGTCGACTGGATTATTGACAGTGACCACCCCCTACAACCAGGTCAAGATGATATTTTCCATACTATGCAACCGCACACCAAAAGAAAAACATGGCATAGAATCAACACCTGCACTCAACCCCCTTCTTGCTCACGCAAACGTACTTGACGCCTTTATACGGCGTGACTCCACTCCCCAACCCCGTGCTCTTCTTCATATCCACGCCCAAACTCTCCACCTTGATGCCACTAGGCAACCACCCCTTGACCGAGAAACTCACCATCGCGCACGAAGGCATGAGGACTTTCATCTTCTTCTTTTCAGCATCCCCGTTCCGCGGTGGGAAAGCATCAACGGCGGGCGAGGAGGAGGCCTGGTATGAAGTCGGCCTGGCGTCGTCGTCGTAATCGTACGTATTGGAGCTGGTAGATAGAGCAACGTCGGCATCAGCATCGTCGGCATCGGCGCCCACGACGGTGCCGCGTAGCGTTGAGATCAGGGATGTGCCGCTGCCGCGGTCGTTGGCCATGAGATTGGCAATCTCGCGACCCGTAAGTCGCCATTCGATACCGCGGTCTCCTGGAGCATATCCGGCTTCGCCTGCGCCGCGGGAAACACGGAGATCGGACACGTTTTTGACGCCCGAGGGGAGCGGGACGTGAACGATCATGGATTCGATGGTGGGTGCTGCCGTAGTGCCTTGTGTAGCGGAGGATGTGAAGCTTGCGCCGCCCAGACCGCGGCCTCCACGACTTGATGAGCCGCCGCCGCTGGAGAGGGAAGAGGAGGATTTGTTACCAGCGAAGCGAGGGTTGAGGTTTAGTTTGACTTCAAAGTCGGATCCGCTGGATCCCAGGCCAGTCTGAACGCTGACTGTGGCTGGAATGTTCAACTTTGGGCCTGATTTCGCGGAAGTAGATGTTGAGAAGGCATCGAGCGCAGCCGGGCCAAGCAGATCGACTTCATATGCTGCCAGGAGAAACCGTCCGTCTGGAGGAACAAAGCTTAGATCTCCAGGTCTATCCTTCCATCGGTTAAACCGCACGCAAGGGTGGAAAACTGGCAATGCAATGGTGTTTGCCGGGCCTCCTGGGCATCCCAATTGTAGTTGAAGATCTGGTACTCCGGATACCTTGGCTGTAAAGGCAATCGAGCCATTCGCAATGGCAGCTAGTGGCCGTCCTGAAGGTGACAAGGTGATATTAAGCGTCTCCACAATATCCACATACATCTCATTGCTTGTATGCCTTACATTTGCTCTCCTCCAAGGTACAGTGCTCGTAGCCTGTGAAGCTCCGCCGGAGCCTCCAACGGGACCCAGGCGTGGGCTGGCACCCCTCCCTAGAGAAAATGGACCGCCTCCGCTGGCCGCTGTTAAGCTACTGGGCGTAGTACTCGGGAGACCGACTCCGCCGAGCAGGTTCTTTATGAAGTTGGGCGCCTCGACGACATCTCTCAACGCATTCGGTTCGGTGCAACTGATGACGCCCCCGTCCACCATCTCGCCAAGTAGTTGTGCGACGACATCGTAGTTGGCTTCGACCTTGCTGGCGAGCAGTGGAGCGCCAAGGAAGTCTTCAAGAGCGTCGGCGGTGCGGTGTAGGAACTCAAGGATCTGAAGAGGCTCTGTGTCGGTCGAACACGGGCATAGAAAGAGAAGTTGGTCTTGGATTATCGAATATAGTAGCGTTGACGGATTTGTATTTGGGAGGTAAATCAAGGAAGGTCGTGGTGAAGGATGCGAGAGGTAGAGGGGGAGGAGGGTGCTGGATGTCGGGGGTCGGCCGCTATACGTGTGCTCGAGGAGGGGTGTGCTATTGTTTGTTAAACCCTATAAAGTGCGCGAGAAGAGGAGGAAGTTACTTGTGCTCATCAAAGATGTAGAGCGCCTCTATCGTGCTCATGTCTCCTTGGATGTTTAGGCTCGTGGGGGGTGCGAGTAGTGGGGTGGGTTGGATCTATGGTAGGCATTTGGTGGGGAGCTGTGAATTGCGCCCTCGGCCACGGATCCCTGTCGCCGATCCTGTCGCTGTCCTAGTACAGTCCTACCGACATTCTCAACTTTCTCTGAAGCTGACCACCGCATCGTGCTGCGCTTTCATCACCTTTCTTTTAGATTGTACCCGCCATGGGAGACTCCACACCCACATTCAAGCAAGCCATCAAGCAAGACAAGGCCGAGTTCGACGACTGCACCCCGTGTCGCGTTATAGGTACACCGCAACCCAAGATGCCATTCAAGCTTTAACAGGTAGCTAATTGTAGCTTTGCAATAGGAACCGTTACTTTCATGGGCCTCGGGGCCTTTACCTACGTCTCTGGACACGCACAGCTTACCGCGCAAGAGGAGGTGATACGAAAGAGCAAAAGCATGTTTGGTATGGCGAGCCGTCGGGCGGGAATAACGGGCACAGCTGGGATCATGGTGGGCCTGGGGCTATACCGGTGGTTTGCGTGATAGACGGGTGTGGGGTTCACTTGTCAATGTTATATTGTGTAAAAATAGTGTTGATTCAGAGTGGACTGGCTATCAGTGGGTACCGATTCAGCTAGAGGGCTGGATTCTGGTACATCTGTATCAATACATGTTCTTCTAAACATAAATTTCCCAAATTCATCCTCATTGTCATCTCTATTCCCTCCCCCCATTATGCGTAACGTGGTATCAGGTAAAATATTGGAGGAAAAAATGCACCAGTGAAATGCACCATATCCTCCCATGCTATCCCCCGGAAATGCAGCCAAGCCGTACTGTCAAACGCCGTCGCCAGATGCGATGTAAAGAGTTCATGATACTTCGTGTCAACCTCGCGGGAAAGTGCGCGGAGTTTGAAGCTATGACATACGCCCTCGTTTGGGTCCGCCTCCAGGCCCATCCCGGCGGTCGTTCATGTCGATGTTGAAGAAATCGTGCATGATCTTCCGCTTCTGGCCGGCGCCAGTTCCACTTGCTAGATTCACAATATTTTGGGCCGCAGACTGTCGCAAATTTCGTGACGAAGAGCGATGAGACGTTCGGCGAGGAGGAGGAAAAGCTCGACGGGCGGCGGCGGGGAGGTCATACGAAGTACTATCAGGTGGAGCATTCGAGGGGTATGCTTGAGGTGAAGAGAAATGGAACATAGTTAAAGGTGTCATATCGGTATCGGTAGGCGGTTCGGTAGCAGCGGATGCGGGTGCGGAGTCAGAGCGATGGGTCGGTTCTGCCATGGGTCCCACAGTTCGTGTCTCTTCCGGACTGGAGTTCCTTTCCATTATAGGCGACGAGCTTCGTGCCCTTTTGTCATCCTCGTCGTCGCTTTCGCTGGTTGACTGAACCGGCAGAGATCCGTCCAACCGCTCCGTGGCCCACTGTCGTATCCGCCAACCCTCACCATCGCTGATTCCCAGATTTTCTTTGTCGAGAAAGCCAATGAGATCTTCCAAAGCGTCTTGATATCCGTCGGAACGAGAGCGGTCGATATCGGCAAGGGCGGCTTTGTAGAGATTGGTGACTGTGAGGGCTGCGCTTCGAAAGGATTGATGGGTGTCAGGCTGGGGCGTTGGCTGGCGCCGCCTCGTCTTAGGGAGCGACGTATTGAGACTGCGCATAGAGTCCATGGTAGAGTTGACGTGTATCTGTTCGATGTTTCCTTGGAGTTGATTGAGCGTGCATGCACTGCGGCGATCGTGTAGTGGTGGAGAATTTGTCGGAAAGAGTTGTTCCGAGGAGCTCCCGGCGGGCAATGTCTGACGATGTGGTGACAAAAACACAGAGAAGGCCTGGCTAGGCAGAGATGAGGACTATTTTCACAGGCCTCGGAATCGTAACGAAGAGAGCGAGTAGGCAAGGCCTGGTGGGTAAAGGAGGTTGAAGTTGCACTGCGTTGTTACAATCCAACTGCCCACGTTCCAGGTGGGGGTTCCCACGTGCGCATAGCTTATGTCATCATCTCATCTCACGTAGGACGAGCTCATGATCAATTGTACTTACTAACAACAAGAAAGCCTTGAGCACATTTCTGGCCGTCAATCACATGCTTCATGAAAGCTCCGATAGAATGCCTGCCTCTGGAGCTTGTCGACCTTGTTGCTGCCCAGTTCTCCCTGTCAGACTATCAAAGCGTCCGCCTCTCGTCCAAGCACCTCGTCTATCTGACACTGTCGTCCTTTTGTGATCGTTTCTTCACTCGTCGAACCACTACATTAGCGTCTTCATCGTTGGACCGTCTTCTTAGAGTCTCAAAGTGTCGTCACCTGGCTGATAAAGTCCTTGTTTTGGATGTCAAACTCCTTAATCGCGCCGACTATGAGAGCCTCCAGCAGATTAGCCGCGTAGGCATATATCCCCCGCCCAAACGTTTTCCAAGGGTGCCGCAAGTCAAGCTCAATGACATTAGCCAGGAGGCTGAATTGTTCGAATACATGCGGCACACCAAGGACCCGAAGGTTGTCACCGATAAGCTCGCACGCGCGCTACGCCAGCTGCGCAACCTCAGAACTATTCGAATGAGAGTGAACGGTACAACTCTCGGCAGCGTACCCAGTGAAGTATATGATGATCATGAATTTCTGGCGGCATCTTTCAAGGCCGTTTCAAGTGCATTATCGAAAAGCGAGTTGCGGATCGAACAGCTTTACGCAACAAAGGGGACAACAATCCGCGCAACCACCAAATCAGCCAATCTGAACTACTCAGTCTTTATGTTGCCTGCTCCTTTGATCCAAGCTTTCTGCTCGCTGCGGACGCTTAGTCTTTCGCTTTGCACTGACTATGTAGATTCCCGTGTGCCGGGCTGGGAAAGAAACATCTCGAGATTCATCAGTGCCGCCCCCGCTCTTGAAGAGCTTGTGCTCTGTACACAGCTGACTTATGGACTGTATCAATGGCGAGTCGCCGTCATTCGTTCCTTGGCGCGCTCCGTACGCCTTTCCAACCTGAAAAGTCTTCAATTGCACGGGTTCCATGTCAGCGCAGCCGACGTGAAAGCGTTTATACATGCGCACTGCTATACGTTGCGCAACGTCACCATCCGCAAGTGCCACATGAAGGAGGGAACCTGGGGGTCACTGATAGCCTCGTTCCAAGTACTGGATTTGGAGTATCTGCGTCTAGTTAAACTTCAACAAGAATCGATCCCAAAGCACATGTATTGGACGCCGCGTACGGGCGGGAAAAAGAATAAAATTGTCTTGGATATCAGGGAAAGGCTGCCATCTAAACGCATGGATAAAATGCTAACGGATGCCGTCGAAACTCTTGTCCCCACCATACCTCTCCACGAATTCTTGGATGCCTGAACCCCCACCACTGTTCGATTTGATTTCTCTGCTCTTCTGGAGAACCCGTCTCGGTGGATATATCGATACATTCAGGTGAGCGCTGTGGCTGTTGTTGTTTCCCGTCAATTCATATGGTTCTTGCGCGTGTCTAGCTCTGATCTTGGGTTAGGCCATCCGGCTTCTTTCTCGTATATTGGGTTATAATCCAGCTCTGCTCTTGGTTTTGTCCACTCAGGATCTTTTTCGTAGTGCAGGTTGTATGATTCATCTTCAATCTTGTTGAGATACAAACGGAAGCCGATCATTGCGAGTGTGATGAGGACAGCTGTGACAGGAACGATGGATGCGAGACCGGCAGTGAAAGCGGCGGACGGAGTGATGGGGACAGAAGGGCGGTTTGACGAGGTAGATTTCCTGTGTCCTGAGGCAGAGCTGGCTGTAGAGTTTGACGTCGCGTTGAACGAGGAAGAGGATTTCATTTTGCCGGCTTTTGGACTGCTCTCAACGGCTGTGGAGCCACCACTAGCGGCATTCAAAAGAGCGGAAGCTATCGAGGAAGTCGAATCATCGTGGTCGACGGCGCCGGAGGCCACCAAAGTCATGAACAAGAACGCTAAGAGTAAAAAGAGTGTTGAGGGAGACATTGTGACGAACGCCTAAGGTCTTCGGAATTGCACGACGAGCGGCTTCTATACCAGACGGCCGCTCATGTGTGGCGGAGTGGTGTGCTGGACGCGTTTCGCATTGTCCGCAGGGGGTATGAATTTGTCTAGAATATGATGGCCTGAGTCGCTCGACACGCCGTCTATATATTCGGTACGCATAACAAATGGTTCGAGCGCAAGTACACCGGCAAGATCCTCAAACGTTTTAGAATGCGCCATCGCCCGCGGCTCGATAAGGGATGCTTATTTTACCAACATCATGCCTCAGGTTGCCTCAGATTTCGTGCCTTCATACAGCTCCTCTCAACATGTCTCACTTGTGACATGTGTAGTACACTGTTCTACGTAACAGCATTCAAGTTCCGATCATCACACGCTGCTGGTAACTGCAATCAAAATTTAGCTCTTCATGATTTTTTTTTTCTTTTCAAATCCGTTACCCGGAAAAATAAAAACATTTGCTATGCGAGGATCCACACGATGCCCCGATGCGTTAATCTGATGCAATACGCGTCGCAACTTTTGCTTTGATTGGCGCCTGTCAACGTACGTATCAACGTCCTCGACAGACTAGCCTGTTTGCCAGTGATCCAAATCCCCAAATGTTTACATACCTCATTTGCATGATACACAAGTGGTTAAATGCTGTTGATGTTGTTTATCTCCAAAATAGTTCTATCATGCACTGGTGTCAGGTACTAAGTACCTAGGTAGTCAAGCTAACGCGTTGATCCGGGATGCAGCCGAACGTCCACGCATACCAAGCGAGCGAATCAGCGTCTTCTCTAATGACGTAGTGAATGTCACTGAGTAACATGAACCCTTCTTTGCTCAGCCCTACTGGCAGCCTTACTGCACCACGTACATTAGTTCCGCTCAAAGAAAGGATAAACCAGCGCCTTATAGATGACCTGAAAATCAACATCAACACAATGCCTCATCGCTATGCTGTCAATGCATGCGGAGCCTCCTTGCCTTGTGAGCTCCAGTTCCGTGGATCTTGCGTTGGGATGCTGTAATGAGTTATATGAGAAACACGGGCTTGGCCATATCGTGTCTGGGATTCTCTCTGTTTACTATGTCATATGTGTTCGCCCCCATCTGCTATTGATAAGCATATGGGCTGTGTGAAAACACTGAAATGTTTTGTTGAGCACTATGAGCACGCGAGATCTAGGAATTGATTGACAAAGGCAGGGTATTCATTGATCTATACTAAGGTCGCTCTCTATGCATTGGGATGATCCATCACCACCAGGCGATGTTATTCTGAACACTGCCAACAAGGCATCGTGAAATAACCACCAGGCGATAATATTCTCATCACTGCCGACACAAGGCTTAGTGAGATCGCCTTGAGGCGATACTTCCCTGATCACTACCACGCTGAGGCGGTTTCGTGAGATCACCACCAGGCGACAATATTCTGATCACTACCGCCACAAGGCTTCGTGAGATCACCACTAGTGCGAGCACCATGGCCCCGATGATATCCCAGTGCAAACTAGAGCAAACCTCCCAGAAAAAATACCTCACTCGGACTTAGACGGGGGCTCACGGCGCCCGGCTGAGTCGGGGGCAACTCCCAAACTCAAAAATTTGGCCTCATACATGCTGGCCCTCTTCCTCTCCTCCTCTGCCCTAGCTTCGGCCTTCTTCAACCGTTCTTCGGCCTGCTCCAAGAGGCTGGTGAGCCGCTTGACCTCGCGGCCGTCCTCGATGCTGTCATCATCGGCCTTTCTCTTGCCCTTGGTGGGGTCGAGGTACGGGCGAGCCCATTCTTCACCAATTTCGAGCAGGGCCTCGGCATCGGTGTGGGAAGGCCTATATTTGACGTCCTCGTGTACGTACGGCACCCGACGCAGTTTGGCCGAGTAGAAGTTGAAGGTCAAATATCGCCTCTTGCAATACTAGGCACAACTTAGTACATTTCCAATTTCAATGCACTCGATGCTTTACTTGGCCTTGGTGGTCCTTGGTGAGGCATGTACCGCACAGATTTGTGCATGTACTGGAGTCCTGATGTCCTGGTGTGTATGGCCGAAGGCAGTGTGGGCACCTATATCGAGTGAAGAAGTTAGTTTACAAAGTTGATTCAATTCAAGCAGGGGAGTTACAATGCATCATCAGCGCCCTAAAACGCCACCCCACATGATCTCTAGACGAGAAACGACTCTGTAGCCGGGGGAATTACTTACACTGTGCTGTGGGGCCTGTCCCCAACTCCATCGGGGAGATCGTCCTGGTCATAAAAGTCCTCGGGTTGCCGAAAGCTGTAAAGGTCAGCCTGGCATTCCACTTTCAATTGAAACAGGCAATTCTTACATCTCTGGATGGACCTTGGCGTCCGGCTTTGGGAAGACCTTAAGTGGCCTGCCTCCCGGAGGAGAGGGTGACCTAGTTCTATTAAAAATTAGTAAAGATGAAGCAGAGATACCTCAGTATAACGAGGGCAGTGAGGAAAGCTTGACGTGCATAGGGTATTAGAGCAGTACATACGTTTGGCAAACGGCGGCCTGGGGTGTGACCCCACCACGGCCACGGCCACGGGTTTGGGAACGCTCGCTAAAGCGTCCTGCCATCCTGTGTTGTGTGATGGCGAGTGAGATTTGAAGGAGAAAACGGTGCCTGGATGTGTGATGTGTGTGTGGGTGTATGGTGTTTGAAGGTATTGGTGGTGGCCAGGTTAGATGCAGAGCTTTCGTGCCTACCTTCTACAACTATCGTAAGTCTTGGCATTATTCCTTTTAGGAAACCACACAAACAGGTACCAGGGTGTCTACTGCTCTTATCTTAAACGAGTAAACAGTAGGTTGGAATCATTCACATGTCAGTGTCGATACCTTGGCCGTCGGCACTATTCGACCCTTCGCATCCATAATGTACTCAGCACCGATTTCCTCACTATCCGAACCCTCGCGGAGAATACCCAGTTCATCCTCTTCGCTTCGGTCGTTGAAATGCGAGTTGCTTGTGTGGATACCTGTTGACTTTCTGCGGGCGGGTCCATGATCCTGATTTGGGTTATTGGTCCCTTGGAGGGTGGACAAGGACATATCTTGTGTGGACCTGGTGGTGTGGTGACTGCGTGAAGAGATCGTTTCCTTGAAGAAGACACGCAGGACGGGTATGGAGCCGCCGATGATTGCAGTTGCGGTTTCGACGGCGGTCCATATTATGACGTCTTTACCGTTGTCTGCTTGATGTAAGCATGCAGAACATCACGCAAATGTTTGCTGATTTCAAGAGAAGGCTTACATGTGAAATCCTCCTGGCCAAGTTGCCCGAGATAAATCCCCTTGACGATTGCACAAACCCCGGCAAGCAGCCCCATACTCATCGCAATACTCACTCCGATCTTCTCTCGAAGGGTCAGCTGCAGTCCCCAGATCAATTGCCAGGGCAACAACGCCAGTGCAAAGTCGGCGCTCGCACACCACGCTGCATTGAAATATCCGTATTTTATCATTCTCTGAGGGTCCCAGCACTCTCCTTCAATCGTTGGATTCCACGTCTTCATCAAAGGCCGGCACGTCACGTACAGCATGAACGCGCTGGGCAACATGACAACGAACAACGAGACGATGCAAAACCATACGAAGGCTCTTGTATATCCACTCGTGAGACGCAGCAAGGTTACACCGAAAGAGATTTTCGAGAGAGTGGATGCAAAGCACGTTATTGTTGTTCCGATTGACAGACCCACGGCCGTGATGAAGAGATTCATAAGAGGGATTTGGTTCGTGTGTTTCCCAAGTCCCAAGGTTATGCCGATTTGTGTTATTATGGATTCGATAAAAAGAAGCACCTTCCATCATATTAGCTTCCTGATCAGAGATAGTAGTGAAAAAGTAGGAACTACGAACCCATGAGAAGATCAAGACGTGATCATCCCACCAGAGTGGATGCTTCCGGCTGATTTTGGCATACAGACGTAGCCCGAGAAAAAATCCGGACACAAGGCATAAGGACCATGTCACCCCCGCCAGAAGTGGTCCGTTATCGTCCAAGGCCATAATCTTTGCGCTCCCACTTCGTTCAGCGTAAGTCCCACACTTTCGTCTCCCTTCCTTCTCACCAAAAGACAGCTTCTCAGTGGAAGCTTCTCAGTCGAGTGTGAACAAAATGCAACAGATCAGAGCCAGGAAGATGTGTGACAGGGGGTTTTCCTTTCTATGTAGAAGAAGAAGTGCGGGACGGAGTCACAACGCACTGATGGATCGGAGGATGGAATTAGCGGCCTGTGTGAGTAATGATCTCCAGTAGCAGGGAGGCCGCTGTGAGCATGAAACATGGTAGGAGCCTATCGGTATTTCTTACTATCGAGCTCTGGATTGTCGCGACGAAAACAAGCTACTTCTCTTGTTACAAGCACCCAAACTGGCAAATGACGGGAGCAAACCTAGTGGATTCCACAATCTGGAATCTGCATCTTGAGTAGAGCTAAGAGCTTTAGGCAATCACGTCCAGGCTTGTTATCCTGGCATTGATCTCTAATGTACCACTGCACTGGCACGTACCTTGCTGATCGCATCACAAGCCCGCAAATCAAGCAAGCATTCCCCAGCTCTTTAACACCACTCGAGCGATCCTTTCAATGTAACTTTGCGGGAGATCTCCTCATCGGAGTCAATGGAATAACATGACTCGAATGTGTACTTGGTTTCACCATGCTCCATTGCCTTTCCTGTCGTCGGGAAACGTCTCCCACATGGCAGCCACCTTCAGCCAAACGTGAAGCCGAAAAGATTGACACATGCCGGTACTTCGCTAGCATCGCATGGCACACACGGGTAATTCTCCGAAGCGCGTGTCTACTTTTTTCCATTGGTACGCAGATTGTGGCAGAGCCTTTCGCATCTGACACTAGGCAAGACGGCGCAAACTTTATTCTATTAGCCCAATGTTCCTGAGATACCCCTTGACCCGCCACATCGGAATCGCACGAGTTCTGATAAGTCCAGAGTTTGTGAATTTTATGTTTTGGATAGAGCAAGCAGGAGTCTGACAGTACTGTATGAGGTAATTCTTGAGTGGCGTTGCCAGGGCGCGCGTAGTGTGAGGTAAGTCTAGAGACAGAAAGACTTGCTGCATATTAATGATGGTAGGAACTGCATTAAACCTTTAACAAGACATTCGTGGATGAAATGTACTGGTCTATTATTTCGCGCTGGCCTATATGGGGGAAGTTCTCGTTATGTAGGTGGCATTCAGAAAGCGTATATAATATTTGAGATGGAACGTCTACCGTCTATTACCCCACACAGTATGCTCTTTCATAAAAATTACACATGTTACTGTTTGGATATATATACGAATCAAACCGGTGCAATCATTGGTCGGTCAATTGGTGCAACACTTACCATAGCTTCCATCTATTGACGAGAAACCGCTTTGTTGAAATCATTCAGCTTATCCTGCACCGCTTTCTTCACATCAAACCCTTGCACCAAACTTCCCCGCCTCCTCCTCTCTTCGTACTCCCTCTTCACCTCTGCAACAATCTCATCAATTTCCGCCTCTGGATCATCTGCAATACCTAGTGCCGGTGCTCTCCTAGCTCCTGTGCCATCCGTGCTCTCTGTTCTCAACAATTCCTTCCTCTGCTTGTCCTTGGCCACCTCTTCCTTTGCTACTTTCTCGATGCTGTCATAGGCGGCGGGAGCAGTTACACGTGCAGATTGGCGTTTGACCAATTGATTACGGAAGGGGAATGAGCGGCTGAAAAGCACGAACGAGGCAGCAACTACGATGAGAGTATAGAAATATACCCGTGACCACACTCGCATGGTATCGCCGAAGTAAAGAATCACAAAGGGTGCGGTAGTGAAAGAAAATGTCGTTTGCGTAATGATGAATGTGGCGATGTCGTAGTATTTTTTAGAGGGTAGTGGATTCTTTCCATCAGGGGTCATGAAAAGAGGGCGGACTAGACGACGACCATCTAAGGAGAGGTTAGTATTGAGCTGTGTCGATGAGGATGATGCTTACTCTTAGCAGCAACTTGAAGGAACGAAGCTAGCACGAACGCCAGGTAATACCCTGGATAGAAACCGTGCCAGAATGCACTGGTTACAAAGGTGGCGAGAGTCGCTCTGAATCCCGGCTTTTTCCCTTTTGGCGTTACGCGCAGGTACATGTAATTGCGCAGCCATTGGTTAGTGTTGATGTTCCAGTTGTTGAGATAGGCCCGGGTGTTTTGTGCTGTTTCGATGTCTAATGGCCTGATATTGGTAAGACGGTCCCATTTCGCTCGCCCAGTTGCAGGATCAATCCCATTGTAGCCAATACCAGAAAGAATGCAGGACCCTTCGGCAAGACTCCACACCCCATAGTACTTCATACGACTCGTCAGGCCAAACATGTATAGATGCCACACGCGCCGGAGAAACCAGTACTTTATCCAATCGTCACTGAGCAAGAAAGCTGTATTGTACCACGCGGAAAATCTCAAGAACCCAAAAATCCATAAACTTCCGGTAATAGCTTTGATGGCAGCAGGAGTGCCGCTGCGAGGAATCTTGCGTTTCTTGCGTGTCGGGGGCGCCTTGGATGGATCCGTCCCTGGCGGCAAAGTGAACATGGTCGAAGTGATGTAGTTGCTATAGTCACAGTAGTCGAATGCCGGACCGCCCATGAGGGCAGGAAAGAAGAAGACCCAGCCAGTGTAGTCGATCAAGCTGGGTAGGGTCCGAATAGCATGCTCTTTCTGGAAATCTGAAAGCTCCGACTCGGGCAGGCGTCCATCTTGCACGTTCCAACAGAAAGCAGTCAGCTTCATCACAAGCACCATCTGAGCTCCAGTGATGTCAATAAGAGAAGGATCGTTGACGTTTTGACGGATGATGTGGTTCATCGACATGTGGCCCATCTGAAACACGAAACCGATCCATGGCATGTACGGCGAATCGATCTGGGATGCAATGATGTAGGTTCCATACGCGCTGATCAAAATTGTTCTCAGGCCGGCCCACAGATCAAACAAGCCGACAAGGTAGAAGAGAGAGATACTGGACGATGTTAGAGAAGTGTTATCTTGGAAAGTCTGTATGCCTACCCAATCACAAAAGCATTCTTCTTCCAGATTTCGTGGTCGGGGATTCTTTTCAAGACTGCGGCAAGCGGATAGGATAGGTAGAAAGTGAAGACCAGTTTTACTGTTCATGTCAGGCACCATGCATGGCCCAAGTGGTTTTGGCTAGCTTACGTTCGTCTGCAGACGTTCCCAGGGCATTGCCAACATATTCAAAGGCTGTAGAATCAGTCAGCAAAGTCTACCAATCCGGGACTCCAGCCCCACATACGAGCATTAATGAAAGGCAGCATTTTGGCAGTTCATACAGGCAAGTGAACGAGCAACAGGAGGAGGACAGGGAGAAGGAAGAGCGTTTATAGTATGACTGAAATCCGCATGTCTCAGGAAAATCTGTAGGGGTAGGTAGATGGGTGATGGATGATGGCTGCACAAGACTCGGCCAGACTTGAGTGCGGCTGTGACGTCGGTCCACATGGCACCTGTTTGCGCTAGCTGTTACGGGACTAGCGCAAACCGTGGGCGCCGACGAAGCTCTCACTGGCAGAATTTCAACTCCACAGCCATCACGCGTTGGGTCGGTATCGCGTGAAGAGAGAAGTGAGCCGCCAGCGCATGATCGACATCATCGAACCATGGCTTCCACGTACAACATCGAGCCGAATCCCACTGCCAAAGTCATCCTCCGCACCACCTTGGGCGACCTCGAACTCGAATTGTTTGCCAAACAGACCCCCCTCGCATCGCGCAACTTCTTGCAGCTTTGCCTCGATGGCTACTACGATAACACCGTCTTCCATCGCCTGGTGAAGGGCTTCATTCTCCAGGGTGGCGATCCTACAGGTACCGGACAGGGCGGCGAGAGCAGCTACAATGGTGATCCATTTGCGGACGAGTTCAACAGCCGGCTCAAGTACACCCGACGAGGCCTGTTGGGCATGGCAAACACTGGGAAAAAAGATGATAACGGGAGCCAGTTCTTCTTCACCCTCGGCGCTACGCCTGAGCTGCAGGGCAAAAACACACTGTTCGGGCGGGTTGCAGGCGATACTATATTCAATCTGATGAAGATGGCTGAAGCAGAGCTGGCCGAAGGGAGCGATGAGAGGCCCATGTACCCTACCAGAATTACGGGCACAGAGATAATAATCAATCCCTTTGAAGACATGGTCAAGAGAAATCAAGTGCATCAACCTACCGAGACCGAAGTGAAGAAACCCAAAAAACCTAAGAGAAAGGCAGGGAAAGCGCTGCTCAGCTTCGGCGGAGAGGAAGGGGATGGTGGTGACGCTATGCCCGTGACCAAGAAAGCCAAATACAATGCGAAACTCGTCAGCGCAGGAGAAGATCTACCGTCCACGCTTGACAACGCGCTCAAAGAAGAGAAGGCCATACCCATCCGTAAACCATCGCGCAAGTCTCCATCTCCCCCTCCAGCCCCCAAACCAGCTGTGCAGGCCGCACCTCGATCTCCACCACGCAATACGTCACCTCCACCACGCCCGCGGGAAGCATCACCCGAGCTGACAAAACAATCCAAACTCGACCGCGTCAATGAACAGATTGCCGAGCTAAAGGCTTCCATGAAGCGGACTACCACAACTCAGCGTGATGAACCTGCCAAGAAAAAATCACTCCTGGACTCCATGGTCCCTGCGAATACGACACGCGGTCGAAAAAGAGGCGCAGGAGCCAGCAACGCTGCCTCCGAACAAGCCACCCTCGACATTCTCAACAGATTCAAATCCAAGCTAGAAGCTGCCGCTCCTGCAGACACGCGATCGATCTCGCCCTCCGCCATCGAAGTGACCGAGAATACTTCTGAAACTATTGATAAGCCCCAGCAGGATGCGGACGAGGAGGAAGTCCCATGCGATCTACACTTTGTCGTCGGCTGTCAATCGTGCACGGCTTGGGATAAGCAAGACGGAGAGGAGTCTGACGATGACACAGGCTGGATGTCCCACGCCTTGAGCTTTGCTAAAGATCGCCTGGGTAAGGATCTTGAGTGGAAAAGAAAGAACGAGGAGGAACTGGTAGTGATTGATCCACTGGAGAAAGCAAAAGAGCTGAAGGCTGAACAGCGGCGAGGAAAGGGAAAACCGGGACGGGATTGGGATGATGGCAAAGGGAAGAAGAAAACGAAACTTTAGATTTTTGAATCAAAGAAAATGCACCGTTGGCGTTCAACTCACTTGGCCTGAAAAAGCCAATACATCAATAGCTGTGAAAATGGATGAGAATTCCAGGCACCCATCACCTCACGCAGCAAGCGTAGTCTCTAGCAATCTTGTTCCTGCCTAACACAACATCAATATTGTGGGCCACATAACAGATGTGTATTCTGGGTCTCCCACATGGAATGAGATGCTAGCTAGTTCAAAACAGCGACTTTTGGTCAAGAGTTGCCCATGGCTCCAATCTCCGGTCCGCAATAGTCTCTTCCTATCGATCCTAGCCGCATCAAAAGCTCGACGATAATAAGAAGACGAATTCAAAATTGGACGGGCGTAGGGATGGATGGCGGTTTACTCACTCAGTCAAAAGAGCCATATGAAAAGAGCAGTAGGTGCAAGCGGAACAAGTCCTATAGGTGTGCACCCAGAGGTGTTGATACATCTCTTCCTCGACGACCTCCGCCAGCAGTCTATTCCATGCGGGCAGCCAAATCAGATGCAAGAGCTCCTATCCCCTTAGTCATGTGACACTGAGTTCGCGTTCTAGCTACACATGTAGACTCTAGAGGTGTACAGAGATCAATCGTTTCTTCCTTCTTGATCAAGTCACGTGATAGGCACCACTTGGCGCGTTGATATTCCAAGGTTGTCCACGCACAAGCTCCGCTCTTTTCCTCATCCCACACACAATATCACTCTCTCAAATTCAAGCTTTTTTTAATTTCCATCTCACACACACACACACACACACACACACAATGGACGGTGACCACCATTACCACTACCACTGTGGTAGTCAAGGACACAGCAACGAACAAGGCCACCAGGGAGATCGAAATCTTGGAGAACAACAGGCCCAGGGACCTCGCAATGCTCTCTGCGGAGGAAAGTATGTGTTCACCTATACAATGACATGTGTAAACGTGCTCTAATGATCTTTCAGGCCAACCCCCGAGGACGCCGAGATCCTTTTGGCCCAAGGACACGAATGGGCGAGGCAGTTTGGGGACAATAGCAAGCGAACTTTTGAGGACGCCGCTCACGAAACCAAGCCGCAGGACTTTGAGAAGGCAGAGCACGTCAAGGACCTTGAGCTCCGGCTCAAGAAAGCTGAGGACCTGAAGGACTATTATCTGGCCGAAGTTGAGCGGCTCAAGGCCCAAATAGCGCAACTCAATGCGCCTTCCACAGGACAAAACAATCAAGCCAATCAGGATGATGCCATAACGACTGAAGTCGAGGACAATGCCGTTCTCCGTGGACGGACAATTAGAGAAGAGATCGTTGCTGGCTTAAATGCTAAGGCTCGAGGAGAGAAAATCGCGGACGACTTTGTTGCTGCAAATGCCAGGGCCCAATGCAAGAAAATCTTGGACGACTTAGTTGCGTCCCTAAATACCAAGGCAGTTTCTACGAAGACAAAGGGCGAAGATGAGGTTACCCAATCCCACGCCCGGTAAGGGGTGGACTATTTGAATTATAAGGCCTCACTTTACTCTCATGGACTCGATCACAAGCATTGGAACCAAACACAGCCTTTAGGTTGTTACTACACACGCAGCCTTTAGGTTGTTACTGCATACACATCCTTCGAGTTGTCACTACGCACACATCCTTCGAGTTGTCACTACATACGCAGCCTTAAGGTTGCTACTATACGCAATCTTTAGGTTGTAACTACATACAATGCAGGGAGAGTTTATGAGATAATGAATTCAGTTAATGATAAATACTACCGCTCGATGATTGTGATGTCTACCTATTCATTCTTCGTCGAAATAACTCTTTCTCCTATTTTCTAATGCAAGCAAGGCAGAAAGGATGGAGCAACCGCGGGATAACCCAAAGGAGACTCGAATACGGCTACTGTATACCGCTGATTGTAACCCTACGTAAGTTCAAATAATGATGCATGATCTGAAATTATGCTGTGACTTGCTCAAGTGCTATGTACATAGGTAGGTAGGCATGAGCTAGTATGTAGTGCATGCCAGACAAAAAAATTCGGCTTTTCCAAAGCCACACATCCATCAAACGATGCTACCGATCGAAAAATGGTCGAGCAATGGAAGTAAAAACATTACCAAATATTTCCCAATGGCGGCAAGCTGGAATGATCTCGAAAGGGCGCAGAGGGCTTGTACGACAAGAGGAACATTGAAACGAAGACATTTCACATTCAAACTACATACTCTCTTGGAGATGCTGAGGTTGATCTTGGTAGGCAACAATCGATTTACCTTTTGCAGCTGAGCTGTTTCGGTTTGGTTCGGTATTACTTGTAACATTTCTGGTTTGGATCGGTCTGTGTAAAATTGACAGGTATTCATTGCAATGTCAGTTCCAAGATACAGAATGTTATGTTCTTCCTTTCTACAATAGATGGAGATGTCGAGGAGGAGCTAGTCCAATAATGGTATAGCGCATGGTATACCATGGTCTTGGGTTGGGACAGCTATTGCTACAGTTCAATTCATTATAAGACACATAGACAACGCAATCTAGAGGTACGCATCTAACATGAAGTGGCTCCTATGTTGTCCCCGTATCCGAAGTGAATAGCCACAAATCCGATTTACCAGGGTATACGTCTACTGCCTGTAAAGCAATGATCCTCGCACTGATCCCTGTCTCTGGGCAGCAGGGGGTTCCTAATCATGCATCAAATAAGAGACTGCTATTTCTCGGCTCAGTTGGACTTGGACTTGGCATAATATGGATGTTTCTTGGGTCTTTCGTGTCCACTGAGACGTGCATTTGATATCTGGCTCCTGCCCTTTTCCAATTCTCGCCACCACAAAATGTCTATCACGATATGAATGGAAGGTAGACAATTATTAATCTATAGTCCCACAATCGGCCAAATATCCCACGGAAAGATGGTGGGCTGAACCTCGATCAACAGACGCTCCCGTGGCTCCATCCAATGACGCTCCATGTCGCACAAAACAGCCAAGCTGGACCTGCAGATAGATGATCAAAGTTACCGCAGAACCCTTGTGCGACCATCCCGGGTGTTGAAACGTTTGTGCTCGTCATTGCTGTCCTGGTGGGTGCTTCGATGAGCGTATGACCCGTTTGTTTATCTCCCCGATTTGGCAAGTGTGCAATATCGTGCTGGATATAACATGTGCGTCTTCCCCTCCGTGCGAACCATTTTACACTCATCCCTCAAGACCCCGCTAGGCATAGAAAAAGAAAATAGAAGGAGCGCGGAACCATTTATTTCTTCTGTGCGCCTCATTCAATTCTACCGCTTGCTCTTTCATTGTCGGTTTTCTCATGATCTGGACAGTGAGAGAGAACGAAGATGAGGGTCGCTTTAATCGCCAGCTACTTGGTCGCGACTGGCGTCTATGCCAGGTCAACCTTGCATGTCGAGAAAGAGGAGGTGGAAAACCTGCGACATGTACCACAGGGCTGGAAAGAGCTTGACGTCGCCCCTTCCCAAGACAAGAAACTGCACTTCCGCATTGGAATGCACTCTGTCAGTCTCCCTACACTGGTTTCCAGCTCAGTGAATACTTAACTTATACTGCGTAGCCCAATCACGACCTATTCGAGCAGACACTTTTCGCCGTTTCTACTCCAGGTCACTCCCGTTACGGAAAACATTTGAAGCGAGAGGAGCTCAAAGACCTTGTCAAACCGCGCGCCGAAGCTACCTCTGGCGTTCTCCAGTGGCTCGAGGATTCCAACATTCCCTCCGAAGACATTGTCGATGATGGAGAATGGATCAACTTCATCGCGCCCATCTCCAAAGCGCAGAACATGCTCAACACCACTTTCAAAACCTACCAATCCCTGGTGCGTCCTGAAATAACAAAGATCCGGACTCTTCATTACTCCATACCAAAGGAGATCCGCGACCACATTGATCTCATCCAGCCAACCACTCGATTCGGGGAGATTCGCCCACAGCATAGCAATGTGCATATCTTGGAAGAAGTGCCCACGATTTCCACGGCCGCCGCAGTCAACATCACGTGCAACACGACTATCACACCGCAATGTCTCAAGGATTTGTACAACTTTGCAGACTACACTCCGGGCAATGCGAGCGTGACCATTGGTGTTACCGGCTACCTGGAGCAATACGCTAGATTCAAGGACTGGGCGCAATTCGCTGCTTCGTACGCACCATTTGCTGTTGGTAGCAACTTCACTTGGACCTCTGTAAATGGTAGGTTGCTCTTTGCCACTCCCATGGAAAATGCACTGACTGATTGGGACAGGTGGTATCCTGGACCAGCGCGCAACCAACAGCAGCGTTGAAGCCAATCTTGACGTGGAGTATACCCTCGGCCTCGTCGCTCCTAATATTAAAGTCAATTTTTACAGCACCCCAAACCGCGGTATTTTGATTCCGGATCTGGACCAACCTAGTGAGGCAGACAACCAAAACGAGCCCTACCTCGACTTCTTTACCTATGCCGTCGGGCTGCCAGATGACGAGCTACCGCAGGTCATTAGCACGTCATATGGCGAGAATGAGCAAAGTGTCCCTGTCGAATACTCGAAGAAGGTTTGCGACCTGATCGGCCAGCTTGGTACGCGTGGAGTGAGTGTCATTTTCAGCAGCGGAGACACGGGGGTAGGCGGTGCTTGCCAAACAAATGACGGGAAAAACACAACCCGCTTCCTTCCCATATTTCCTGCCGCCTGCCCGTACGTCACATCAGTCGGTGGAACGGTCAATGTTGAGCCTGAGATAGCGGTTTATTTCTCATCAGGTGGGTTTTCTGACATTTGGCCACGGCCATCGTACCAAGAATCGGCTGTCTCCAGCTATTTGAACCAACTTGGTTCACGCTGGGAAAACCTCTACAATCCTCAAGGTCGCGGGTTTCCCGATATTGCAGCTCAAGGTTTGCGATTCCGCATTGTAGATAAGGGAACAGAGTTCAGCATAGGGGGCACGAGCGCGTCCGCACCTGTTGTTGCTTCGATTGTAGGGCTTTTGAACAATGCGCGACTCTCTTCTGGAAATTCGGCGCTAGGGTTCCTGAATCCTTGGTTGTACAGCACAGGCTACAAAGGCCTGAATGATATCACGGGTGGAGGATCGACTGGTTGCACGGGAACGGATCCATACTCGGGTTTGGAGACGCCATTCATTCCTTACGCATCGTGGAATGCGACAGAGGGCTGGGATCCAGTTACCGGGTTGGGAACTCCCGATTTCGGCAAGCTCCTCCAGCTGCTGTCGACGAATTCCTCTTATATTTATTAAGCATTGAAGTAGAGGGAAAAGACTAGGTATTTGATGAAAAGAAGGGTATGGCGATACATGGGTACGAAGATGTGGTGATGGTTCTGTGCCCTTGCAGGAAGCGGCAGCTAATCCAGCTAGCGCGCCTCCATCAACCATTGCTGCTTTTTCTACGTCAGCAGCGTGCCACACTTCCTTTCAACCTCAACACCAGAACTTTGACTTCTCAGGCGTCCTGGTGCCCTCACTTTCTCCATCTTTCCCTATTTCTCAAAGCTTGATCCATGACCAGTCCTGTTGTGCAGAAAATCCATCTCTCCAATTGCCCAATCAGCGTCCCGCACGAATGACCTTCCATTTTCCGTTAGCAGTTCCAACGCCGTAGCCCCGTCTCTTCTTATCTGCAGACAGACAAGCATCACCTCCAAGCCCATCTCCACCCACACACGCCGCGGCAGAAGCTTATCTTTCCAGGTAGTGATCCTTGTCCTACCTATCCAGGCATGCACCGAGCCTTTGGAGCAGTTGGTTAGACGGTGGGCTGGTAGATGGGCGGAAATAATGCGACGAAGAGAAGACCATGGAGGATACTCCTGAGGCCTTACCGGTCCCTGAACGCGGTGAGCTAGGATAGTACGCATAAGATGGACGCAGAGTTGTCTGTTCTATACAGGACTGCTGAATCGCAACGACCGTTTGAACTTTGGATCCTCGTTCTCTACATGACCGGGACTATGCAAATTGCCTCCTGTTGGTTTGTCCCAGGAACCGCGGTCCAATATCGCGGATTCGAGACGGCGGCGAGCTATCATGTCGCCTGCCTAAACTGGTAGCAAAGCTCTAATACCCCAGTCTCTTAATTTTCGTACATCGTCATCTTACTGCGTATGCGGTATGACCAGGCAACGAACCGCACAAGTCTAGCGCAAGGGATTTCTCTCTGGTTAAATAGCCAACTCTGCCCTGAGTCGTTACGCCGCCTTGCTGCGCTTCGTTTCTCTTGCTCCTTGCCAAACCACCTAGGTTGGAAATCATCCGCCAAGATGCAATTGCTCTCTGTTCTCGCCATTGGCGGTCTGGCTTCAACGGCTGTAGCTAAAAGCTCCCGCGCTGCAGCTCTGGCCAGGAAAGGTATTGAACTGCCCAAGCCACGATTTGGATTCCCAGCTCAGCCGGCAACTCCACACATCAAGCGCGCCGAGAAGACCATCATCCCACAAAGCGACAAGACAGCGAGTAAGTTGAATCATCGATTACCTTCTTTTGCTCCACGCTAACCATCTCACGCAGAATATGTCGTCAATGGCACTGCAGGCGCGATCCCGGAAGTCGACTTCGACATCGGGGAGAGTTATGCCGGACTGATGCCGATCAGTGACAAGGCAAACGAAACGAGCGAGCTGTACTTTTGGTTCTTCCCCAGCAAGAACGAACAGGCCAGTGACGAGATTACAATCTGGCTCAATGGCGTGAGTGAATACTTGGAATATGCTATCAAACGAGAATTGTGCTAAGTGTTGCAAAGGGTCCAGGATGTTCATCGCTCGAAGGATTCCTCCAAGAGAACGGGCCCATCTCATGGCAATATGGCACTCCTCGCCCGGTTTACAACCCGTGGAACTGGGCAAGTCTCACCAACATGGTGTGGGTGGAGTGCGTATTCTCCCCTGTCTTCGCGTTGCTGAAGCTGAGTTTGCTGACTGGATTTCCACACGTTCAGGCAGCCTGTGGGCACTGGTTTTTCGCAAGGCACTCCTACAGCTACTAGCGAGGAGCAGACCGCGCAAGAGTTTGCCGGTTTCTGGAAGAATTTTATCCAAACATTTGGATTGGAGAATAGGAAGGTGTACATCGCAGGCGAGAGCTATGCGGGCAAATACGTCCCCTATATCGCCGATGCCATGGTGAAGAAGAACGATACGAAGTTTTACGACGTCAAGGGAATAATGATTTATGACCCTAGTATCGCCGAAGACGTGTTGCTGGAAGATAGTAAGTTACTTGAGCGTTCGGCATCCGTAAATTGACAAAAACTGACAATGATATAGTTCCTGCTGTCCCCTTCCTCGACCAATGGGCCGGCCTCTTCAATCTCAACGCTTCCTACACTGCAGATCTTCATGCCCGCGCTGACAAGTGCGGTTACACCGACTACATGAACACATACTTGACATTCCCTCCCGTCGCAAAGCTACCCACCCCTAACAACACCGCCAAGACTCCCGGCTGCGGAGTGTGGGAGGACATCTTCAATGCTGTCCTGCTCACCAACCCCTGTTTTGATGTCTACCAGGTCGCCACTACCTGCCCCCTGCTCTGGGACCAGCTCGGTTTCCCTGGGTCTTTCGACTATCTGCCCGAGGGTCAACAAATATATTTCAATCGCACTGATGTGCAGAAGGCCATCAATGCGCCTATTCAAGAGTGGAATGAATGCTCGAATGGTGTGCTCGATACGGACACATCTGCACAATCGTCCTGGGAGGTCATTCCTCGCCTTATTGACACTCTGGATCGGACTGTCATTGTTCATGGCGACTTGGATTATGTTCTTCTCTTTAATGGAACCCTCCTCGCTATCCAGAACATGACATTTGGTGGTCAGCAGGGCTTCCAGTCCCCTCCTACCGAAGATTTTTACGTCCCCTACCATGACGATTACAGCCTCGAAAGCTTGGCGGGCAGTGGCGTAATGGGTAAGGCCCACACTGAAAGGAAGCTCACCTTTGTTTATCAGGCCCTCAGTGGCCACATGGTACCCCAATATCAACCCAGCAGTGGGTACAGGCAGCTGGAGTTTTTGCTGGGACGCATTGACAGCTTGACGAGCAAAGTGCCATTCACTACCACGCCCGGTAGCAATGCTACCAATGCAACATCAGGAGCAATTGGTGGCAGGAGAATCGCGGCGGATATGAAGATGTGGTTGTAAATACATATTTATATGAAAGCGACACTGCAATCATGAGACCATGACGGTACAATGTTAGTAATGCTCAAAAACCTAATCCATCCCACATGAATGACGCCATCTGGTTTAAATGTTGTTAAGACTCTCTCCACCGTCCTGTGAGTTGAAAATAAATCTTTCATGACGGTATGGTTATCCAATATGGCCGATGGCAAATGCTTTGGATCAATGGAGGAGTTTCGTAGTTGAGATTTGACAAAGTGTATCGCGCCCACATGTGCAGGGCCGATACTGAGCCCTTCTTCTACCGACGGCCCACCTCCGCCCTTCCACCCCGCCACGTTCCTGACCATTAATTCACCATGTGCCCACCGGCGCCACCCCAACCTACCCCAGGTGTCCCACCCCTCTACGTGCCGCAATGGCCTCCATTCCCAACCAGACAGCTCTCGAGCTGACGCGCGACAATGTCATTGCCGCCCACGCCCTCGTGAAACCCCACATCCACCACACACCCGTGCAAACCAACACAACGCTCTCGACGCTTGCGTCTACACCGCAGTCGCCCGATGCGCTCAAGGGAACACTGTGGGAAGGACAGGAACCAGCGAAGCCCAAGATTAAACTTTTCTTCAAGTGTGAGAATTTCCAGCGCATCGGTGCCTTCAAAGTCCGTGGGGCGTTCCATGCGGTAAAGCGCCTGATTGAGCGGACGGAGGGGGGCGTTGAGGAGGTTAGGAGGAAAGGAGTGGTTACGCATAGTAGCGGTACGTCAGATTCACAATACCGCAAACCATATAATTGCGAGTATGACGCTTATAATTGACCGCAGGAAATCACGCCCAAGCCCTTGCCCTCGCCGGCAAGACCTTCTCCATCCCCGCACACATCGTCATGCCCTCAATATCCACGCCTTCCAAAATCGCAGGCACGAAATCGCAAGGCGCAATCGTACACTTTAGCGGCTCGACCAGTGACGAACGCGAAGCTGTCGTCGCGGAAGTCATCAAACAAACAGGCGCGACCTTAGTTCCCCCATACGATCACGCAGACATCATCCTCGGTCAGGGTACAATGGCTCTTGAAACTACGGCCCAAGTCGACGAGCTCCTCGCTAGTGATGCAGACCTAGGCGTACATGGCAAAAATGGCAAAGGACTTGACGCTGTGATTGCGCCGTGCGGAGGTGGGGGTATGCTCGCTGGCAACGCGGTGGCTTTACATGGAACAGGCGTGCGCGTTTTCGGCGCGGAACCGAGTTTTGAGGGCGCAGACGATGCACGGCGAGGCGTTGCGGCTGGGTCGCGCGTCACATCTGTGAAGACCCTGACAATTGCCGATGGCCTGCGGACACCGCTCGGCGAAATCAATTGGAAGATCATATCGGACCCCGCATACATCACCGGCCTCTACGCCGTAACGGAACAGAACATCAAGGACGCCATGCGATTGGTGTTGGAGCGGATGAAGTGCTTCGTTGAGCCGTCTGCTGTTATGGGATTGGCGGTGATTCTGTACAATGAGGATTTCAGGAGGATGGTGGAGAGGGAAAGCGGAGATGAAGGGTGGAATATCGGCGTCGTCTTTAGTGGGGGGAATACCACTGTTGAAGCTATTTCCAAGATCTTCGCGGTTAAGGAGGACAAGCCTGCGGAGAGGGCCGAAGGGAAGGTGGGGAGAGACGGGGGAAGAGTCGCGGAGAATGTCGCTGGGTAGCGTGAAGAACGTCCCAGGAAGGAATTGAAGTTTACCCATTTTGAATTTCTTAACCTCACCTACCTTCTCACTCCTCCTATTTGCTATCATTCTCGCGATTCCTCCCTGCAAACCCCTCCTCCAAAACGCCAACCAAGTCGCCCAACTTCCTGATCACAAAATCCGTACACTCATGATTCGCCAAGTCCGCATTAACATCATTCAAGAGCAGCACAGTTGCAGCGCCCGCACGATGACCCGCGAGCATATCATCCAGCGAGTCGCCGACCATGATGAGCGACGTTGCTGCGGGAAGATTCCATGTCGAAGCTATGTGCAGGATACCGGCTGGTGAGGGCTTTGGGGGTCGGAAGGCGCGGGTTATTATAGGAGTGAAGGAGGTGTCTGGGAGGAAGGTGGTGAGAAGGTGGGCTACTGGGGCGCTGTAAGGGGTTGGTTAGAACGGGGAGATTAAGGGAAGGAGTGATGAGAAGGGAAAGTACGAAGGAAAGAACAATAGAATTAAAATTACTCACTCAAAATTCCGCGTACATATGCCCTTTTTTACTCCCCTTTCGTCCAAGTACCGCATCAGCTCAACAAGACCCTCCTGCGGCTGTTGCTTGGTCATAGCCTCACGCTCAATGGCGCGCACTTTGTCGTGCGCCTCGGTTTGCGCCGGCTCGGACAATGCGTAGATGTGGTCCAGGATGTCGGTTGCTTTGGTGATGCCGAGAGCTCTCCGCATTTCACCAAACATGTAAGTTTGCGGGAGACCTTGCCGGGCGTGTTAGTTGTAAGTTGGAGTGTTGGTTGGTGGTGAGAAGCAAGGGATGATATCTGTCATCCATGTAACAGCACGAATACAGTGTCATGAATGGAAACAAAAGGAAAAATCAAAGGAATCTATCACGCACACAACGTCCCATCAACGTCAAACACAATGCCCTCAAGCACCTGTCTCTCATCCCCCTCAACCTTCTTCTTTGGATCGAGCGGCGCAAACTGTCGCGGTCGTTTCATCTTCTCATGTTCTGCAATCGCGCTCGTACTCATAACTCTTATTGGTGTCCTTGCCGGTGTTCTCCTTGGATTGTGCAAACCAGAGGCCACACCGGTGGTGAGGTGATCTGCAAGGGGCCCGTATCGCCGTGACCTGTTTAGTGCTGTACATGTACCTGTACATGCAAGACGGCGAGCGAGTATGAATGAGCTGGGTAAGAGGGGTCTGTGGTGGGTGAGGAGGTGTGACATTGATTGTACTAGTCTGAGAGAAGTAGGGTCTGATCTGTAGGTGAGATGGTGGGTCTGTTTGGTGGGGTTTAGCTTACTTTTGACTGCCGGAGTGGGACGGGCCGTCCGTATCATCATCCACTCTTGGAGTATGTTTTCTTTCGTTCCTGAATTGAGCTTTTGTAATAGATGTTTTGGGAAATTCCTGTAGGGTGGATGAGAGGATGTTCTGTACTTTTACTTGGACAGGTGACGATGTGATTGTCACCCCAGGAGGTTTTGAATCATTGGAAACATTGTTAGACCTGTGGCGTGCTAAATTCATCGGGTTTTAATATTTCCGAAGTTCTACGCTGCTCGACAAAGCCGCCCATCTCCTGCCACGGTCCACTCGTCACTTCCTACAGCAGTAGTGGCATAAAACAAATTTGTGGGATCCCATGCTGTTTTGATATTAACCAGTCTCTCCCAGTTTTGCCCATAAAACTCCTCCTTCCATCGGGGATTGTGAAAATCCGCCTCGCTCAGATAAGCCCCGGAGGCCAAATCCTGCAGCGGAGGCATAAGGTCCTCGGTCAAGATTCGCTCCTGCTCCTTCATCGCCGAGTAGGGTACGGTGAAATTCCAAAACTGGAATACCACTACATAGATCAACGTATCACGCCAAGCTGGAAGTACCGCATTCGGGAACGGAGCGGGCTTTGAGACGTTGAGCCCATAACTCGCTATGATGAATTGGGGATATGTGGTTGCAATATGGCGAAGAGTAGAAGTGAGGTCGGCGTTTCTAGAAGATACGGTTGATCGAGAGATCATAACGCCCCCTTGGATCTGCGAGGAAGGGGCATCCGCGAGAGGGCCGAGGTAGACGTCTGCGTGCTGCTTGAATGTCGGGTAGCTGGTAACATTCAGCTGATACTGGAATTCTAAGCTCTCAAGATGCTGCGTAAAGGAAGAAAACGCGGTCCGCATGTCATCTTCGGTCGCGCCTGGAATGGTGCACTCGCCGAGAACAAATGAAGATCCTGCAATCGCCCATTGAACGTGCGCACCTCGGTCAACAATGGTGGGAAGCGCACTCTTCTGGAAGAAAGCAACCGCATCCCACAACTTGTCGTCATCGCTTGATGGAGCCGTGAAGAGTAAAGTAGCGCCGCCCATCCGGCTATTCGGATAGGCTCGAGACGTCAGCGAAAGGACAACGCCATAGGTTCCGCCTCCTCCCCCTGAAGTTGCGGGCACAAAGTTAGCTTAACTTGAGCAGGGGTGATCCAGTGGATTATGAAGGTCTCATAGTGACACCCCACGTGGTGTCTTGATACTACTTCATACCCGGGAGAAACTCACCGCTCAGTGCCCAATATAGATCGGCATTTTCGGTGGGCGTTGCAGTCACCATGGAACCATTGGCAGTGACGACCTCCCATTCGAGCGTTTGATCTGCTCCGAGGCCATGGACAGAGCTAAGGGTCGAATGACCCCCACCTTGTGAATACCCTCCGGCAAGTCCAACTGTAGGACACTGACCTCCCACTACCATAAGCCCCACCGTATCCGCAGCGGTGTAGGCCTCGTATGCTTGCACGCCGGCCCCCATTTTGACAGCAGGTCCGCTGTAGGTGTCACTGGTGTAGTTTGAAAAAGAGATAGATTTGAGGTTATGCATCCATAGACTGAGTGCACCCTTCCCTGTCGATTTTCCCAGATAACTAACAGTGTCAGTTGGTTGGATTCTCCGCTTCACGAGAAAGAGGGTCATACTCATGACCGGTATTCTTGACCACCAGCCTGACGTTGTTCTCTTGAGCAAATTTCAGGCCGGCTTGAACATCCGCCGCTCCCGTGACTTCAATGGCATATTCGACGTAATTGCCCTGTATACAAGACGAATTGCGCGCAGTGAATGGAATGCACGATTCATTTTGGTGGTATGGCGACATGAAGCCTGCCGGCGTATTGAATCTGTGCGTTACTCAATGACTGGCTTCATGAATCAAGGTAAATGTAGATCGACGTACTGCGTCGCTGGAATTGTCCAGATTTGTTGCAATGCCACACACGCCGCCTCATCATAGGTTGGGTCGTGACAAACGTTTCCTGGCGGAATTGCAGCAATCAGACGACCGTGAACACTTGCGTTGAGTTGACTCCATGCCTCTTGACTTGGCCATTCCTCATCACCGGGAAGATATCGACATGTTGCATTATGGGATGCTGTCGTTGCGAAAGCAAACTCATGGACTGCAAGCATCAAATAAGCCCACAGGCGTGCCATCATGACAGACCACGAAGCTTGAGGGTCAAAACAATCGATGACGGTCAGAACAGCACCGCTTATATACATATATAGTATGGTCGGGAATGGTAAAGCTTTGCCACTGGTACACTCTCGTTTAACCTTCCGACAATTGCCTCGTGGCATTGAGCCAATCGGAACGCACACATGTTCCGGAAACATTCACTTCCGATTCAAGTCGACCAGGGAGGATTAGCTTCCATGAATTTCTGCACGCCGATCACGCACGACGAATTATTTTGTTAGTAGGCAGAGCTTCTGATATTGTTTTTGGTATTGGAGATGCTGATTGTCGTCAGCACTAAGTTCATCATCCTCTCAAGGCTAACGTTGGATTTCACAAACTATGAACGTAAATAAGATCGAAAGAATTGTCAGGATCGATATTTATTAAATCTCTCACAGGGAAATTGATTACTAGCAAATATATGCTAGTGCGGGGCGAACCAAAGGTCTAACATGTACATATAGAGCTCTTTCTTGCACCAACTGAATATGATTACTTCTTCCTTTTGAGCATTATGTTGTTCTTGCAGATTTGGTTGAAATTCTCTTGAGCCCGTCAAGAGGCTATGTTATGGCGGTACCCAAATATCAGGTGGATATCCAATTCCAGATACAGAGTAGTACGTTCAATGTTATCACGACATCTCGTGAGATGGCGGATTAAGGCAATAACCGTGTACTGTAACCACCCTAGTTACATATGGGCGCACGGAACTATTGGTTCGAAAGCGGCAAAAATCGAAGCGGATTGGCGGCTCCTAGAAAGACTTTCAGCCGTTAATCCCAATCTCTCCCGCCAACTCGCAAAACGCATTTTCCGATTAAACGAACTACATAGTCTTCTACTCCAAAGACCGCATGTGGTATAATCCGGGAAATCAATGGTACGAAACAGTTTGCGGCGAATCCAGCTCAAAATCATCTAGGTCATAAATATTTTCTCCGGGCGGTGTTCTTGGTGTTTTCGTTATGGATATGGTGGGTGATCCTTGGTTAGCTTTGACAAGACTTGAACGCTGCTCTTTGATTAGGTACATACCCAGTGGTGGCATCATATATGTAGCTCTCTGAAATGTTTCATGTCAAGTTATTCATTGAAATAGAATCAAGAAGGATAAAAGGAACGTGCAGCACCAATTTAGTCGTGATGTTAATTGTGAGGCATAAAATAACATTGGAAGTGTAAGAAGGTCAATTTTTGATTGTGCTCGTTGTTCATACATGAAATTGATGTACGGTCGATGAAACAAGAGAGGGAAGCTGGTTGCGCTAACTGTAAACGAACTAGCGATATTACAGCCCTACGTTAGCGTGTTGGGAACCTCCAAGCTTCTGCCCTCTGACCTGAAGAGAGCATAGTCTCCGCGAGCACGGCTAAACTCATACTCCACTCCCTTTTAATATGTCATGACGAAGCGATCTCACGAAGCTTCTGCTGCAAGCATTCGATCCAGCTCAAAGGCTTTGTCCAGCCATGTGGCGGGTGACGATGAGGAAGGCGAAGATGCAGCCATCAAAAAGGCGAGGACCTTCATGGCCACTCTGGTAAGGCACTGGACCTCTTGATGACTCCCACTAACACGAGCTAGGCCTGTGATGTGTGTCGCGCCAGGAAAACAAGATGCGACGAGGACCGCCCAAAATGCGGATATTGTAGGAATATGAACCTAGAGTGTATATACCAGACTCCACGTCCTACCAAGTGAGCACACTGCCAGAAATTCCATTGTAATATCTGGATATCTAACGTATTATTAGGAAAGATCAGTCTATGTCGGTAGCCATTAATGCTATCAGAAGGCTGGAGAACAAGGTGGAAGAGCTCACAGCAGCGATCGCCTCTTCCCAAGTCACGCAAAGGTCACCGCCTGCAAGTTACGATCATAGATCGCCAATGGCAAATGTGTCTCACCCTAGTCCCAGCTTCACTGTAGTATCGCACCATACTCCGCGTGAGATTGTGGCCTCACCCCAAGCCAGTACTCCAGGAAGGGGTCTGTATGGAGTACCGGAGGCGAATCGAGCAGTCAAACTGTCGTTTAGCCAGCACGGTGTTTCTTCATGGCCAGCGATTCAGAGAATCTTACCCCCGGACTTCGTAGCAGCTCGCAAAGCCCTACCGGTGGACTATGTCATTGAGATTGAAACCCATCGACTACCACTACCAATCCATATAGACTACCCGGCCCGATCGGATCCCGATCTCTGGTTAACGGAATTGCCAATGTCAGTTATCAAGGCCATTGCAGATGCTTATTTTGCAGTGTTCCACCGAAACACACCTGTGCTTGACAAGTTCCATTTCTTCTCAAGCACGTTAGGCCTTGCTATGGAGAGCGATTTTGGATATGACATTGAGTCATGCTTGGTGCTTGTAGTACTTGCCTTGGGTTGCTTAGCTGTCAAGGCGTACGAGGAAGGGGATTTTGCGCTTCCTTCGCGCAGCTCCAGTTCGGGCACTGGGTTCGTGCATCCGGAATGGTACGAACTAGTCTTGGATGAGCCAGCGGGTCTCAAATTCTTCAACGAGGCTCGCAAGCGCATTGGGTTTCTCATGAGCCAGAACAACTTATTCACAGGACAATTTTACATGCTATGCACGTTGTACTACGCACAGCTTCTTCGACCGATCGACTCCTGGACCACGGTCAACCGTGCAGCGCTATGTTGTATGAGCATCCTGTCGCGGAAAGATTCGCTCGACTTTGAGCAATGGGAAGGGGATATGTTTTCTCGGCTGTTTTGGAACACGCTGATGTACGAGACGATCATCACGCAGGAGCTCGATCTGCCCATGAGCGGACTGCTTGACTACGAAGCGGACATGCCCATACCGAAGTTCACACCGTGTCCGCGACCCAAGACATCGATCTCTGGCTTAGTTGTCGATGAAGATGACTCTTTTTTCAACTTCCACTTTCTTGCCCAGGCCGCTCACCGCATCATCTTGACTCGCATTCGCCACAATCTCTACTCGTTTGCGGAGAAAGAAGGCCACCCGAGCCCATCTTTGACGGCGGAAATGCACCACCAGCTAGAGCAGTGGCGCAACAACCTCCCTCCATCGCTTCAATTCTCCAACCATGAAGACGTGGATGACGGGCCGAGCCCGGCGCATGTGATTGCAAAAGCGATGCTGCGGAGTCGCTACCTGGTGGCCAAATTCCACATTGGCCGCCCTTTTCTCTACAAAGCGCTGCACGCACCGGCACAGACGACTGACAGCGAATACCGCGAGATCCAGAAGGGGCTACAAGGCGGCATGTTTTGGCCGGCCACCATGGGCCTGTGCGTGCAGATGAAAACAGCGTTGCCCATCAAATTCGGGTGGTGCTCGCAATGCTTTGGACAGGTGTTGCTGTTCAACGCAGTTTCACTGAGTTCAAACTCTAAACTGCGGGAAACACTGCCGCATGGTTGGCAGGCATGGGTAGAGACGATGATGACGCTCATGGAGAAGTGCGGAGAGGAAAGCCCGGGGATTGCGCAAGATGCCGAGCTCTTACGGCTGATATAGCGGTGCGGAACCACGGTACCGTTGGATAACGTAGAAAGTTGGATAGACGCAGTACAGCGGTGATCCTGGTCCTCCTGGCAGCAGTGAATGCCATCAAACAAATAGTCGCTGGGCTGCTGGCTACAATCAGCTACTTTTAAGTTACTTTTGTCAATTAAGTCTTGTCCACTCAGGCAAGGTAACTAGCTATGAGGCGGGGAGCTGTCTTTGTGTACACTTAGGATACACACATACGTAGTCGCATATCGAAGGTTCAATGTTGGTCCCATAGTTGTGGTCAATATGCACGTGCTTGAGTTAAGCTTTGATGCTTGCACATGTGCACAGCAAAATTGAAATGGGCCTTGTTAGTTGAGAGGCTGCGGCTAGAGCTCGATACTCGCCGCACTGCCCTCAAACAAATGCATCATGTACTCGGGCCAGCAATCAGAAAGTTGAAACACGGCGCTGTGGAGGAGAAGGAATGGAGGTTGCGGCTGCGCCCCGAAAAGAACGTCAGCGTCAGCCTAGCTAACGGGTGGGGGGGCTACTAAGGCGAGCCGGCATCCGCCTTGCGGGCGCCGTTAAAGAATCATGATCAACCCCTTGCCCAGTGCGCCCGCCTAGCCATCATCTCGCCTTTCTTTCTCTCCCTGAGCCTCCCTTCGGCCATTTGAGGATAGCATTGCTATCCCCTCTTGCAACACCCTCATCTTCTCCTACATATACCGACATCTTGTCCTTGCATCCGCCCTTGCCGGCAACGCCTGCATAACCAACCCCTGGCGCCTTCTCCTGCACATCATCCCGCAACGACTGCCCACCCTACCTTCGTTAAGCTTCCGGTCTAGGCCACGTAAAGCGAACCTCCGATCTCTCCGCATTCCTCTACCTACCTCGACACAACGTTCCTATTCTGACACGTTTACCTCGAATCCCATATACCGTAACATCCTGTTCTGCTCGCGCCCGAGAAACAAGCCACCACAATTGTTCGGCCACCAGGTCCGGGGTGCGCTGCCCTTGTCGGCAATTAAAAAAGAGCAGCCATGGCCCAGTATTCATACACAAGTTTGAACAACATGGCTAGCGGGGCGAGAGGCCGTCGCCTCTTATTCCTCGTTGCCGTGCCGTTATTCATCCTAGGGCTGTACTATACCTATCATCGCAACATGTATTCGAAGCCTGTCGTGAGCTCCCCGTAAGTCATTCCATGTTGGATCCAGCACGCGCAGTGTCGTGGCTAACCCGCGCCGTCCACTTGCAACAGGCTCACCTTTCACAATAACAACGTCAACATTTCCACCGACGACACTATGAGGACCGTCATCAAAGCTCTCTACGAACCCATCCTCCACCCCGTCGCCGCACACAATTTCACCGACGAAGACGGCGACGTCTACCAACTCTCAAAAACACCCCGCTTTCGTGAGCGGCTAGGCAAGAAGGTCTTGGTCTTGGACATAGACAGCCGGCCTATGGATGGCCCCGGGCAGCTAATGAACGAGCACCTGGAATGGAAGGGCATGCGCCCATTGGCCGCCGGAATGCTTTCCCATTATACCTACGCCATGATCCACGGATACGATTACAAGTTGATTCGCGCGCCCGACTACGAGAGCCGTTGGGGGACTTGGGTCAAGGTACCACTCATGAAGGAAGCACTCAAGACCCACGATTACATCGTCTTCATGGACAGCGACGTCGTCGTCCACTATCCACACTTGCCACTGGAATGGCTCATGAACTACTGGAATATGACGGAGGAGACCTTGGTCATGATGGCAATAGATCCAGACGAGCCGCAGAATTACGACAGCAGGGGGAACCGTTACCTGAACACGGGCTTCATCATTGCGCAGAGCAGCAAACGTACGCAAAAAATGTACAGAGACTGGGCCAATTGCCCCAGTAACACTCGGTACAAAGACTGTTCAAGGTGGAAGTACGAAATGTTCCATGAGCAGTCCGCCTTTGGAAATTACATTCGCTACGACTACAATCGACCCGAGGACATTCGCGTACTCCCCTGCGCCGAAGCGAATGGTTGTCCGGAAGCCATCAATCGCGGTGGGTGTAAAGGCACCTTTATTCGACATTACTGGATCGATAAGGGCCAGGTCAGCAAGGCGCTGGGCGATCAGGTCATGCAGTACTTCCTTCCGCGACTCCATCAAATGTATCACGATCCGGCCAGTGAGACCATATTAGACGCCAAGGGCTTCCGGTTGGACGGATCAGAGTTGGTGGAGCTGACCCCGGAAGAGAAGGAAGCTCATAAAAATGAGCACGGCAAAAACCAGAAAGACGAAGGCTGGTGAGGCGCATACCTAGACTTCCATCACGGACCGCTGCATTTCTTGATTAGAATGTTTTTTATGCGTTCAACAATTGTTACATACCATCATCTCGGCGTTTTTGTGCATTTCCGGCTTTGGTTTCTTCGGGTGCGACACGTATCGCCTTTGATCGTGCCTATTGGCGGCGAGAGACCAGGAGAAGGAGCCCAGAAAGAGATATTTCTCTTTCCGAACCACTCCAAGCATGTTGTAATGTTAGATTCCTGCATACATTTGGTGTTATTCTGTGAAGGGCGTTTTTTGGAGGAGTTGAGGCTGGCATCGTCTCGTCAAAGTAGCCTTGGGTCTGGTCGGACTATTCGTTGGAAAGCGTTGCGCATTATCATTCTTTGTGGGTATGATATACATTGGATATTCGTTGGATGGGAAAAAGATGGACAATTTGAGACCATTTCTTCTTTTCTTTGGGCGACTCGGGTGTCGAACAAAAATAGAGAGAGAGCCTGCACGTATGTGGGAATATGAAGAAAGAAAATCAAATGCATCGACATTGGTGGGCGGATCCGCGCCATGAAAAAGACTCCTTCTGCTCACCGTTCCCAAATTTTCCTTGATCATGCAGTAGCACAGGGACTGACAATAGAGGCGCGAGTTGGAGAGGCGAAGTAGATGCAGTGAGCTTTGCACTCTTAGACGCCTCCAACAAATGATGGAATTCGACACTCCTCTCCTATTTTTTCCTCGTTTCCGGGTATGTTGTGTCATCCTGTGACCATAGCACAAACAGCAATAAGTGGGGTGAACCATCTATAATCATGTTGATTCACATGCCTATGTATGCATCTATAATGAAGGGAATTGAATGTATTCGCAAATGAACTTGAACGCAATGACCTTGCATTCCAGCACAGCTATCACAGCAAGAAGTCTCTATATGTAGTTCACCCAGGTGTGGGAATAGGCTACACTTACAACACTCACCACTCCACTTACATCGCTTTAAGGGTCTCTCTGCCCTACAATTGTAGTCCTTATAATAGTAAGTAGAATAGCAGGAGAGTATTCCTATAAAATATTTTTACTGTTGTTTGATTTACTATTCAAAACAGATTCTTTCCATATAGTTAAACCATAGGTACTTCATACTGTTCTATAAGTGTGGGATATTATATCAACACCGCGTGTTGTTGTTCCCATCAGACTATTGTTCTTCGGTAGTCAAATTCCACTCCGCGGGGGAGAAACCCCTTTTACTTGGCACCAAAACCATTTTATCTTGAACAGAATCCCGAAAAAGAATGATGAAATAATCGAAAAGGGCCATTAGACAGATATAAGAAAAACATTGAAATCTAGACAGGCAGTGGACCTCACCTTCTCTCTACCGAGCCAACTGAGGTCCTCTTCCGCCCACTGACCCCTGCCCCACCTACCGTTCCACTCTGTCCCACAAACTCAAAAATAGAAGACTTCATGACACTTCGATCTCGCCTGTTCCAAGTGAAACATCCCCTTCTCACCCAATTCCGTCGTCGTGTCTGCGGCGTTCGCTCACTGCCGTGATGATTCACTATATATACATTCCAACACCGGAACTTTCCATACAACATCACAACATCAATTACAGCATCGGTGGTTTAGTGGTAAAATTAGCCGTTGCCATCGCAAAGAGCAACATCGGCTAGCCCCGGGTTCGATTCCCGGCCGATGCAAGTATTTTTGCGGTTCAAAGGGGAGGAGAATTGTGTGGTACGGAGGCGGGAAGGCTGGGTTTAAGTACACTTTTTGGGCACGGATCACGTGTGTCAGACTAATAGACTAGGAATGGTCATTTCAGAGTGTTTAGGTGAGATATGGACATGTTCATATTGAGTTCAAGATTTTTTTTTTTCGGTGGTGTTTGCGTGTACATAGGGAGAATTAAATTTCTACAGTGATGGATCCTTCTACATGTTTTCCGGGAATTTAAGATCTCTTTCAAGTATTTCTAGAACTTCCTCATTCGATTTTGATCTGGTCTCATAATGCGGTGAACTTCATTGACTCATGTCGAATTTTTCATGTTCCAAAAACGTGGATGGATGGATGATGTGTTGATGGAATTCGGCCGCTAAGCGAGAACGGCAGAAAGCACCACGCACTTGGCGATGGAACCGACTCCACGAAATAGTCACGCTAGGGGAAAGGGCGGAGGCAGTAGGGTTATTAGCCAAAGACAGCCTATTCGCTGGGTTCAGTAGACTACATCCAATAGCCAGAGCTTCTTGCATACCTACGTTAGGCACTCAGACTTCAACGCTCTGCGAAGCTTGCAAGAATCAAGTTTTTTTTCTGCTGATAGATACAATTTAATTCTGAAAATCGACATGTATCTCGCATAGCGGATTCCAACGCTGGAATGGTCTAGTGGTATGACGTTCGCCTCACAATTATTTCCAATGTGTGCGCGACAGGTCCCGAGTTCGATCCTCGGTTCTAGTAGCATTTTTTTTCTTCTTTTTCTCGATCCATCTTGGATAGTTGAGACCTTATGTAGGCTCGGTGTTGTCGGAGGGGCCAATTTTTTGGTATCACGGGTATGTGATGCTTACTCAGTACTCGAGCGGTGTCGAAATGGAAGGCGCTCATGAACAACGCTTATGACTCTATACAACGCTCCGAGGACACTTTCCCTCTAAAATTCTAGTTCTGTTACAAGTAAGTGGGATATCAGGAAAGTGTATCGATAGAATGGGTTTATCATTTCTCCTACAGTATTGTTGCTTATAAGAAGTACTAACGCTATGTTGTGAGTGCGGAATACATTAACACCCGCGTTTCGAGTCTTGAAGCCTTTTCCAAGCTCCTCCTCTTCTTTTCATTCTATATTGCGCCGAATTTTTCGAGGATAGGGGGTAGAGACACTAGGACCCGAGCGGAAGGGATCATGGACGGTTTGCGGATGGCTTACCTTTCCGCTGATGAGATTTTGGACATGTAGCACATATTCCATGGTGAACAATAGGTGAAAGACCACAAAGCATTTGAAATGACTTGAAACAGCTTGAACCGCTTTCCATTGCACAGCATAGCCAACTTTCATGACGGCTAGAAAATTTGCTTACAAACCCTCGCGTCGACATGATACAATAGCGATGCACAGGGAAACTTTGGCAAGCCGGCAACACTCCACAACACAGGGAAAACTGTCTAGACATGAAGAAAAGCAGGGGCGGAGCTCACCGCGTCCAAGCCGAACATGCGAGAGCGATGAGCCCGTTCACCAACCCTTCCGATCAAGCTAGTGTAGATAGGAAGGTTCCCGCGCGGCGATACTGTCGGACCGTTACGCCGAAAAAAAGGAGAAGGTGGTATGTGATTCATGAAAAGGTACGGCCTTGGTAAGCTCCTAGATACAATCAGCAATAACGACTTCATGGCAATCTTGACGCCTGCGATGGAGTTGCACAGAATCAAAAAGCTTCCTCGAATCAACGTTGGGCATGTTTCCGCATTACATAACGCATGTGACGGTAATTTCTCATGTTCATTGGAAAACAAGAAGGAATAGCCAGGGCCGATACCTATTCGTGTAGAGGATGTGACGATGCAGAAGGTGGACACCGCGACTACGAAAATTTGTCCTGTCATGGCAAGATCATGTTTTCCCCACTTGGGTCCAGGTACGGGAGATATTGTAGATGGATTATTATGCACTCTAGGTATACCGTTGCTGCATACGCCCATGCTCTAGCCTTTGAGGGATTGGACCGGTGGTGTCAGGGCGGTGACGTCGAGGTGGGACAAGCTAGATTTTGTCCTTTCGACTGGCGGAAAGAATCATGGAAAGTGGTACAGAAGATTGCGTGTCGGGTTGCGGCGGAGGTAAGCGTTTGATAGTCATATCAGACTCGACATATAGCTTTGAGCCGTCGGGATCGGAAAACTAGCGCGATTGAATACGTGAAGTAGGTGTGATTGGTGCAATGGGAAGTTGCGATTCGATGGAATAGATGGTATTGATAGCATTGTCGATGGGTCTGTGTTGATGGGCACGGTGTTGTCGGTTCAAGAGGTATCTGTTCAAGACTGGGTGTTTCTCTGCGAAGCATGTAATGGGTATGGTTGGTGTTCCTGGGACAACAGGCAGGTGGAGGCGTACATGTATGTACCTAGGATGATCAAAGTGGTGGTCTGTGCCAAGGATGCATGCAGGCACGGCAAGAGAAGACGACTGCCGGGATGGCGTCCATGCACCCGCGACAACCACTAACCGCCAACCATGTCCAACTTTGCGAGAGGCATGCATGTAGGTAACAACTACCTACATAGACAAACCGCCCCGTCCGATTCCGTCTCTGGAGGATTGCAGTACCTCCTTACGTCGTGTCGGCTCAGGGGTTGGTTCCAAATCCCAGACGGCTGGTAGCGGCGGCTCGGTTGCCCTTCGTGGAATTTTCAGAAGGGGCAGGCGGCCGGCCGGCTGGACACTCCACACCAACAGAGAATGACTCGATCCCGCTTCCTCGCCATGGACTTGTTTTGTTTTTCTCGTCCCAGCTTGGTTGCCTACTATACTTGCTCTGGCCGAGCAGCCAACACGTCGACCGAACAAAGTGAGACGTTCTACAGCCGCCAAGGTTAGACATGGAAGACGTCACAACCTTGACACAACACAGACACGCGCTGCGGCCATGCACGATTCCGACGAGCCTGCCATGTTTCGAGTCCCGTGCCGAAGAGGCCTCAGCGTCGCTCTGCCCGTCCCGGCCGCTCCTCATTCGTCTGCATTCTCTCCATTCTCTCCACGAGCCTGCACTCCCAACACCTGTCGGACCCGCCATCCACCCGTCGCTGCATTCGGGAGGCTTCCTGCGGTCCAAAACCCCACCGCCATCCCATGTGCCTTTCCCTGGATCGGGTCCTCTGCATGAATGATGGCAATCATCCACAAACGAACCATCACGTTTGGGAACTTCGTAGCATGTTTCGAACAGGGGTATGCCTCTCTCTCAACTACATCAAAACCTTTCACTCTCGAACCATGTCTCCTGGGACACATACCAGACTATCTGGCCTGATCCTGCCCAAGACGTGGAAGAGCGCCAGAGCCAAACATTGCTTCCTTCAAGATCCTGCTCGTTTCTAGACTCCCAAATCACGCGAGGCCACTGCTCCTCTCCCAGAAAGACGGATACATCCCTGCTGCCCACACTCGGAGCATACCGTTCGCGGTTTGAAAACGTTCACTAGGCGCAAACAGATATACCCCCGACATTGCGCACGCCCCACATCTTATAGTGTGGATCGCCCACGGCTGCCTCCTAAGAGGGCGGATGTTCCCTCTTTTTGCCATTGCTCTTTTCTCACCTTGTCCGCTTCTGACCCTCTCCCGATCCATGAGCATCCGACGTCTTTTGGTCTCTCATGCTGGAGCGTGAGGGATGAGCATGTTGAGCTCTCGCCATGAAAGACAATAAATACATTGTTTACATCTCACCAGAAAAAGAGGTCAACGCTGGATTATGGACCTTGTTCGCGGGCGCAACGGTTATGTTGGCTTTGCGACTGTGGGTCAAGATAACCCGCAGGCATGGCATGTGGTGGGATGATCATATTCTTCTGGCGACTTGGGTACGTTTGCATTTTTCATGGACAACGTGTACTGAAAATTCGCTAACGGCCGATTCAGATGGTTCTCATTGCGAACAATATTCTCATCTCATATCAATATGCCACAGGCTATGTGCCTCCTCCCGGTCACAAATGGGACGACAGGATGCACATACTCATCAACATCTCCTCCTGCGGCACCCTTATCGGTCAAGCCTGGTCCAAGAGTGCCTTTGCAGTAACACTCCTGAAACTTACGACCCGCTGGCAACAGTACTTTCTATGGTTCTGCATCATCACCATGAACATGTACATGATCGCAAAATGCATCATCCAGTGGGCAAAGGTCTGCGAGGAGAAAAGCTACAATGTTTGGTATCGCCTTGACTTTTGTTTGGAAACAAAATTCCGAGATGATTTCAAAGAAGGAGGGAACAGTATGTCGTCCTGCTTGGCTCAGGCTCAAAAGAGACACTGACAAGTCCCTTAGTTTACAACATCATCATGGACTTTATATTCGCAGCATTCCCTTGGTTCCTGACGTGGAATCTCCCAATGCGTCGCAGTGAGAAGATTGGACTCTGTGTTGCCATGAGCCTTGGAGTAGTGTGGGTACCACCTCCAACAATAATCATCCCCTCTACTGACACTCTTCCAGCGTTGCATCTGTCGCCGCGGCGCGCACAGCATGGAAAGACGAAGGTAACAAACGCGATCCATACTATTACTGGCGGAATGGTCTCTCCAACGTCTGGTAAGTCGCATCATGTTTCTTTTGCCCTTATCGATGGCTGCGCCGTCGTTCGTGGCATTGCACTTTCACTTTACCCGATCTTCTGCCCTAACGTCAAGCTTCCACCAATCACATAACCCTGTCTCGAACCGCGCATCCCTGACGTTCAGAACCAGGTACTCGTCTGAAGTTGCCGGAACAATCATCGTCCAATGCGTCCCTGTCCTCCGTCCGTTCCTCCGCGACTTCCACCAATCCCTCACGTCCAAGCGCATCCGATCGACCGACGATCCCGCGAGAAGGAGCTTCACATGGGCTGTGAGTAATCGCTCTTTGGGGAAGAACTTTTTTAGCAAGGAATCATCGTCCAACAAAGATGTTGCTTCTTCCTCGGAGAGCGCGTATAGTAGTGGCGACGGTACGACGCGCTTGTTTAACGGGTTCAACTTTGGAATCAATGAGACAAAGATCTCGGGCGGACAGGCAAACATCGAGCTTAGAACTATACAGGAAGAGAGGGATATGGAGCGGAGAGACTCTGAAAAGCTGTGGAGGGAAGGGATGTTGGGCAAGGTTTAACAATGCCCATCCTTATGGCGTTTACGTTTGGCTTCTTTTTGCACGTCTTTTTTTCGGGTGAAGGGTTCTATTTCGGTATTGGGAAATTCATTATGCGTGCCGGGCATTGTCTCTGGTATGGCAAGGCATGTATGCTATGTGCGAAAACGAACACATACGCAGCAACCTCTCATGTGCCACTCGACTTGGCGGTTTCATTTGTTATGGATGCATTACAGGGACGGAAACATGGCGGACGGCGATCCACTTGCTACCATTTGGCGATTAACTGGTCAGACCAGGATAGGGGTATTTTTACCCCATATTCTTATACGATGGCTCTCATTTGTTGTAACATAGTTACCCTACCTGACCTCATAGGTTCTAGGTAACAATAGGATTTAATACACATCACTTCATTGTTGGTAACCCAAGCAAAGGTAGCTTACAGAAGGTGTTACGTTATACACATTTGATTGACTATGGAAAGTCGGCACGATGAGAAAAAATTCAAACTTCAGTGATGATGAATTCTGTTGTGACATACAAATTTTGATTGTAAGAAGGAACTAGTGTAACTTTTTCGACCAAGAAAGTGCAAAGAAAGAAAGAAAAAAACATTCACGTCGAAATCCTGGAACCCTGGGTATATCTCGTTCCCATGGCGCCTATAAAACGCCCGCTATGATATCGCTTGCAAACGTCACGAGCCATTGTCTGCGCGAAGAAACTCAAGTGCTCGCAGCGGGCTTTCCACGGACCGAGCTGCGACCGCCAACCTGGTGCTAGTTAGTGAATGGACTTCTATTCACTCAGAAATGGTTCTGGTATACCTTGCGTGGTCGTCCACGCTTCTCCGCCTCACGAACCCTAGTCGCAAGAATCTCGTGAGCTTCGAAGAACTTCTCGAGCTCAGCAGGCTTGGGCACCGCATTGTGCTTGCGGCGAGTGACCAAGTTCATAATCAGGCAGTCGAAGATTGGGTCGTTCTCCGGGTATGCCAACTCCACAATGAGATGCATCAGGTCGTACGCAGGCATCTTCCCGTCCCGAATCATGTCGCAGTAGTTCTTGGTGAAGTGACCCACGTACATATTGTGAATCCCCATGACGCGAGCAGCCCGGACGATCTCGAGGTTGTGACGGTCTGGGTTGTTTCGGGTCATCTGGATGCTCCAGACTTTCTGCTGGTACGTGTGCTCCACCATCCATTCGAGGTGGGCGGTGGAGGCCATGACCGTCATGCTACCCTCAGGAAACGAGATGGTAGCGGGAACGGGGTTCTGTGAAAAGTGCTTGTTTGCAGTGTCGGAGCACTGCATGAACATGCCCATGGGCACCGTGCCGATTTCCTTGGAGCCGAGGAAGACGGTTGCCTTGCGGCCCCGGCCCAGTTTCCAGCGCTGCTCTGGTGACATTGTTCGCATGTCCTTGCCGGGCGTGATGGCTGTAATGATATCAGAGTCCTTCTCGTTGCTTGAGGGCGCCTTGGATGCCGAATTAGACTGCTGCGGTGGGCTAGCGGGCCGCTTCTTTCCATACTTGCTCATGTCGATGCCCATGACGAGCTTCTTGGGCAGTGGTACCGGAGAAACCTTCTTGATGGTTTCGGGAGTGATGAACACCGGCAAACCGTTGGTGACGGGCGCTGGATTTGACGCCTGGGAGCTCGTGGAATCGACTGATGAGCCATTTGGCGAAGACTCGATCGGTGGAGATACTTCTGCAGATTCATTGGACTCTGCAGAATGATCATCGGCTTTTTTGACAATCTCTGCGTTGTGATCAGGGCAAGAATTTGTCTCACTATGAGGCACCTCGTGGGGTGGCATCTCAGCAGATTGTTCATGCACCGAAGCCTTCTCGCTGGCATCCGACGAGCTCTGTATACGCGAGGCAAGTTCTGATATCTCTTCTCGGAGGCGTTCGTTCTCGTTCTGCAACGTTGTGATCATTTCATCGTTGGCCTCACACTGGTTGTAAAGTTCAGACCATTTCGCGCTCAGAAACCGAAGCTCCTGCTCTGTTGCGGAATTCGTCTGATTGAGCTCATCCCGAAGCTCATGGATAACGAGGTCCTGCTCGTTCACGACGGCCTCGAGTTTTTGAATTTTGGCAGTCAAGAGAGAAACGTCCACACCCGAGGTGGAAACAGGCTCCTCGTCACTAGCCCAATTGAGCTTTTCTCGACTAGAGCGCTTTGAGGCGCCGTTCAAGGGGGGAAACGAGGCGGCTGTATCTGGAGGCGGGGAGGAATCTTTGGAGGACTTCTGGGCAATAGCGGACCAGGTCGGCTTTACAACGCGGTCAGTCATGGCTGCAGCGTTGAATACTAGGTTGATGTTTTTTGTTTTGTTGGAAGGAGTGGTAGTTGTAATGAGTGTATAGAGAAGTGTGGGTTGAAAGGATTGTTGTGCGTGTGTCTGAAGAGAAAGGGTATAGAGGAGCGAGAGGTAGAAGTGTTTATATAGACTTGAGGTAAAGGTGAACGCAGAAGCTCGAGCCAACGTTCGTGAACAGCGGAGACTAGCGCGAGGTTGGTAGAGCAAACAGAGTGTTGCCTGACATTGTGCGTGGGTAGACTAGGCCACTAATAATGTGCCTACACAATAGAAAAAGAACGGTGAAAGTTTTGTGAACAGATCCTCTAGTATATACCAGTGAATCATTAGAGAGCATTTGGGCCTGCCGGGGGTTGCCCTTCACGCTGGAGAACCGTTGACGAGTGTGCATGCTAGGACACGTGACTGCTGAAGGCATGCACGCGGGGGAGGAACGTCTGGCTAAAGGGTTGTGCAACCACAATAGCCTCTTCTGTTCTCTAAATCTGAACAACGGCTAATTCTACGCTAATTTCAGCACCCTGAGTGAAGGAATATGGATTGGCAGGTTGCAGGTGATTAACCAGAGTTCACACTTGTATTGAATGTTGTATGAAAGAGGTATAGAGGCTCGTGTTTTGGAGCCTGCATAGCTAGTACATGATGTCGGTAACAATAATTTAGGAACAATTTCCTATATATATATACAGTACTTACTAAATTCTGATTAGATATAGTAGTATCATCTGCACCGTTAACACTCTCCGCCTGTGTATGTACCCACGCATTATAAGGGCTTTGCGGTAACGTAGCTAGCCTAGATCTATATAGTAGGATATATATTTTTCCTTTTTTGAAGAAATTCAAGGGTGCAAATGTATTCATGATTGACTCCTAACCGTATGCAGCGGTTTGTTCAAGCAATCAGAATCTATGTATTTCTGTTTGCCTGTCTTCCCCCCTTCTCCCAATGACACCGCGACTGAGCTCAGGGCCAGTCCTGAAGTCTCGCGCCCGCCCAAGCACCCAGTGCCCTCCACATGAGCGCTTTCTCCCTCCCATCGCCTTCACAGAACCCCTTTAGCACCGCCAATCTTTCTTTTTCATATGAACAGCCCTGACCCAGGTTCCCCTTCTTCCTCTCTGCAACTGCATACGCCAATTTTGCCTCACAAATAGGACACAAGTATGGTGGGCAGCGAAAATCCTCAGCCATGCCCGAGGTGCCTTGCATATTGCACGCATAGTACACGCAGTGAGCCATACCCAGACAATGCCCCAACTCATGCGATGCCGTCTGTGCCACACGTGTCGTCCACAGCGCAGTTCTCCTCTCTCCAGCATCCAACGCCCTTGTATTTGTCTCCACGGCTGCAGAAATGGCCCTCCGGATCCCCCCATGCTGATCTTCGGACAAAGAGACATCCCTCTTTGTCACTTTCCTACGTCCCAACCCTTCCTCTTCCGCCTCACAGACCGCATCTACGAACGCTCTGCAATGATTCATGGGCCACACATGCTGCTCCACATTCGCATCTCTTTCCCCTCTATGGCCATCGAGATCAGGATGGTATCGTGCCGTCTGCACCACGGCGATGCGAGATCCGCCATACGCACGTCCACAGCAGAAATCATCTTCCTCCGTTTCGTAGATGTCATGATTGACGAGTAAAAGGATGGCATAGGCGTCTCTGGGGATGACAGCACGAAGCGCATCTAGGAGGTCATCAAGGTTCAGTTGAGCGGCAAAGACTCCATCCGGACCTGGGCGGACACGAATGCGTGTTTTCTCGGAACCATGCCCAAGCGCGATGAAGCGTGGGATACCGTTGGATTCTGCGTTGCTTCCTCTGGAATTGGACGACTTGTGGGAGCTCCATGTTTGGTAGGTGAGTTCTGTAGAGAGATTCCGTACTCGCATGCCGTGGTAGAAGGCTTGGAGGTATTCGACTATTTCAGTGACGTCTGGTTTTTGGGCGGCTTCCATTGTGCCTTCCTCATTCCTTCCTTTCGTTTTTTTATCTCCGTCTGACGCAGTACCGCCTTCTTTCCCAATTCTTGGCTCCGTCCACTTATCAATACCGAAATCTTTCAGCTCCTCTGCGACCTTTGGGTACCCGACCACATAAATTGTGCTTTTCTTCTCTGTGACGATGTTTCGATGCTTTCCATCTATCCAATCTTTCAGGCTCTGAGGTTCCTGATCGGGATCATAATTTAATTCATCATGCGGTAGAACCAGTGGTGCCTGAACTCACGCATAAACATTTCAGATCAATTATAGTTGGGGGGATTGAATCCCCACATCGTAGTATTACACTACTACACCCAAGGGAAACGTACCGGGAAAGTTGTACTTTCTTTTCCTTTGTCATCTTTTTTCCTCTGGTTCAAGGGGTTGGGAGATTTGGCAGCTTCCCTTTGCGTTGCATCCGGTCTCTCGTAGCCTGCTAACGCTGCAAAGGGCGAAGGCTCGAGTTGGAGGATTTTGTGCTGGCAGGGTGTAGAGCGAGAGGAAGACATGCTTGAAGTTTGCTTCCTGATGTGAAATTGATAATACATGTACTTTAACCATGTGGTTTGTTTGTGGCTAGCCAGGTAGGTATGATGACTGCCTGGCACAGCCTCCTTCGCAATGGTAATTGATGTACGCTAAGCTGAACTTGGTAGGAGCAGATGGACGAATCTCTGAAACGATCAATTACGTAGATTTTACTGCGAACGTATACTTTTTATCTAACCTAGTTCGATTGCCATGCAAGTTCGGGTGCTCGATTGTAGTTCTATCGTGTTTGACCGCTTGTTACGTGAGAGCGCTGGTGACTTTCCCGCCGGTCAATAGACAAGAACTGCAAGCCGAGCAATCCTGGCTGTCCAGACCACCTCACTCAGGATAGACCATCTTCCTCCCCACTCCACCATCCACGATCATTTCCTGCCCCGTAACAAACCCATTCCCTACCAAATATTCCACCGCCTTCACCACATCCTCCACCTTCCCGACCCGGCCAGCAGGATGCCAGTCTTGTTCTTCCTGGCTAAGACCCTCCTCCCACTTTAGCCCCCTCTCGTCCGCCGCCTTGTTCTCATTCTCGACGTGGATCCACCCCGGGACAATCGTATTAACCCTAATACCATGCCTATGCCCCAACGACACTGCCATCGCCTGCCCCAAACCCAAAATCCCTGCTTTCGCTGCAGAATACGCTTCATGGTTCATTTCGGATTGGTACGCACGCGTCGAGGATACGTTGATGATGGTTCCGGGGGATGAGTCGTCGGACGTGGATTTGCCGGCTCGTAGAAGTGGCACGCACAATCTGCTCAGTAGGAACGGCGCCGTGAGTCCGACCGCGATCTTGGTGTCCCACTCTTGCATCACTGCGTCATTTTCTTCTCCTGCGCCGTCTTCCATGCCTCGGTCGTCAGACCACGTGTGTGGCGTCGCGAAGGCGTTGTTAATTAAGACATCTAGTCGGCCGTCGAAAGTGTCGCGTACGTCGCCCACGATTTCTGCGATGCGGTGACGGTCACGGAGGTCGCAGCTGGATGCTTTCCACGTCGGTTTTGCTGATGATGACGCAGAGGGAACCCACGATGCGGCTTCATGTCTCACGTGCGCAAGTTCCGCTTCGTTGGAATCGAGAATGTAAACCGAGTGGCCTGCACGCAGGAAGTGACGGAAGAGACCTCGGCCGATTCCACGCGCGCCGCCTGTTATTAATATTTTCAGTGGGTGTGTAGTAGTAGTCGGTATCATTTCTGCTTCCTCTTTTCTTTCCCAGTATGGACGACGAGAAATCTATGTATGCAGCTGGACTGAAAAACACTGGTGGCTGTACAATCGGTTGGGATAAAGAAGTCGTGCTTTCTTCACCCTTCAGGTGCCGGCTTCAATCTCGAGACGGGGCAGATTATTATAATTCAATGAATATTGCACGTTGGAATTCTTCGAGTAGCACCTACATAGGTACGTTCTTTACTTAGTTCAATGGACCAATGACGTCAGACAAATGTCACGTGAAACTTCCGTTTACATAGGTCACTGGGTATTGCGTATAGATGTATTTATGTATATATTATTGAGTAGCGCATAGAAAGTATGAAATAGGGTACAACGGGGGTATCACATGAATGTAAATATGGAGCAGTGACTACAAAATTATAATGATACAAAAGAGAAAGAAACAAAGGAAAAGATACAAGCATTTACCCCGGCGACGCTTCGTCCGCTAACCAAATCTTCCCAGTGGCGCCTCTTTTACATCCGTCGTTTGATGTATTTGATCGATGTTCCTCCCATGGATTGGATGCCCGTTACCCTCGAGACTGGCCCGGAAGACGTTAGGAACGGTATGTTTGGGTAGCATCTGTTCGTTGTCATCCGAAACTATGTGGTTCTCGAGAGTTGACGGTTGAAGATTTGTGGTATTTGATCTATCTCCTTCCAACTGGTCAGTCGTGGAGGGAGCCGTCATTCTCCTATGTCCATCGGCTGTGACATGCCCATTAGCCGTGTGTTGAGCACCATTGACAGGCATTGACATGGTTTTTTGCACTTCGGAGTTGGTGGCCGGACGGGAGTCTGGTGTGGTTGGCCTCGATTCCTTTAATGGGATGCGCTTCCCGTTGCTATGCTTGCTATGACCCAAGAGTGCAGCACGGAGGCCAGTCCGGCTGTTCTTCTTTTCTTGCTTGATCCGTGGCTGCAATTCTCGCCATTTCTCACTTGCTCGTTTTTCAATCTCCGAACGTTCCTCCTTTCGATTGTCTAAGTCGTGGCTGGGATCCGAGGTGGTGCGGCGAGGTGCGAGTTGCTCGAGCTCCGTGTGTCCTTGGATTATGCGAGCCCGCCTGATGAAATTGGTAGGCTGATGCTTCTTCATATACTCTTCATCTAAACCTTTCATGAAATAGGCACCTGGACCAATGAAGGCTGCAATGTCTTTCAAAACAAAACCCCCGATTCCAAACCCGATACCACGCGCAAAGCCTAATACGCCGTGGTGTTTAGCTCCGCGGTAAGGCTGCATCCACAAGCCAGTAACGCCGTCTCGCACGCCATATACAAGTTCATCGCGGCCAGCGCGAACACCCGAGTGAAAACCTGTGATGCGAGGAGGTCGGCGGACCGTTTCGTCACCATACAGGCGAGGTGCATTGTGAAAACCCTGCGTCAGGGCTACTGAGATGTTCATAGGAGACTTGAGGATAGCCCCACCAGTCTTTTTGAAGCCATGGCCTGCCTCGTGCGCAAATTCCGCAGCCAACAGCTCATCGGGCTCTGCTAGCTGAGATAGAGTAGAAGGGTCGCGACTGGGCCCACCAGGTCTGGCCGCTTTTTCATTCTTATCTTCTTTCTTCCGGCCGGCTTCGGGAATGTTTTTGTTGGCTCTCTCCAGCGTGTCCCGCTTCTTCTTTTGACGTTTTCGTATCCGATGTTTCTTCTCGTAGTACTTCTCCCTTTTCTTCACGCTCTTACCCATCTGCACGGGAATCGAGCCGACACCCGTCGCAACGTCAGTCACTGTATCCACCAGCGCACCCCATATGCCTGTGAGAGGCTCGCCGGGACCGCCAAAATCATTCCACTCAAAGTGCCTCAGCAAGCGCAGGTCGTTCCATTTGATCTTGCGCCAATTAACAAGGAGCTCTGCAGCAAGTGCGCTGAGTCTGACGGAAGTATCTTTGAGTCGCCACACGGCCGCATGTGTGGGCAAAAGCGAGCAGCGCATTGTATCGTTTTCGCGCAATGGCAGACTGCGATGGAAGGACCGAACAGCGTTCAACGCACCGTCTCCTTCTTTAGCAATACTATCCGCAATCTCTTGCACATTTTTCTGGGCTTCATCAGTGAGACATTGTTTGATACCTTCAGCTAAGCGTTCCGCAGTTAGCTTTTTGAAAGGTATGCAATCATGTGCACCGGCTTTGGCCTTGGACACCATGGCACCCCAGAAAGGCTGGTCGCCGAAAAACGGTACAATCATGGTCGGTTTCGCATACTTGAGTCCAGCTGCGGTAGTTCCAGCACCGCCGTGGTGGACGACGGCAGAAACCTTGGGGAATAGCCAATCGTGAGGTGTATTCTCCAGCATGAAAACGTTATCTGGAGCGTTTTCGTTGCCTCCGAAACCCCCCCAACCCTTTGACACTAGAGCACGGACGCCCGCGATCTCCACAGCCTTGAAAATTAATTTGGTAAATCCATCAGGATCATCAACAACTATTGAACCAAAACCAATATAGACTGGTGGTGGCCCAGCCTCTAGAAACTTGACGAGGTCGTCCGGAGGTGTGAATGACGAGGCGAGATCAAGGAAAACAAACCCAGTCACTTCGATTTCCGTGCCCCAATCCGAAGGTTTGGGTACTAGCCCAGGAGACCACATGTATGTGTACGGCACTTTGAGTCTGTAGAGTTGCCCTGGTGCCCATACTACCACAACTGTCAGTAAAACTGCAAGTTAAAGTGGACAATCTGCACCTACACGTCGAGACCTCTTCGAGGCACAAGGTTCTCTGTCTGAACCGATTGATCAAATCGCCAAGGCCTTGCCAGGTCATCATCTCCACTAACGGATAACTCATAAAGTTGGTGTATTTAGCGTCTACATTGCTTGTTTTGATGTTCGCCAAAGGGTGTGGAAAATGCGTGGTTGGAGAATAGGGGAATCTAGTTTCTACGTCAGTGAATGCGCGCGAAACATGAAGGTCTAGTTACGTACGTGAACATCATGTGTAGCGGCACGCCCAACCGCTCTGCGATATGTGGCGGTGCGAAACTTGGGGGGTTGGCAATGATGGCATCGCATACGAAGGGTATCCTTTCGCCCACTTCAAGTCATTAGTACTATGCATTCAGACTAACAACCAACACTTACTCATTTTCAAGTTTGCTTGGTCCTTTTCGTCGTCTGTAGCATTGACACATGCCCTCCACATGCCTTGAAACATGTCGAACATCGCGGCCCTCCTTTTCCCAATCTCTCCATCCTTGACGGTTTCCAGATTAGGTATCAGACCTGGATTCTTAACCATAAAAGCCATGAGTTCTGAAGGGTCACCCCCAATAGAAAAGAACTCCAGCCCAGAATCTTTTTCGACAAATTGTTTAAAAGCAGGATGCGTGGCTATCCGCACGCGATGGCCGTAGTCTTCTTTGAGAATTTTACCTATACGGAGAAACGGTTGGATATCCCCTCTGGAACCAATGACGATGACAACAATGTTGAGGCGCACACGTCGTTTGGGGTCTTCCATGATATCATCTTCAGGTGCAATCTTCCCGGAGGCGGCGGGCTCAGCCACTTCCTCATCATCTATCCCTCCAAGATGTTTCCTTATTCCTGCGCCTAATGTTTTGGCAATGTAGCCGCTGTTGAGTGTCTCATTGATAGTCAAGCGTAACCGGCCATCGCGTTTCGACACCTTGCCCGTCGTGTTGACATTCTCGTTGCTGATTTTGAGACGAGAGAATGGTTTGAGAGCGGATGGACGGCCGGTATTTCCCTTCTGCTGCCGACTGGAATCAGCTCCATCCACACTTTCGTCGTCATCGTTGTCGTCATCGGAAGAAGAGGAACTAGAGTCGGACGTGTATGGTTCAAATGCCAATCTAGTTGGGCGCTCCCCTACTGAGCCCGCTCGTTGTAAATCTGGAGCTCGCTGTTCCGCCGCCGCGGGACGCTCTGTTGCATATTTGTGATAAAAAGGGCGTGGGGACGACATTCTTCCACCTCCGTCCTCTTCTCCATCGGCAGTAGGTGGCTGCACTGAGTCGCTGTGGTAGTACTCGGAGGTCTTTGCTGCGGGGGGTTCGGAAGAGAGCGCGTGATCGGATGAGGATGGTGAAACATGGCGGGTGGTGAAGTCATGGGGTTTTGGGGAAGTGGGCGTGAATTCTGGCTCGTGAATAGCGATTGCAGTGGGAATGGGAGGCGAAAGTCCATGGCTGTCGTCAGCCATGGCCCTATGCGTGAAATAGCGCGCTGGCAGGGAAGAGATGGTAAAGATGCGGACCGATTGTTTTGTCTAATACAAAATAGTTGGTGTGGGGAGCAAAAGAACGCGCGTAAGGGGAGGGAAAAGAGATGGGGCGGAAGATCAGGAACAAATAAACACGATGGGAGTTGGCAGGATCCAATTCCATTTGCCGTGGCGTCATATACGCCCAGGAACCTGGAAATATTGCATCCCTGCTAGTTTCCGTTTAATTGCCGGAGCTTCCATCCCTGTCCCACATCATCAAATCGCGTGGCAGAACAACAATCAATGCAACGGTCCTCGTATTCAAGCTTGAGCAGGGATGAGAACTGTGAGTAACATGTACTAAAGCCTCCCGTTCAGTTGGAGCATATTCCGATGAAAATTCATGTAAATCATAATTGGCGCATCCTTGGAATGACTTTTGACAGGAATTGAAATGTAGATGAAAATTCAAAAGCAAGTTGAGAGGATATGTAACAGTAGTATTTCAAAATAAAAAGTGCGCTTGACACCCTGTTCCAAGCTCAGCCAAAACCCATAATGTATAGATGGATGGTCAGACGTTGAAAAGCGCCATAGAGTAGCTTCTTCCCTCCTATATTTCAGGAGTCTTCTGTTCCTACTTGACTCGCTTGATTAGTGACAAGCTTATGTGTACATTTAAGCATCTTTTTCTGGTAAACATCGTGTAACAAAATTTACCAGTGTGTCCGTCCTGGCCGAGGATGTTACTGTGAATATTGCCTGCGTCGATACCGCGAGTATTACAATACCCTGCAATGATCCATTATACTTTTCATCATTCCTTGTAAGGAAGGGTTTGAAATAGAGTATGGAAGAAAGTATATCCATAAGAAAACTCCATACAAACTGTTCGAATGACAGTCAACATTGATTCAGATGATAGACGATCACCATTCGCGTTTTCTGAATGAAAAATATTGCAAAAAAAGTGCAAAAAAAGACTAATACCGCGATTCGAACTTGAGACCTACAGAAGAAGTTAGCGAATATTCCCACTGCACCACCCCACCGGGGTGCCAAACCCGATGAGGTGATGGGAATGAGTGCTAACAAAACATATTATATAGTACCCTTTAAATGTTGTATAGGCATAAGGTAGAGGGAGGGTGACCGGACATGGCTTACTGCTAGCCACTAGGTAAGTCGTGTTTACCTTAGGCAAAGGCAGGAGGTGACACAATACGCCCACCACCACCACCCCCCTCCCCTTCCTACAGCCCTAGCCGCTGCCCACTCTGCCCTCGCCGTCTTGACAAAGGCCGCAAAGACAATATCCCCCACCATACATCTATGGTAGGATATGCCATCTCCGCCCTCTGCCTCTTCGTAGCGAGCCTTTCAGTGATTGGCCAAGTTTGCCTACCATGACAACATCCTGGCATGTATTTGGTTTGCAGTAGGGCAATGCATTTGGTTTGCAGCAGGGCAATGAATTCCACTTCTCCCGTTATTTGAGGAATGCTATATTGCCGTCGATACCCCATCCCGCACACGATCCCCTGGATTTTCTGCCAAGGGGAGGAGTGTCCTGCTACAGCCACCACATATTTCTTGATCCAAATGCGGCTGAAGACTACTAGGTGGAGAGTGGTTTCGTTTGTGGCAGCTTGCGTGCATAGTGGAACGTTTGCATGATGATACCCCCTGCCGGGTCCAAGATCTCTGCGTCCGCAATGCCACTTCAGGTTGAAACTGTTCAGGAGAAGAACAGATTGCTCTGATTTACGTGCATGTAGCCCTGCGGCGAGATAGGTGCGCATGAGTTGCTACAATAGCGGCAGCACTCCCATGAGCAGTATGAGGAGCTCTGGGAGTTGAGCGGGGCCAAGTGGCACAGGCGGTGTTCTGTCTTCCTGGCCTCTCAACACCTCTTGCCATTCGCATGAAACCACCCCACACCCTCAACGCACCATGAAGATTGGCACCATTGCGGGCATACAGATTTTGAGTGCGGGCTCAAGCCGACCTTAATCTGCATCGAAATACGCAGTCTGCCTGACAGAGTGAAAGATGCCACAGTCTGCGGTGGAGTTGCTGCGACCCGGCTCCGTGCCATTCACCACCCCGGCCTACTTTCTGCTCTCGCTCTGCTTACTGCACACGGGGTATTTTTGCACAGGCAACCCGATCGAATCATGCTTGCGCGGTGAAAAAGGTACATGCGGTGCTGATGAGCCATGCTCCGGACTCTTGAACACTGGCGGCGGGGCGGTTCTCATTGCCATCTTCTTGCGGCAGGCAATCGGCAGGATGCTTGTGTGGTTCACCCATCGCATTTCCTTAGAAACTGCGTCTTGACTAACCCTGACAGGTATGCGGGCAACTTCATGCAGACTGGGCCGTGATACGGTGATGCTCCCATGCTTTACACTCTGCGCTGCACGCAAGCCCACGATCCGGAGCCTCAACAGCAAACGATCGTCCTCTCTTTCGATCATACGGCGATGCATTCCACTTTGATAATCATCTTTCGCTACGCCGACGCGATGGCGAATACTGAATCCTTCGAATCGAGACTAGGCGCCGAAAAATCGAAATCCATGACCAGAAACCCATGCACGATCCTCAACGCCTCCTGGATAAACAAGTCCAGGCTTCGCATGCAATACACTCTCTAGAGCAGCGGTTCGTCGTTTTATTGGCGTTACCAACTTGTATTGTTGCATGGTCATTCAAGGCTAGCCATGTATTCGTACCACGCCATCATGATACAAAGGTCGCAATATGGCGCTCCATTCCCCTCAGCGACGCACTCATGTCCAATACTATCTCTTGCTACGTCGTAAAGGAAGGCATGCAACAGGTCCATACGGTTTTCCTTCTGTCTGTGGCAAGAATCAGCACTTTGCTTCTAAACACATATCTCACAAAAAGTTGGCCCCATGTGGCTCAGACATTTGTGATTTTATCGCACAATGAACCCAGAAGGGGGTAAACCCCCGGGTGCTATACGCAGTATCTGCTGACAAGGTCAAAAGACCACTGTCTGTCATCATTGCCAACCTAGAAATTTCGAAATCTACATCATGGCATACTTACCAGCAAAGGGTCTGATGATATGCACACGTAGAGACGGCAAGAGCAATAAGGCACTATTCGTTGGACTGTGAACGGCGACTTGTCGTAGCAGCAGCAAAACCACCAATTGAAGACACCCTCAATCAAATCGTCATTTATGATCCGAGAATCCCCAGGTTTGAAGATCTGAAAACATCCTGGTTGGAATCAGTCCGCAGCCGCGATCAGTAGTATTCAAAATACGACATGTCGAAGAGGCAATCCATGCTAGTCCCTGCACCGCCAAATGGCAAGCCGGTACCAAAGGATAACACATTCCTCGGACAAGAGACGGAAGAAAGCCGAAGGGAATTGTGTATGGCCGAGCATCGATCGAATCAACATGACATCGTTTGGATCATCCAGGGTGCCCGCAAAAGGATCATGAGCCTACGAATAGTTGGCATCGTTCTTCTCCTGTAACCCTCATTCTCAGAAACTTTCGCGATTAGTAACCAGGGCAATATCCGATTCAGATTACACCCTTCGCACAGTGCGGGTGAAACTACTCGGGAACAACGAAACATTCAGTTGAAGCACATTTTCCCAGTGGAAACGGTCTGACCACGTATTCCGATCGGAACAGCCAGATACTATGGCTCATCCATTGTGAATATCCTCGCTCCGATGAGCCCAGACCGTCTGTGCAATATCAGTCTATATCATCAACCAAGGGTGGTACCGATGTCATCGAGATTCCTGAGTTGATATTTCCAAATATGCGCCACGATTTACCCGTGTGTACGTCTTGGCCGGGGACGTTATTGTGACATTTCATATGTGTCGATACCGCAAGTAATCCAATACTTTGCGACGATACACAACGTATTTTTGGTTACCAAATGTCCGATGTCTGATTGCTGCTGCGACGCCAAACTTGACAATTCCAGCCATGTCGAAGGTTGCGATAGTTGCGCATGTGGATAACCGTCCGAGGTTTCGGCCCAACGCGCGATTAATGCGTGGTACGATGTACAATCAATGTGTCACAATTATCGCTTGCAGCCTATTCCGATCGGCATGTTTCTTCGGTCATCACTATGCGCGGACGTCCGTCCGGTGTCGACTTGGGATATTCCAGCTTGTCCTGACATCGCCTCCGTGATGGAATTTTTTGCTGGTCAGACCTCTTGAGTCAAACTCGAGAATGGCCGCGGCATGTCTACATCATATTAGTCCAAACCATACTGTCTCCATGATGGTATCAATGGCATTGGTGTTTCCAATGAGAGCATGCAAACCCCAGAGATCATATTTCTGGAAACGGAAGAACCTTCGCAGTTGTCGGCAACCTGCAACCTCAACAACGATCCAAAAATCCTTTGAGTTTTGTAAGGCGCATCGTCGTACGGGATCTTCGATCAGAACAAGTTGTCGCCCGTGGTGCAGGATAGACCGTGGGGTGTCCTGCGCCAACAGGAATCCCAGGAAGCCGCTCAACAGGCCTCAGTGTTCATAATATAGACACTCTCTGTGCGTATTTCTCGGATCTTCTCTGAAGATATGATCTTTTGAAGGCCATACTCTTCGTGTGAGCTGTCGAGGTGTTGCGCCCGTCTGGTCAGACTCGGAAGCCGCGACATAGGCTTCGGCAGCGCAAAATCGAACAAACGCAAAAGAAACAAAACACGACAAGCAGTGGCGATGCTGTCTCTCGAAAAAAAATCTCCTTGGCAGGGAGCTTGTGGCAGGGTGTGGGGGAAGGGAGGGTAAATATTTACCTTTGGTATTGGGGCTGGACAGCCCGCCATGATCGAAACCCAGCAGGCCGATGTACCGATGGGAAAGGCGCACGAGAAGGTACTCGAGCTCGAGAGCAATCACACAACCAAGCAGAGATGGAGTGACGACTTGGACGTGGGTTGTGTATGGGTGTGGGTGTGGTGAGGGCGTCGGGTGTTGGGTGGAGAAACCATGGCTCGCCGGCGAGGGGATTTCGTAGCCCATCACCACGGGCACACGGACCATGTGTTGATATACCTACACGCAACCAGTCTTGGAACGCGCCACACAGCAACCCAGCATGAAGAGCTGATGGCAGAGTGCTGAGGTTGTAGAGATGAAGACGAGCTTCAACGTCTCCTGGATATCGATGAGGTTGCATTAAGCTTTGGAATGCAGGGGAGTTTCAGCTGGCAGACAGGGGCAAAGTTACCGCCGCCCCACCGGCCCCGACGCCACGCGTGCGCCTTTAGTCCCTCAACAACACCAATGTTCCGTCGTGGTGAGCTTCTCAAGCGGCCATTTGTAGCAGTTGAAGAAGGCCACCGGGAACAGGAGCACCGTGTCTTTCCTGGGGTTGAAAGGGGGTTTCGATCAACGCCCCACATCTGCATGTCCATTGCATTGGTTTGCCATGACCCGGCATCACAACGATGGCATGAAGCAGGTCGTCAACATCTCTATTATGCCTTGCAGTTCTTCATCCTGCGAAGGCCTTCCCTTCAGCGAAACTTAGGCTAATGAGCAGCCTAAGAGATAGAATGATAGGATAGCATAACGTAGCACTAGGCAATTTATTTCCTCACAACCAAACGCTCACGCACAACTGGTAGCAATAGCGCCGTGAAGTCACCTTTACATTTCTTGTTGTTTGCCGCCAGAATCCATTCCCACTTTCCCTCTTCCCTCCTTCCCTCTCTCTCCTACTCACCCACCCACCCACCTTCCTTCCTGCTCCACAACCCTTCCACACCTCACCTTCCCCATAGCCATCTCGGTCATCAAAGCAACAGAGGTCTTGTGGCAGCGTCTTGGTGTCCTTCCTCCTGATACATCTACCTATGTGTCACTGAATACGGCTTCCACGATGGGCACACGGTGGTACTGTGGTGGTGGAGAGCACTCTCACTAAACACACACCAAAGGTTAGTAAACTTCTTTCGTATCGCAGTGCGCTTGCCAACTTCCCTACTCCTTCCCTGCCCTTCCCCTCCTGGCTTTGGGTATGCTGCTCGCTACTGTTGCCGCTGTCGTCATCCCCCTGGCTGCATATCAGCTCTTTCCTCCGCCTCTTGAGCCAACTACTCTCTCCTGCTCTACCTTCTTCACCCTTTCCTTCCCCCACAAATTCATCACTCCCATGGGGCGTGTTTCTCCACTTCGCTTCAGCTCCTTTCTCGCCGCTCTCTCTCTCTCACACAGGCTGGGGACTTCCCTTTCATGCCTTACACTCCTACATCCCACGGAGCTTCAAGGCCGCCATGGACACGACAGAATTTCAGTTGCAGAACAACCTCCTTTGGCCGTCTGGATGGTGGTTCTGCGCCCAAAACTCATCATGGCTCCTGAGTGGATTACCCCGGTTATGTTCCTTTGTGCACAGCTCATCGAACGCATCTCCTAATGGTAGGCTATAATACACTCCCAGGGCTATCTACCCTTCTTTCTGATCGGATGCTATAAAAACCTTTTATCACGGCCTTTATTTCGTTTGGGTCATACTCCAGGTCCAAAGTTGCTAAGTATGGGGATGCCACATCGTGTGCCATTTTGAAAAACCCCAGTGGCTTATTGCAATCCCCGATTTTGATTTTTACTAAGAGTATACATAAGAACCAAATGGCATCCGGTCGATCGAAGCCCGATGAATCGAGACCCACCCCAGGCGATCACGCTGTTACCACATCTTCAGCCTGGGCAGTTCCATATCCTCCACCCATGACACTCAGCCCCCTTGTCTCCTCGCTGCGACGCCTCCTCATTCTCCAATACGAGTTCTACGTTCGAAGATGTTGTTACAATGCGCCATACGCTATCCCACTGGCAAGACATGACCGTCACACATCACCACCGAGGGACAACACACATACCGGTTCGACTTCTCGTTCGGCTCTTCAAACACATAATAAACTCTGCGGGCGCTGAAAATTCATCAAGCTCTGCCAATCAACTCGCATTCAAGGCTTCTTCGGTCTGTTCTCCGGCTGCTTTTTCACAATCTTGTCGGCTACGCCTAGCATGGCTTGAGACATCAAGTCACCCTTCCACCACCAACCAAGACGACACCAATGACCGAAAGAGCTAATAAAGAGATTCAAACATTCACAGTAAAGCATATCCTGTATACGTACACACCGCTTTTTTAGTACGTATTACAGGCACTAAAAATGCCAAGTCCTACTATAAAAAATCCTAGTAGGCTACTAACTGGAAGGATGTGATAGAAAATGCTTACTACAGCTTACAGATAGGTTAGGAACGAATTCTTTATGTGCCAGGCTCTTGTACTTATCACCTTTATCTTATTGTTCTGCCTTGAACTTAATCTGGACCTTTGCCGATTCGCGTTGTGCTGCGCGTCTCCCAAGTGAGAGGATCTTGTCTACTTCTGTGTGCACCGCGTTCACGCCTTATTGGTTCACTATTCTTCATATCTATTCAGCGGAATGTCTGTAAATGATTTCTATCTTCATTCTATATTTACTACATTTGTTTAGCTTTCTATGCGAATCCTCTATTTTTTACAGATCCAGTCTTATGAGTTTAGGCCACCGTCCTTTCCCGGCCTTTTTTGATACCTTTCCCTCATTCTCTGTACGGAATCCATTGGTTTCATCGACATCTCGGATTTCTTCAGTCTTTGAAATGGAAATCACCACCTCACCGCTCCAGATTCAAGTTTCACAGTACTGATTTAGGTGACGAGGCTCTGACTGACCCCATCGAATTTCCGAGAATAATTACTCCTTTCTGGAACAAAGCAACTTCAATCAAATGCCAACTTGATTGAATACCAGACCGCCCAAGAATCTCATTATACGAACGAACCCGTCGACTGCGGGCTGCGAAACCATGCAGATCTACATACGATGTTGAACCCCTTCAGCGAGGGACGAAGTCACTCGGCTATGTTCCTTTTCACACTAGATTTTCGGTATTCCAGAATGGATCAGCACAATAGATAATGGAGCTTGACGCAGCGATGCGAGCCCCCGGCGCGCTTCAACTTACTAGATCGCGTTTAGACGAGATTAAATGCTCTTTTTGCTCACATTTCATCGTCAGGACGCTTCAATGAGCGAATTTTTTTCCCGGCGAGAATATTGACGAGAGTACCGACGAGGATATCAACGAGGACATCGACAAGGACATCGACGGAGTCTGCTCAAGTGAAACAAACCAAGGCTCACGATACAGTCTTCTATTAATCTGAAGAGGCCGATGGTTTATATTCGCCCACAGCCGGAGTGCGAGACACTAGGATATGCTCTTATTGCAGAATCGTAGCGTTTCGCGTCAGGCTTGGGCTAATTTCAGCATCGATCCTTCTTCGGTGAATGGTGCGTCACGTGATAGCAGACAACCACATACGCCAACCCCATCTTCCGGTCAATTGAGCAGAGATCCTGGAAGAGAACAAGGAGCAAGGTTTGGGGTGGTGTCAATTCACTGCGCCATACGTTGTGAAACTGCTGTCACCGGATGCATCGAAGCGCAGGTCCCTTTGCTGGTCAAGTATTTCAAGACATGCAGAGCCAGGCATGCAGGGTCAGGGATAGAGATGGCTGACGTTGAAGGGGGCTCAAACAGAAAGCTGAAGACGGACCCACAAGAAGGACACACCTGTTGCTATCACGTTGGCCATCTATTCCATCCTCAAGGGCCTCCAGTGCGTTACCCTTTCTCGGTCTGCCACCAATCATTCCCCGGTCATTGAAGCTTATTGAGAGTACGAACAGTCCACCACTATTGTCAACACAACAATACAACCGCGTTAGACAGCCCATCATCAGGGTTGCGGCCGTGCGGCATCCTCTCGTCGCCCCAACAAGGATTTTTGTCAAACCGACTGATATTACCTTTGGTATTGTCGTCGTCGACCTACCCCGCCCTCAATTACAAGACTATTGCCGGCGCCCGAGCCACCCTGCATAAGCTACCTCAATCTTTTACTATTATTCTCCTTCACGCTCGATTTGGGACAATAGTGAGCGCTAGAGGCAGGTGGCGATTTTGCAGCGTGGTATGATATCCCTGCTGGCAAACGCTGGGTCAGAAATATCTATATAGATTCCCCCAAGGCGTCTTCAAGCTCCCTTCTTCCCTCTTTGCTTGCACAGTCCTTCCCGCCCTGCTACTTTCGTCATATCTACAACGCTGATCGACGGCAATCCCAACCGCATGGTTTCTGTCGTCCTCATTTGCTTGCACGACATTCAGACCGTCTTGCTACTTTCGTCGTCGTATCAACGGCGCTAGTAGACGGATTGCCTACTTGCTACTACCAACTCTTCCACTCGGACCACGCAACTTGCCCGTTGGCTCGGTCGGCTGCCCTAGATTCCCCGGATCACCCAATTTCTTCATTGAATTGATAGTCACTTCCACCCTATCAACGACGTCCTTGTTGCCGTCTTGGTGACCATCACGCCCACATCGTCCCCACCAACGGTAAGTTCATGCCCGGCTCTACTCTGATTCTACGAGAATTTGTGTGTCCTCCGTCGTCGATCCCCTCTGTCACTCTCCTCGAGCGTTACACCATCACCCGCATTGCTGTCGCTGTCATGGACACCGCCTGTTCTGCTGCTGTCTCGGCACAACATCAGGCAGCACCCCACCCCGCCCTCCTTCTCTCCTACCACTTCATATTCCATTCCTTCCCTCTCCGAAATTCTCACTCCCGTCTCTAACTTTCCATTCAGGCCTTCCAGATCCTTTATTGTCCATCTTGTCATCTCCTTGTTCACACACGATCACCCACACAACCATGCGGGCTCTTCGACGGAACGTTCGGGTATGTATACCCAATCTTGTCCTTGGACCTCCCCAAATGACTGTATCGAACATATACTGACATTTTCCTGGTTTAGCAAACTGCTCGTCGCGTCCGTCAGCGCCTGTTGCAGCCCACGAGGATCGATCGTCTTCCCGGTCAGGACAACGACCAAGTGCCTCTCCTCAGCACGAGCCAAGATACCGATGGAGATATTATCATTTGCATGATAACCACAGAGCTTCCCCAGGGACCTGAGTCCCCGCTCGAAGGTATGCCGTTTTCTCCTGAGACCCATGCCCTTCTGTTTGGAGACACATCCCGCAAGCACAAGACCAAAGAGGATAGCGAATCTGAGTATGAGGAACACGGCAAGAAGCGAAAGCGCAACAAGAATGGTGAGCCTCGAAAAGTTCGCAAGCCTCGTGGTGCCCTGCGTCAGTGGGACGACCAGGACGTTGCCCGGGCGCTGATGGGCCTTGTCTGGGCGGCTGGTGAGAATCATATCCGCCTCCCCTTTGATCAAGCAGCTCAGATGGTTGGCCAGAACTGCACTGCTAGCGCATTGCAGCAAGCAATCCTTAAGATCCACTCTAGGCTCAACGAGCAAGGCGCGCAGATCCCCAAGATCAAGATGAATTGGCCTAGCAAAGTAGCGAACCCGTCTGACTTCAATGGCGGAGATCGTGACTTGCCCAAGGCCGATAGACGTCGCCGTCATGAGACTGCCCGAAAAGCCACTCAGACGTGTCTTGTCACCTTGAAATGTGCTTACAAACCAGCAGGTGGGGACGTCGATGCTGCGTCGGTAGCAAATGCGGAGACCTCCCCAGGTCGTGATCCTCACGAAGATACCCACGGTCAGTCGGCTCCTGCCGTCCAAAATATCAATGTAATGCCCCCTTGCGACATGTTTGTGCAGGATGATTCATTGGTGCAACAGCCGTATCTGAGCAATCAGTTTGCCAATTCTTTTGCTGTCTCGGACACAAACGGATACATCGCAATGCCACTTGAGCCGACTATGCACAACATGGTCGACACGAACCAGGCTGTGTTTGGCGGAGATTTCGCTCGGAACTTTCAATTCGATGCCACATACGCTGGCAGCAATGTTGTCGACCCTGCATTTCAGCGCACAGACGGAGCAGGCAATACTTTCGGCACCCAGGATCAGATGCATACTTCTGTCAATGGTAGTGACGGTTCGTCCTTTCAAGAAATGTTTCCATTCGACCGAGAGGATGATCTGATGTTCGGGGGTGTTCTTCGAAACCCCCTCACTTCAACTTCTACGGGAATCACGACCGACAACTCAGTCGGTCTTGGAACGCAACAGGCAGCCTGGGCCAATCGCGCAAATCATCAATATGAACCAGCCAACTTCCACGTTGGCAATCCATACGACAGGAACGAGTATGGTGTCCCCTACCATTCTGTTCGCCAAACGGCGTGGGACAACATGCATGCCTTGGAGCATCAGGACCCTGAGTACTGGGGCTCGAACGATTACCCCAAAGTCAAAGCTGAGGACTAGGGGCAGCAGACTACGAGCCAAATCTTCTCTCATACGGAGATAGCTCACTATGTGCGATACAAAACATACCATCAAAGGTTACTTTAATCCTTTCGTTTTTCCATTCGAGACACTCAATCCGGTTCCGTGGAGCATCTTGCCATGTTCTTGGCCGCCTGTGGATGCGCATCTTCGGGATACCATCATATCCTTCTACCTAGATTCATCTCGATTTATATCTAGGAAAAGTTTTTTCATATCTTCATGGCGTGGGGGATTCTCCATCTAGGAATTCGGTCGGTGCTTGCGGGATACCCTTCTCTTTCCTGTTCCCTTTGTCGGAAAAGGAACTTCGGGGTGTTTAATGGGCATTTGCAGGTCTTGGGGCAAGGAAAATTGGCTATGGGGAATTGGTCTATGTCTCTCTTATCTTTTTACTTTCCTTATTATTGGTCTTCACACATATGGACATGGTCTGCCTAGTCTGAGCTTGATGGTGGCTTTACAGACTAGGCGAGGACAGCGGCGGCACATATATATGTAGCCTCTGGTATCTTAATGGGCATGGAGATCAATGTCACATTCATGAAAATACATACACATCCATTTCTATTCTTATTGATACATCATCGGGTGATCTGAGGCTCCGCTATTGAACATGCTCCATATCGAATCGCCCCACAGGTCCTCAGGAAGGGCAAATTCCAACGATCCATCAAAAGGGTCCATGCTATTGATATCTACCTGAGCCATGCCCTGTACAGATGGCATCATGGATGGCGGCGGCGGCGGCATTTGTGCAAAAACATCTATGGGTGCCGCCGCCATTCCATCTTGTCCTATTATCGGGGGAGGCATGGCTGCCTCTTCTGGCACCACCACCGCTGCTTCCCCTGCCGCTGCTTCTGCCTCTGCCTCCCCCTCCGGTTCTTCCGGCTCGTCTGGGAGCTCGGCATTGATATTGCGAAGCTTGTGGCCCGTCGTGATGGCATCGTACACCAGCGACGCGCCCATGCGATCATCAATCTTCAGCTTGTCATTGTCAACGTCGATGGGCTGTTGACGGCTCAAAACTTGAAGCAAGAAAGCCGCCCGCTCCTTCTCGTCTTCCTTACTCAGACTGCCCGCCTTCAGGTACCGCTGCGCCATGGCGACGTGGTTGCGCGCCGTCTCCTGCTCCTCGGGCGCGGCGTGTATATTGAGCGCGAAGAAGCGCAGCAGGAAGATGGTCGCGAGGAACAGGGCACGAAAGTAGGCCTTGGGAACGGCGCGCTCCAGGATGTCCGTGTCCATGTGCTTGAATTCGGCCGGGTGGAACGCAAGGTCGCCTTGGTCGCACAGGTAGATGATTCGCAGCGCCGCCGCGTACGCCTTTCGCATCAGGATCTCGCGCGTCGTCAGATCCTTGTAGATGCGGATGATGGCCATGGTGTAGATGTGGATCTTTGCGATCAAACTTTGCATCTCGACGCGGGCGTTCCAAGGCGTGTTGGGGAAGCGGTTCCTGATGCCGTCTACCTCGGCGTCAAAGAGCCGAATTAGAGATTGACTGACGACTTCTTCGCCCGTGTCGGTCACGAGTTTCGTGTAGCGTGCCAGCGTTGCGTGGACCATGACCTGATGAGCAAACTCGGGGTGAATTGGGTGGGAGCGGACGAAGGATTCGATAGTCTCGAGCTCTTTTGTGCCAGTGATGATGGGAGATACACCAATGTGCATTCCGAGACTGTCTAATCAGCAGGAGTTTTTGCGTAACGTTTTACCGTTCAGGGGCACCTTACCAGGTACTGGCTACGAAACAGCCTAGCCATGTGTGGGCTCTCGATGTGGGAGTCCCAGCCGGCACACCGATGCTCCTCAGACTCGGCGGCGGTCTGGCGTGATGGAGGCCCATGTACATGGCGGCATTGGTCGCCACGCCGCAGTACAACCACGTAGAATCACGGTTCTGCCGTTCCGCTGGGAAAGGCCACATGATCAAGTATGTCAGGGCCTGTATGGTCTGGTACGGAACTGGTGCTTTCAAAATGGCTGGCCGCAGGTACGCCTGGTAGGCGTCAAGGAGTTGGTTGAACAAACCTGCATGCTCCGGCATGACGGGGCGCGAGGCTGTGATGGCGATGATGGTCCAGAAAAGGACAGGCGCGTTGTTGTACATGGAGGAGATGGAGATGTGGGGTTTCAGGATGGGCCAATGGGGGTAGAACAGAAGAGAGAATCTGCAGGGCCCATGAGCATCAGGCACATACACAAAGGGTTGCGACGCGCCTACATTTTGAACAACTCAATCACAGTACTCTTGTCGATTTTAAAATCATCAAGCTGATACTCATCCTTGATGCCAAAGTCGCTGACGGTAACCATTCCAGGGTGGTCAGATGTTTCTTGCGGAGAGCCATATGTCCCTGAAGCCGTCTCGTTATTCGTAGAGGGCGATGCCGTTGTTCTGAGCTCTTCCCTTTGCTGCCTCAGAGTCTCGAGCTCTTTTGCCATGTCCTCGATGCGTCTGCCAAGCGATTTAAAATCAGCATGATGTCCTTTTTTTTTTTTTTCGCAAACATTGCTGATTTGGGCTTTTTACTTTCTTGCCGGTGTACGGCGAAATGATGAATCGACTACGCATTGCAAATTCCTTGATTGGCATCTTGTACAAGGAGCGGGGAATTTGACTTTGGAGTCACATCTCAACTGAAAAATAATGTATATCAGTATTCCACTCTAGGAAAAGCCAAGTAATTCTCCATTTCAGCCTACCTTGACCTGCTTGCATTCAGTACATGTCTTCACAGGTCGGTGACTGGTTCTATTGGCTAAGCTTGGTCCACTAGAAGCCATGGTGGTGCGCTCAATCGTTTTCAAAATACAGTTTCCTTCGCCTTGAACCCCTCCTCTTTTGCTCAGCCACGCCTAGAATTCGATCTCGTGATCACCAACCCCTGACGATTCTCAATGCGTGGTTGGTGTGATGCTAGGCTATTGGAGGGGGCACGCGAGGGCAACAGTAACGTCTCGAATGCTGTGTGTATCCAAAGCGAAGAGAAAAATAGCAAAAAAATAATCAAGGGGATTAATTTTCGTCAATGTTGAAATAGGAGTGTTCGAACGTTCTTGAGGCACGTTGAAGTATGCATCGAGGCAAGCCGCGGTACATATGTAAGACACGTACTCCTGGTCGCTAATTGGTCGTCTGCATCCTGAAGAGTGGGGGCCGTCTGAATTAGCACGTGTAGCAATGCATCCCTAGCAACTACGCCTCCTTTTTAGCTCAACTACCAAGACTTCGCAAGCGTCTGTAGCTTTGGGATGGCCCTTTCCATCGCACCCGTGCACTGTTGACATATACTCTGTAGTCGACATCTGGGAGGTTGCGCGTCACTGCTTGCCCACGAGGAAATGGTAAACGCCGATTGGAGAGAACACTTTATATTAGAAACACTTAAACTATATTCTATTCTTGCCCAATTTCCGCTCCTTGAGCCCCCCTCTTCTTCGAATCCGCACCTTGAGCTCCCTCTTCGGAACTTTGAAGCTCGCTCCATCCTGCGCCTTGGGCACCGTCCACGTCCCTGTTTTCTTCTCACCCGGAGTAGCGGTAATCTTGGCGCCAGAAGCAGCCGTTGCCGCCTCGTTCCAGTGATCGGCAATGGTTTTCTTGGGAGCGGGCGCGATCTCCCATAGCTGCAAGATACCACTCACGAGGGCCAGAAGTAGCGCTGTTGTGTAGGGTTCATTTGCCTTGGGAGAAGTGGTGACGGATGAAGGCGGCGGCGTGTCGATGAAACGATCTGGTTTGTACTCGTTTGGAGAGAGGAAATTGGCAGTTGACGTATTGATCAGGGTTTGAGAGAAACCAATGTCTACCTGGGAGCCAACGTCCAGTTCCCACTGTTCCTGGGCCCCGGGCCGAATATTGGACTGCTCGGTGAGGGTAATGGGCTTTGTGACGGCGACCGTGAACAAAGAGGATCTATACAAACGCCTTGCTTCGCTGATGCAAGACCGCAAGAGAGGAAACGATGCCAAATTGGTGGGTTTTGCTGTGCCAAAGAAGGATATCTCCGGTGGTGCTGGAAACAAGGGGTGTAATGAAGGCGGTTGAGCAGCCTCTGCCCATGCTTTGGTCTCTGAGCGGATCCTTTCGATAAGAGTTTCTGGCTCGTCTTTGGTCTGGTCGGAGTGTTTGTAGACGTGCAATATTGTCCAATTTGCCAAGGGCACAATCTCTGAGAATATGCTGTGTAAGATGTTCAATGCCAGCGTTGATCGAGCCGAATACTCTATATCAAATTTGGTGAAGAGTTTGCTTAAAATCGAGAAAGGTGTTGGCATGTCGGCGTCCATCTCTTCTCCACTCAAGCTTTCATCATCTTCCATCGTTTTCTTCTTTGGTGGATTGGCAAGGTCGTAAAATAGCCTATCGAAGTTCTGAAGCAGCCTGTTCTTCGCCAAAATAGCTGCGGGGAGTCCAGCCAATGGAAAGAGACGCGGGACATTATTCGCAAGCGCATAGTAGTATTGGTTGAAGGTAGCGAGATCCGAGGCGAGGAGTTGATAAGATTCTGCAAACTGGACGCCGGTGATAGGAGGGATGAAGACGCTGCAGAAAAACTCGTTCAGAAGCGTGAAGAGCTCACACTCTGCTTCCTCAACTCCGTCCGTCAGCTCAATGCTGGCTACTCGTTCCCAGGCCATTTGATCGACAAGCGAAGCATTGAAGGTGATGAGATCTGGTAGTGATTCGGACAGGAGTGCGTAAGTAGACGCCAGTAGCTTTTCCATCTCTTTGCCCTGGAAGATCTGCTTCTCCACAACCTTGAGCATTTCGGGTTTGATGTCAAAGTACCGTCTAGCCAAACTTTTGGGCATGTTGAATGCGTTCCGGAGCGGTGCCCACTCGCTTACATCAGATTCTTCCAAGTCGTCCTTCTTCTTGAACAGTTGATCGAGTAGCTGCTGGGACAGGACCACGTTGTGCTTTGTCCCAGCAACATTGTACGCAAAAAGTGGAAGAAACGCAGTCTCGCTTGACAGATCATCAGCCAAGGTCTTTTTTCTTCGTGGAATCACATTTCCAAGCATACCTGACGCCTTTCAACCACCCTTCGCCCCCAAACACTACGTTGAACCAGTTCCGCAGGCCTGGGATCCAGTATGGGATCTGTTGTACCCGTCTCTTCCCTTCATTGTTGCTTTTTTTCCAGTTTCTACCAGACAAGAGACGAGTGGGTAACGTAAAGACAATTATGGAGATGACAACTTGCAAGAGGATATCGGCTGGATTTTGATCTCGAATGAGTTGATTCAAGAATGCAGTCTTGGCTTGAAAATAGTAGGCGAGAACCGAAAGAAGCGGAGCGCTGAGCAGCAAGTACAGCACAGGGAGAAACATGGCTCTTATAGCCCCATTCGAGGCATACACGCCCACCAACAGGCCCTTGAAGGCCATCGCGAAATCCTTCTGCCTCTTTCTTGTTCACACCGCCAGAGTAAAAAAAGTCACCGACCCAGGTGCAAGCAGTGGGGCTCACGACGTTGCGTGTGGGACGTCGGTGAAGCAGGCAGTCGGTCAGCAGATTTCTAGCAACAGGCTGCGATGGATGAGGACAGAGGTCAGCAAGCCAGTAGGCAATAGAAAGGCAGTTGCGGTGTTGTATGACGTGGACGGGCGCTCAGTCCATGAAGTGACCTCTTTGGCTGCAGGGCGGCTTAGTCAACCCTAGAGCTGAGATGATATCGTCCTTTGCGAGACGGGCGTGGTTAGTGTGCTGTCAGGGTGTTGGGGGTGTGTGTACGAGTGGGTAGAGTGGTGGGTGACGGGATGGAAAACGGTTCCTGGGACCTGGAACGGGGTACCGTTCGAGAAGCTGCGCTAGAAGCCCGCGTGCGGCGTGCCTGCGCCCCCTCTTCCCCTGTTCCTCCCACGCAGCGGCGTAGCCCTTGTGAACAGGCAATTAGGCAATTCTGCCCTTGCAACAACACCTCGATGCGAAGGGAAAAAAAAACCGTTGTGCGAGGTATTCAGCTTGCGAGCAGCCACACAGGGTAGCATCAGCATCCCTGTCGTCGCGTTGAGTCAATGGCTATGCGAGCCAAGTAATAAGCCTCGTTTTCTGTACAGTAGCCAGTCATACCTGTACATCTGGTCGCATCTCGAGGCCCTGCTTATCAAATCGCCAATTGTCATTTCATAATCGCGGAATTGCTCGACCGCTTGGACGAGTATATTTGGAATCCAACTAGATGACTGTGATTATCATACATATACTCCATCCAACCAGCAGAGAATTCTCACCAACGCCGTAATCATCATCATAAAATAATCAGCATCAAGCGTCCTCCATACACACACCAGCCCCACACAACCACTCCCGAGCCACAGTGACACATTTAGCGCATCTCCGAAAGACTTTGTCTGAATCACTCTTCTCCCCGACTGGCTACAACAATCTCACCACCGACTTCCTGGGATTACTAAACCCCACCTACGTCAACGTCCACGCGTGCCATTGCACCATGTCGTCCACCTCAGCAGCCGTACCAAAGCACCTCAACTTCATCACGGGAAACAAGAACAAGCTCGCTGAAGTTCAAGCCATACTCGACGGCGTCATCGAGCTACGCAACCAGAATGTCGATTTAGTGGAGATTCAGGGCACCGTCGAGGAAGTCACCAAAGACAAGTGTCGCCGAGCCGCTGAAGCAGTGCGTGAATTCACTCCATTTCCCAGGGACAGATCGTGAGATCAATTGCATGAACATGGTCATATGACTGACACGAAACTCAAAAAATAGATCAATGGACCTGTTTTGGTAGAAGACACATGCCTTTGCTTCAAAGCTATGAATGATCTACCAGGGCCATACATGTATGTGATCCTTTCCTTCCTCCTCCCTCTCGCGATCCGAAATCACCAATTGGAAACTGTATCGTCTCCCTACCCATCTTGAATTCATATTTCGCTCTTCTTTTCAGTTGCCATTCCTCTCCATCGCCCTCTTTACCCCATCCTGTCTATACTTGTATCCCACGTATCTAACATGCTCTAAAGCAAATGGTTCATGCTCGCTCTCGGCCCGCTGCAAATGCACAAACTGCTCGAAGGTTTTGAAGACAAATCCGCGCAAGCAGTCTGCACATTCGGCTACAGCGCCGGCCCCGGACACGAGCCCATCCTCTTCCAAGGCCGTACAGATGGAAAGCTCGTTGAGAGCAGGGGTCCTACAGTCTTTGGTAAGTTTCTTTCCTCTCCGATAATTTGAGAAATGAATTAGCGGTGGTGACAGGATGGAACTAATAATGATACAGGCTGGGATTCTTGCTTCGAGTATGAGGGGCAGACGTATGCGGAGATGGACAAGACTGAGAAGAACAAGATTTCGCACCGAGGAAAAGCGTTGGACAAGCTAAAGGAATGGTTGGCGAGCAAAGTTGAGGTTTAGTGGCCGGATGGATGAAGCGCCATTTCCAAATTTCCCCATCTGCTTCTCCTGCAACCCGTTGCGCACGGTATCGGAATGATGAGGAAAGAAAGGTGAAGCGATAAAAATAAGAAGATTACTCACCATACGGGCACATTTTGAAATCTTACAAGTAATCGTCGACTACGCCCTCATATGCCCATCGATTAACGTCATCATGCATCCGCATTCTCTTCCTGATTCTTCTTCCACTGCTCAACCCACTGCTCGATTCTCTCAACATTCGACTCGACGTCGTCGGCATTCTCGCTCTTCAATTCGACTACAATCTCCTCCTTGTAGCTCTCGCGCGCCTCTTCGAGCAGCACCTGCATGATCTCGCTATCCATATTCTCCTCTAGCTTCTTATCCTTGTAGCCACGCGCGGTCAGGCGATCGTACAGGACGGTAGAATCACAGCGAAGCACGATGACAAGGTCGACCCATCGCTCGGGAAAGAGCTCGCAGGCGTGGAAATCGAGGATATAGCCGCCCGTCTCAGAGAGCGAGGTCGCTTCTAGGTAATCGAGGAGCTAGGAAATCGGCGGTCAGCTATGCTCGGTATCTGCAATCAAAGGGGCAGAATCTATGTACCTTGTCTTCGTCTACTATCCAGCTCCCGAGCTCTTCATCTTTACCCTCGTGAAATCCTTCATCCTTGACAATCTGATTGACGGATATGTGTTTGAACCCCAAGTTTTTTGCTACCTGCTCTGCGTGGGTTGTCTTTCCTACGCCGGGCGTGCCCGTGATTACAATGTTGGGAAGCTTGCGCGGCATGGCTGTGTTGCTCCAAATGAGAGCTTTAATGATTTGTAATTCGTGGAATAAGATTGAAGCAGTCTCCCACGTGAGTTCCGGACAATGAATGAAATCAAAAAGATTGTAGAGTTGTTTTTCGCTGCAGATCCCAATTGTTTTGTTGCTCCGGAAAAAAAAATTCTGGACCCGAAATTTACCCCGCAATGGCAGACGCAAGACAAGCCACACTCATGAGCCCCGCGCTAATCTGTTTACGGCGTGCACGACAGGGTCAAAGAAAGTAAAAATAAAAAATGGTGGCACAGTGGATCAGGGTAAGGATGTATTGAAGAAGACGCCTGGAAAGTTTCGGACTACCTACGACATCGAATTCTCTCTTCATGTGCCTCCGTTGACGGGAAGCTTAACCTTCAAACTTTTACCATGAAACGAACGCACTGAACCCCGAACCCATAACTTTGCAAAAGCCAACAACGGAGAAAAAGGTACATGTTGTGACTTCACCCCCCTGGTGCATAACCCCAAGCCTGATGAAATTTCGTGCTGTTACTCTGGTGTAGGATGCTGGTGACAGAAGGGGATACGAAGGGAAAACAGCATAGTTAATGGAGCGTCCGATAGCTAGCCCGGCGACTAAGACCCTCCAACCCGTGCTTCATATATGAGAGCAAATTATACCGGGAGCCAAGCTCGCCGTAGTCGAAGGAGTTTGAGAGCGGAAAGAAGAATGCGGGTAATGTGTAGCTAGAAACACAGGCCCAACAACTGTCGAGTCAGGATGGACACTATTATGCCAGCGTCTAAATCAAAGTGAACAAGCCGAAGAAATGCCAGCCGGCAATGTCGGACAGAAATCTCAACCTTTAGCTTTGCTTGCACTCAGCAGCTTCCTGCTTGGGTTTTGTGCCGTCGCCCTGAGTATCAAATGTTAGTATCTTGATGCAGACGTATCGAAAGGTGACTATACCTCTTCATCCGAATCATCATCCTCATCCCTCTCGTCGCTAAGCTCATCCTCGTCCTCATCATCCTCGTCTTCGAACTCGCCCTCGTCAAAGTCTTCAATGTTTTCGTACTGAAGAGCTTCACCGGTAAACCAATCGATGGCACGGGGAATGAGTTTCTCCTTGATATCCTCGCCGAGCTGGTAGTCAAGCTCAAGGCGCTCTTCAATGTCGGATGCACCGTCGTCCTCATCCTGAGGAGGCTTGGGTGGGTCGAAGAAGTTGAAGAACGACTCCGTCGGGACGGTCTTCTTGACCACTCGGGTCTGCTTGGTGTCTGTAGTCTAATCAGCTGGTGTGTTCGTCAGGAAGGAGGTTCTACGTACTCTTGTTGCGCTGCTTCTTGCTCTCGATTCGGACAGTAAGATCTTTGCCAGCCTTCCAATCAATCTTGTCACCTTCAGCATGATCGTAGATGAAGTCACCACCATAGCCATTCTCCTCCTGGTAGTAGTAGGTCTTGGTGATGGTTTTGTTGGTGAAGAACTCATTCTCATCAAACTCGAAGATGAGGCGGAAACCAGGTCGGTCGAGGTATTCCATACGGACATCAGTCAACGATTTCAACGCAGCCTCATCCCGGTCGGTGATCATCTCGGCGAGAGAAATTTGGTTCTTCATGGCGCTGAGCCAGAACTCGGGAATACCCTTGACGTCCTTGCCCTCATCCTTGTTGATCTCTTCCTCTGGCACGGGGTTCTCATCCTCGTCCTCTTCGTCCTTGGTCTCGCCAACCTTGACCTGGTCTTCACTCGGCTCAGACTCGCCGTTTACGATCTTTGCGCGGTCTTGGTACAGTGGTGTGAACTTGGCGAAGTACTTCTTCTCCAACTGGAGGACCTCTTCTTGGAATTCGGCCTCGAGCTTTGCGTGCTCCTTTTGGATGCCCTTGAGGCCAGCGACGCGACGGCGGACCGAGACGGGCAGCGACTCGATGTAGCCACTTGATCGACCGACCAGAGAACCGAGTTTGGCCTGCATCATGTGGACGAGGGCGGGGTTGGCAGCAAAGAGACCGGCAGCGGCACTGATGTCCTCTGCAGACGGGGCAGATTAGCGGTCAAGCACTTGCGCGGCCATGAGGGGTAAGGGCGGGAATGATGAGCACGACGTACCTTCCTTGATGCTGGCTACACCAGGCTGCTGGGCGCGCGAGGATATGGGAGCGGCATTTGCGGGAGTGTTTTGCGGCGTACTGGTTGAGGTGCTGTGAGCGTTCTGCAGGATTGATGTTTGTGGCGGTCATGGATTTCGGCACCGAAAACTGGGTGCTGAGGATTTTGCTGTGCACAAAGGAAAGGAATACTTACGGCGCGGATATGGAGTCCAGCTTCTTGTTGCGGATAGGCTCAGACATGTTGGCGACTGGGCGGTTGTGTTTTGGTGTTGTTGAGAATTGCAGTGGTTGTTGACGAACTCAAGACGCTTTGCAGAATTGTTCGTTGGTTTTTGCCCCTCTATGTAACTTGGTTAGGCTAGCCGACGCTCGGGCGGCTCAAGCGGTGATGTAAACGGGCAATGAGTGGCCGGAGTGACCAGAGGGACAAGGAGGAAGACGTGTGTGTTTTTGTGTCGGCAACCTGAGTGGCGGGCAGCGAAAGACTGCAGGAAGAGAGAGGGCGAGCGAGAATGATGCGACTGCACGCGTGCGTAGGTAAGGTAAGTAAGGATCGAGGTGGGCAATTGTATGTAGGTAGGGTAGTGCTCCTATCACTTTGGGGAAGCCGCGCAGTACCAAAACCAAGACCATGCACACTTGCGTAGAATACGTGCTATGTACATATGAACGTCAAAAGAATGGCAGACATGATCATAACCACTCAAATGGCTGCATTCATTTTTCTCTGCCATCCATGTATCAAAGCCCTTGCCACAAAGAGCACATGTATCCAACCAATCGCTCCACGCTCTGTGCCACTCAGGTGCTGCAACGACACCTCAGTCACAGCACTCTGCAAAAGCTTCATGGCATCGCCGGACTTGGCCGCGGTTTGTCTACGCAGCCAATCATCTATGGTTGATCATTCATCTGTCGCTGTGGCCCTGGTCAATATACCCTGCGCCCATAACTCCTGCTGACGCCGCATGCATACCGTGTACATGCTAGAACACCGTCTTTTCTAGAACAAAGCGGAGGCCCTGGATGGACGCAGGAAAAGGGAAAAAGGGAGAAAAAAAAATCTTTCCTGGCGCCGCCATTGCCATCGCCCCGGTTTCGATCCAAAAATAAAAAAGTTTAAAAAGGGTCCGCCTTTATCAAAAGCACCATGTTGGAAGAAATCAGCCGGCCAGCTAGCCATCCACCACCCTATACCACGCCGCGCTACGTTGGCGCGATGCTCTGAGTTTTTTGAGAACCATTTCCCTCTCTGTGGCACATGAACTTGCGCAAGCGTACTGATAGTGTCATGAGTAGTTCTGCAGACGTTTCAACCTTCTTGTGGCCACAGCAGCAACTCCAGCACACATCGCCCCAATGAATAAACAGACACCAATAGCATTCGGCCCGTCTGTACTATGGCGTTCGCTCGCATTACCTTCTTTAGACAGCTCGGGGCTCTTGCCAGGCTCCAGCAGGGAAAACACAACCCACGAGATGCCAGTCCCGACAAATTGAGGCAGAGTCGTATACAAGTTCATAATCCCCAGGTATTTTCCTGAGCTTTCACCCGTGGAGTCGGAAACATTCTCGGCGCCGTGATTGTGCACTTGCAATGGCGATTCTAGTTCGATCGATTGCCGCGTTAGATGACCGTAGCTAGGACCAGATTGGGACAGGCGATTAATCTCCACTCCAAGAAACGTGAAAGGCGCCCAGCAAGATACGGCCCACGAACTATAGTTTGTTAAAACCCTGCATACACTATCAAATGAATCGAATGAAATGAAACTCACATTCCACAAGCGGCAACGATGATTGTGGCGCCCCTCAAACTTTGCACAAACGGCGCCATAGCCATGGACACCGCAAAGATGCAATGGCTCATCATCCACATATTTAACAAGCTTGGCTTGTACTTCTCGATGTCAGTGACAAAGGATGCTATCCTTGGTGGTGGACGCGGCGTGAACCCATGCCTTGTTTCGTCTTCAGGATTTCGAACGAAGAAAGGGAGAACCACACTCATAACAAAAGTGATGATAGAAAAGGCAATCAGAGCCATAGATCCGATACGACCAATTTTCCCCGTGAGATCGTCCACTTTCGCTTCAGCTGGTGCATCGTAGCGGAGATATATTTCTCCAACCCATGTCGTTGAGTAAAAAAGGAATGGAAACCAACCTATGCCAATCTGTTAGCACTATTCATTAGAATTCCCTGGTTGTTGGACCTACCGATCCACGCCCAAAACTGGACATGGCAGATTGCTCGAATACCAGCCGGGAGATGCATGGCGGACTTGTGAATGGTTTTCAAGACATCCAAAGGGCCGAGCTTCTCCTGTCCCTCGAGGCCATCGGTGATAAGTACCCTTTCATTAACAGCCCAGCTCGTGATGCCAACAGTGAGACACAGACTCAAAGCCGCAACCACTGTCAGCTGCTTAAATTGTGAATCACCCAAAAGAGACCCAAACACCTTTCCAAGATCGATGGCTCCAGCTCCATATCCCAGTAGCGACCCTACCGCTACCATGCGGCTAGCCCAGCTGCTCCCTAATTGTTGTTTTGGAATCGGCAGCGTATCGACTATAAGACCTCTACAACTCCCTTGTACAGCGTTTATAGCAAAGTCGATGCCATAAATACTGAAGACTGCCAGCACAATGGTCCCGTTCCGAACAGTGTCCTTGTCTGTGAAGAGCATTTTTACCACTTCCTTCGTCCAGCCCAGCAGAAGGAGGAAGAGCGACACAAGCGCCGTGCCTCCCACCATGAACGGCCTTCTCCTCCCCCAGCGGTTTCTTGAACGATCCGAGATCACACCGACAACAGGCTGCATGATGAGTCCACTCAAAGGTCCAGCAATCCAAACTAACGAAATCATGGACTTCGTGAGACCGAGTTCTAGTAGGTATGGTGTACAATATGTCCTATCCATCATCAGCCGCGGGCCGACTTATGGGGTGCGTTTACGACGGAGGGATTCGTGGCTTCGGTAGCTTGTTGTACGAGTTAGACTCACATTTCAACATTCCATGTTATCCTGCAAACGAGTCAGTATAGCCGTCTCACACGAGTGCAGGTGTAGTGGAAGCGCCTACTGTAACCCGACCAGAGAAAGTGTGAGAAGCGCCATGCGCATCGATTCTGAGGAGCCCTTGACAGAAGGGGTGCCCGTATATTGCGCAAGCGGCATCGCCGCGCCTCCGCTTCCTCCTCCGGCGACCATGGTGGGCGTGTAGGGGCGGCTCTATTCTGTAAGATCACGAAGTTTGTAGGCGCATTGGGCGGTGACTGGATTCCGAGGGTTAGACGATAACGAAACACATACAAATAAGGGCGCACACGCGACAATGAAGGGAAGACGAGCCAATGGATGGAGAACTCAGGTTTGCAGTTGAGACCTGCTATTGATCGGTCATTAAATAGCTTACGAGAAGTATGGAATGAGTGAATGGGTGTCGGGTCAAACGGCTGAACATTGGTAAAAAGAGATGAGGGCTTGGGACGTCAGCTTTGCGTTACGCCTTGGCTGAGGCTTAACCGGAGTTGAACAATGTCTCGTGCAATGTCGCGTGCTTGCCAGTTAACACCTTTCAGTATTTCGAGATGACATATCTCATCCCCGTTGCACGGGCCTCTCTACGCGTTGGCACAATATCTTCTTTCGGATAGCGTGCGTCGCAAGACAGGAGTTTTGAGTAATTCATTGTCATGTAAATTGTTAGTAGTGGGACGAACGGTATATGTAACGTAACGCGTTCGTCCTGAAAACCATCCCTTCTAATTCATCCTTTGATAATACAGATCAACTTGGTTAGGTGATACACGTGATCCCATCCTGGTAAACTCTAAAAATGGCAGAACGCCGCGAATACTGAGTAATGAGGAAGCTGGTGATTGTATGCATGATTGTCTCGAACTATCATCAGTAACGATATCTCAAAACCGATGAATCTAACTAATACGCATCTGTGCGTGGTAGACTTTCCGCATCACACATCTTCGCCGGCGAGTGCAACGTATAAGTAATGGGCTTGCAAAAAATGGCCTATGATACGGAATTACCTGATTCAATCTGCATGTCTTGTCACATAAAGCTATTTTCACAGCCCCGCGGTACAGTCCAACGGCGGCTAACTTTGGCAACCAGTACGTAGGGCATAACGGGATTACTGAATGGGTGCTTGCGTGATCTTGAGAGACGTATGATTGAATTTGTTGTCTCTAGGTGGTGTGAGCGACCTATCCTTCCCATTTTTCCCCATCATGTTCATAAACGCCCGCAAACTGTGCCATTGAGTATAATCACACAGGAATCTCAGAATCGTGAATTGGATTTGATCGTTTTCGATTGATCATTGGGAGGAATCTTGATGTGGTCACCGCGATATTTTTCCGAAAGCCATGACACCGTTAAGCAGCCCGAACAAGCCATGTGAATGAATCCGAGCATGAGTCCTCCCCGCTCATGTTTTGCTCCGCTGCCGATATGCCCCTTTCATAACGCACTCGCACCAATCCATCGCCCCCTTCCCCATGTGTAGCCGAAGGAAATTATATCGAAGAAGGGTAAAGCATGACGCGGACGGAGGCACCCTAGATCTGTTAGCTTCGCCAGCAGGTCAAATCGCAGTAGAACGTACGAAGCTCTTCGGTGGCAGGTTGCTCCTGAACTTGGCGCGGACAGCACCAGAGTTGCCTGTGCCATTATATTAGTACAAAACCATCGTTTGGAGCAGGCCCAGGGCGGGATGTAGACGAACCGTGAGGACGAGTGACCTTGCCCCAGATGACCCTGATCTTGGATCCCCGAACTGTTCGCTGAGCGCGGTAGACGTAAGCTACACGCTTACCAGCGTACCATTGTGCCGCCTCGGTGGTGTCGACGCCTTCGAGCTTGAGGAGAGAGGTTCCGGGGTTTGTGTTTCGCTTGCCGCGCTGGTAGGAAATGTGCTTTCCCTTCACGTAAACTGCGCATCGAGAGCGTGTTAGCAGACTTTCCATGCAGTTCCTTGGTGTACTGGCTCGTCCATGCTAAGTCTCGTTGCAGTCGCTAGGGATGCGACAAGGCGCAGAGGACGATGCGAGAGCATACTTACGACGGTGAGATTGCTCCGACATGGCGAACAACTGAGCTCTAGATGTGCTTGGGTGGGATTGGGGTTGAGGTGCTGCGTCTGTGATGTTCGCGATAGAGAAAACGATGGTTGGATTTCGCTTGGAGTGTGTGGTGCCAAGCCGCGCTAGCTTAGAGAGGAGGGCCACCGTACCTCTTTTCCAACTTCAACTATGTAGCAGTCACCACATGTATGATAGACATCTACTCTCGAATTTTCTTGCGTGTAGTTTCCCAGGACTGTGCACTATTTGGTACACTATCTGCCTATCAACATATCACCGTTGCTGCCAACTACTAAGTAAGCACCCACATTCCCATAGCCACATGTCCCTAGATACTCTTTTAGATTCACATTGAGTCTGGTATCCTCCGCCTCTCGCTCCCCGCCGCATCTGTATTTTTTCCAGAAGCAACTGAGCAAGGTGAATACTTGTGCAATCATTTTGTAATGGCCTCGGTGGGGTGCATGTACATATGTAAGCAAGCTGCGCCAGACCAGGTCGGGCAAGACGAGTAACCAAAACACGTTGCTTTTGTTACCTACCTCTTTCGCAATCCAGTAAAGGTGGTGTTCTGTCCAACAGTTAATTACGCCGCGGACCATGGGAAAACGAACGTGAATCTTATTGTGAAGATAAGCGAGGGCCAACAGCAACCCGCATCGATGGGGACGAAAAACATTGTTTACAGCGCGAGATAACGAATGCACAGATAGCCATGGATATTTGGACAGCACACAATGGGTTGAAAACAGTGCCGGGGGCTTCAGAGGGGAAGCGGGCGTGGTCACCGAGGGGCGGCCGCACCCACCCTAGGTAGGTACACAGCACAGTAATCGAATCGGGAGCTGCGACATGCCTGAGACGATTTCGTGTCCATGGTAAAGGACCAACCTTGGAAGAGTGTGGTTGGAGGTCATGCAGCTACAACTTGTGGTGGAAATGCAGCCAATTCGCGTCAGGATTGGTAAGAAACATGGCATGCACGCACACAGACAGTAGTTATCCCGCTGTATCCAAGTACGGCGTATGACATAGCCGCCGGTTTGAAGCGGAGAAAGGCCCACGGAGATGGCTGGCCTCGAAGTGGAATGCTTAGTGATTGCTTCGGGGCGTGCGTATATCAATCAAGACCTTTGCGGGCTGCCCGTCTGGCTGTAATTGCAGTTTTGTTTCCCCCCTTCCTGCCTCGGGCTGCCTTTGTTTCGCTCACAAACCATCGACTTTTTGCCGTGTATCACAGTGACGGTGAGGCTAGTGCATCTGCTTCTACGTCAACCAAAACAACCTGGCCCACCGGCCGCAACAACCCCCGACCCGAACAGAGAAAGCTATTCTTGCACGGCTCCAATCTCTATCCGTTGCATCCGCCCTTCTTACCAAGCTTACTCCTCTATCTTTGTACCTGTCTTGACCCCTCGCTGCACTTTTCCTTTCAGCATCATCACTATCCTCTCGGAGATCCAGCAAGGCTGCCCGTTCCCCCCCACCAACGCGCACAATGGCCAACACCGTGATCCACTCCGATGCTGAGGACCCTGCCAGGTATGTTCGACGTGGAATCATCCTTTGGTTTTTATTTTCTTCTTGTGCTACATTGCCCGACTATCTATGCACGCAGCCGCATCTCACCAGCTCGTTCCACGCGCTGGTGAGATGCTGTTGGTCTCTTGTCGCTCTGCCCCTCCTCTACTCCCATCGCGGGGCACCTCCGGAAGAACTCAAGCTAACTTATGGTGGCCAACAGCATGGAGCTCAAGGACAACACCATCATCGTAGTCCTCGGAGCTTCTGGTGATTTGGCAAAGAAGAAGACGGTACGTGCCAATTCTCTCCGTCGCTGAGACCTATCGCTGACCTATTCCCCAGTTCCCCGCTCTGTTCGGCCTCGTAAGTATCATCAACCGCCACCGTCAGCATGCTAGGAATTGACACACGGCGACCAGTACCGAAACAACTTCCTCCCCAAGAATGTCAAAATTGTGGGATATGCCCGAACAAAAATGGACCACGCCGAGTACCTTCGCAGGGTAAAATCTTACATCAAAACACCCACAAAGGAACTCGAACAGCAATTGGAGGAGTTCTGCGGCTTCTGCTCATATGTCTCTGGCCAGTACGACCAAGATGAGTCTTTTATCGAGCTCCGAAAACACCTCGAAGAGCTTGAGCAGGGTCGCAAGGAGACACACAGGGTGTTCTACATGGCTCTTCCCCCCAGTGTCTTCATCACAGTCTCCCAGCACCTCAAACGCAACTGCTACCCGACCAAGGGCATTGCTCGCATCATTGTGCGTTCTCCCGTGCTCTAGCTGATGTTTGCCAAATGTGCTGACCATGGTGCAACAGGTTGAGAAACCGTTTGGCAAAGATCTCGCTAGTTCGAGAGAGCTTCAGCGGGCGCTTGGCCCTGACTGGACTGAAGATGAAATCTTCCGTATTGACCACTACCTTGGGAAGGAGATGGTGAAAAACATTCTGATTCTACGATTTGGCAACGAGTTCTTTGGTGCCACTTGGAACAGGAACCACATCGACAATGTGCAGGTAGGAGACACTCCCCAGGGTTCAAGACATTGCTGATTGCGCGGCAGATTTCCTTCAAGGAACCTTTCGGTACGGAAGGGCGAGGAGGTTACTTCGATGAATTCGGCATCATCCGGGATGTCATGCAGAACCGTTAGTCATTATAGACTCGCAATGAGTAATCAACTCACTAACACGATGCAGACTTGTTGCAGGTCCTTACCCTTTTGACCATGGAACGCCCAATCTCGTTCTCTGCCGAAGATATCCGAGACGAGAAAGTGCGCGTACTTCGAGGCATGCCCGCTCTCGAACCCAAAAACGTCATCATTGGACAATACGGCAAGTCGCTTGATGGTACAAAGCCCGGATACAAGGAGGACGATACCGTCCCCAAAGATTCACGATGCCCAACCTTCGCTTCCATGGTCGCTTACATCAAGAACGAAAGATGGGATGGTGTGCCATTCATCTTGAAGGCAGGCAAGGCCTTGAATGAGCAGAAGACAGAAGTTCGTATCCAGTTCAAGGACGTCACGTCTGGCATTTTCAAGGACATCCCACGAAATGAACTCGTCATTCGTGTGCAGCCCAATGAGAGCGTCTATATCAAGATGAATTCGAAGCTTCCCGGTCTCAGTATGCAAACGGTTGTCACAGAGCTCGATCTCACCTACAGGCGGCGTTTCTCAGATCTTAAGATCCCTGAGGCATACGAATCGCTTATTTTAGACGCCTTGAAGGGTGACCACTCCAACTTTGTCCGTGACGACGAGTTGGATGCCAGCTGGAGAATCTTCTCTCCTCTTCTGCACTACCTCGACGACAACAAAGAAATCATTCCTATGGAATATCCTTATGGTACGAACTGCATAGCAGAGACCCCGCATATCCTTAATTCCCACTAACTGATTCAAGGCTCTCGTGGTCCCGCCGTTCTTGATGACTTCACATCGTCCTACGGATACAAATTCAGCGATGCAGCAGGTAAGCCATGCCGTCTCATCATCGCAACAATCCTCCGCTAACTTTGATTTACAGGTTACCAATGGCCTCTATCGTCTGTTGACGAGAAGCTATAAATCCTTGCTGCTGTTGCTGCCGATGCTGCCGGAAAGTTAATCTGTCTGTAGTGGGATCCATGGTAGCCGAGAATAGGCATATGCCTCTCGAAGCTGATCAGATAGGAAGATTAATTGAATTGATGACATGTAAAGAAAACTCAGGTCCATAGATATGAAATGAAAGCACTCGGTTTCACGAAACCAACAAAGCACTCTATAAATGGCCTTTTGACAAGAACCATGAAAATATACTGTGCATGTGTGGTCCGAATGCGGAGGCGAAGTGGCTGGTGAACGCCACAATGGGATGAGCGGGGCATGGATTCAATGACGCCGATTCGCGGGCTTTGCGGATGGCATCATTTAGGGGCAGCGAGTTTTTTTTTCCTTTCATTGAGTCACTTTTTATTCCATAGAGTCAGAGGTTACACGCATGGGACTATCTTTAAATCTCATTCTCCACATACCAACAACTGCCGTCTCCGTGTTTGTTCAGTCTTTTTCTTTCCCTCTGTACAAAGCCTGGCTGGTACCCCGCGCAACATCATCATTTGCTAGTTTTTTTGGCCTTTCTCTAACAACCACCTGAAATCGCTCTGCCTGGCCGAAAACTCGATCCGAGACACAAACTGGCATATATTCATTCACAATGGTGCCGCCAAAAGATATCGAATCCAGTGGCATTAGCAATCTTGCGCGACAGGTTTCGAACAGTCTCAATCTGAGCACCTCACCCAACCTTACTTTCCATAGCACCAGCCCCAATGCCAGCTTTCGACAGCCAACATCACTGCAAGAGCGCTCCAGCAGTGTCGCGGCAGCAGCCGGTGCAGCAGCCAAACAACTGAAGCCTTTCGATACCAAGGATATCAAGGTTCTTTTACTAGAGAATGTCAATACCACTGGCGTGGAAATACTGAAAGGCCAAGGCTATCAAGTCGAGGCGCTGAAGAGCAGTCTCCCCGAAGACCAATTGATCGAGAAGATCCGTGATGTCCATGTGATTGGCATTCGATCCAAGACTAAGCTCACGGAGCGTGTGCTCAAGGAGGCCAAGAACCTTATTGTCATCGGCTGCTTCTGCATTGGAACCAACCAGGTCGATCTCCAGTACGCTGCGCAACAAGGTATCGCCGTATTCAACTCGCCGTTTAGTAACTCTCGCTCCGTCGCCGAGCTCGTCATCGCAGAGGTCATTGCGCTTGCACGACAACTCACCGACCGGTCTATGGAACTACACAATGGGACGTGGAACAAGGTCAGCAAGGGCTGTTGGGAAATTCGTGGCAAGACATTGGGATTGGTAGGGTACGGACACATTGGCAGTCAGTTGTCGGTGCTGGCAGAGTCCATGGGCATGGAGGTTATCTACTATGATGTGTTGAACCTCATGGCGCTGGGAACAGCAAAGCAGGTACCTACGCTCAATGATCTGCTAGAGCAGGCGGACTTTGTGACACTGCATGTGCCCGAAACGCCAGAGACGAAGAACATGATTGGCAAAGAACAACTGGACAAGATGAAGGATGGTGCTTATCTACTAAACAATGCTCGCGGCACTGTTGTCGACATCCCAGCCCTCATCGAAGCCATGCGCAGCGGTAAAATCGCGGGAGCTGCTCTTGACGTCTACCCCAATGAACCAGCGGGCAATGGCGACTATTTCAACAATGACCTCAACGACTTTACAAAGGATCTTCGCGGGTTGAAGAACCTCATCCTTACGCCGCACATTGGAGGCAGCACCGAAGAAGCGCAGAGCGCGATAGGTGTCGAGGTTAGCAACGCACTCGTCAAGTACGTGAACGAAGGCTCCACGCTTGGAGCTGTCAACATGCCCGAGGTGCAACTGCGCAGCCTGACGCTGGATGAGCCGAACTGCGTACGCGTGGTATACATCCACAAGAACGTGCCTGGCGTGCTGAGACAGGTGAACGCGGTGCTGCACCACCACAATATCGATAAGCAGAGCTCTGATTCTAGAGGCGATGTCGCCTATCTCATGGCAGATGTGAGCGAAGTCAAGGAAGATGAGATTAAGGACTTGTTCCAGAGTCTTGAGGAACTCGCCGCGGGCATCCGCACGAGGATGTTGTATTAATTGTCCTGGACGCATTGCATGGTTGATATTTTTCTTTTTTGTTCCTTTGCCAAAGAGCGCGCTCGCGCGCTTCTGATTTTCAACCCTTTTTTTTTTCCCTCGAGAAAAGCATTCAACATGGGCGTTAAACAAAAGGGGTACATACATAGTCATTACCGTTGCTTCCATAGTAGTGTATAAGGAAACAGAAGCCTATTTCTGCTAGAAAATGGACATGAGTTGTTGTATGTGATGATCAAAAGGAGAGTTGCTTCTGGTGTACCATAGCGCGCAGGTGTTAATATATCCCGCATTCACAGAACATCATTGTCGCTATCAAGCACCTGTAGTACTCTATTATCCAGTAGTAAACCTAGAGAAAAAGTACGAAAAACAATTTATGGACTTTGCTGGTATCCTACTTGGCTCTATAAGAACTGTAATTTTGGGAAGAAAAGGTCCTCGAAGCGTTGCATGTGGTATGGTAAGTGTTGTGAGTGCCTGTCTCCACATTCCATGACTTGGCTAGTGGTTTCAGATGAGGCCAGCATGCAAGCAGGCATAAAAGGAGGTGACAGCCTCTGGAGATGAAGCGCGCAATGTGTCCTACTGGCCAACGAAACGGCGGGTTTATGATTGCAGACCAGGCGAACGAGACTGAATAGGGGTGATTGTGTTCTAGCATATCCAAACGTCGATGTTGTAGCAGGGACGGTGTCATGTCTATTTTTTTCTGCCGCGGCGGGATGATGGTATGTGTTACACTACATACCGCAGGCGACGGGAAAATGACTAGACGTGCCTGGATTGATGTCTACATGTACCTATGTCCATAGGGATTGTACGGCAGATTGTGGAAACTGAAGTCATGTCCATTGCCTTGGCCATCTATGTACAGAGATGATGTGCATACAGCTGTGATGTATGCAGGCACATGCGCGTAAGCGTGAAGGTGGATATGTACTGTAGAGATGGGTACGGTAGTAGCTACAAGATACTTGGGTGTGCCTGGGTCGTGGCATTCTTAGCACTTGTTAGTGCCAAAGGGGCCCATGCTTCTCGGCCACCCCCGTAAACTTACCGCCTTTTGAAGGGGTTAGCGTCTGAGAAAGTCAACCGGAACCCTAATCCTAACGCCATCCTAGCCCTAAGCAAACCACGTCTACTACTCCATCATCTCCACCTCCTCGTCCGTACACAGCTCCCTATCCTACGGGATGCATCTTCCACTGTGACGCTGCGATACGCTGCACGCAGTATACCCCCCTCCCAATCCCACGCCTACCCCCGGCAGAATCGAGAGAAAGAAAGCGGGCGACCGAGCAAGCAAGCAAGCACCCGACGAGACGGAGCGACCGACAAATCCAACCCCCGATTCCTCTCCGCCGAGGAAGCTGTCTTGACAAAGGGACTCTTGAGCTACCAAAGCTACGGCCTCCTCCATTACCATAATCACCACACGACGATACGACGGCGACAATGGCACACATCTTCGACATTGGCACCCGGGCGTGGCAGCCAGACACGGCTGAGGGCTGGGTTGCCTCTGAACTCACCGACAAGCAGATTGCTGGAGACAAGGTCAAGCTAGTATTCACCCTCGAGAATGGCGAGGTACGTACACACATCTCCTTGCCCCCCAAACTCCCCCAAAAGCCTTTGCTAACCCGGCTTCCCTTCCTTAGACCAAGACTGTTGAGACCACCCTCACCGCCCTCCAAGATGGCAATGACCCGAATTTGCCGCCCTTGATGAACCCAGCCATGCTTGAAGCCAGCGATGACCTTACGAACTTGTCACACTTGAATGAGCCGGCTGGTAGGAAACTCTCGATCTGATCATTTGAAAGAGCCATGCTGATTGTGCGCAGTGCTCCAGGCCATCAAGCTGCGGTATCTCCAGAAGGAGATTTACACATATTCCGGTATCGTGCTGATAGCAACGAATCCCTTCGCCAGGGTTGATTCGCTATATGTTCCTGGCATGGTACAGGTATATGCTGGGAAACAAAGATCATATGGCGCCCCGCATCTGTTTGCTATCGCTGAGGAAGCTTTCGCGTAAGTTTCTTTTTGATTCACATTTCTCCCCTAAATGCACTCTCCACTCCATCATTACCAGCTGGAATTGAATAATGCACAAAAGACTAACACCAACCAAGTGACATGTTGCGAGACGAAAAGAACCAAACCATTGTTGTTTCCGGTGAGTCGGGAGCGGGTAAGACTGTAAGCGCCAAATACATTATGCGATATTTTGCGACGCGAGAATCGCCCGACAATCCGGGCAAGCGGAGAGGAAAGTCAGACTCGATGAGTGAAACCGAAGAGCAGATCCTGGCTACCAATCCTATCATGGAAGCCTTTGGTAACGCAAAAACCACTCGAAACGACAACTCTTCCCGTTTTGGAAAATACATTGAGATCATGTTCAACAAAGAGACGGACATCATCGGTGCTAAGATTAGGACATATTTGCTGGAGCGGTCGAGATTGGTTTTCCAGCCGCTCAAAGAAAGGAACTACCATATTTTCTATCAGCTCATCAAAGGAGCGACAGAAGCGGAGGTGCAGGAATTCCAACTCAAGTCAGTGGAGGAGTTCACCTACCTCAACCAGGGCAGCTCACCAACGATCGATGGTGTCGACGATAAAGCTGAATTCGATGCTACCCGAAAGTCATTGACCACCATTGGTGTACCCCCCGACACTCAGCATCAAATATTTAAGCTTCTTGCTGCTCTCTTGCATATAGGAGATGTCAAGATCACAGCAACACGCACCGATTCAGCCCTCGCGCCGGATGAGCCCGCCCTCGTAAAAGCCTGCGGGCTTTTGGGTATTGATCCAACCAATTTCGCCAAATGGACAGTCAAGAAACAGCTCATCACCCGTGGAGAGAAGATTGTTTCCAATCTCACCCAACAACAAGCCACCGTGGTAAAGGACTCGGTCGCCAAATTCATCTATTCCAGCATGTTCGATTGGCTCGTCGAGCGTGTCAATGAGAGTTTAGCCACGGAAGAGATTATTTCCCACGCTCGCTCCTTCATCGGTGTTCTCGACATCTACGGTTTCGAACATTTCGCCAAAAATTCCTTTGAGCAGTTCTGTATCAACTACGCAAATGAAAAATTGCAGCAAGAATTTAACCAGCATGTGTTCAAACTGGAGCAGGAAGAATATCTACGGGAACAGATTGATTGGACTTTTATCGACTTCGCTGACAATCAGCCTTGTATTGATCTTATCGAGGGCAAGCTCGGTGTACTGGCGCTGCTCGACGAAGAATCGCGTCTACCCATGGGTTCAGACGAGCAGTTCGTTACCAAACTTCACCACAACTTTTCTCAGGACAAGCACAAATTCTACAAGAAACCTCGTTTCGGCAAATCGGCTTTCACCGTCTGCCACTACGCCGTCGATGTCACGTATGAGTCTGATGGTTTCATAGAAAAGAACCGAGACACTGTGCCGGATGAACATATGGAAGTCCTGAAAGCCTCGAGCAACAAGTTCTTGGTTGAGGTTCTTGACACGGCCGCCCAGATTCGCGAGAAGGAGAGCGCTGCCACGACCTCAGCGAAGGGACCACCTGCCCCCGGCCGTAGAATTGCCGTGAACAGAAAGCCCACGCTTGGTGGAATTTTCAAGTCTTCTTTGGTCGAGCTCATGAGCACTATCAACTCCACTGACGTCCATTACATTCGCTGTATCAAGCCCAACGAGGCCAAGGAAGCCTGGAAATTCGAAGGCCCCATGGTCCTCAGTCAACTTAGAGCTTGCGGTGTCCTCGAAACCGTTCGCATCAGCACTGCCGGATATCCTACGAGATGGACGTATGAGGAGTTTGCTCTCCGATACTACATGTTGGTTCCCTCTTCCTCATGGACTCCCGAAATCCGCGACATGGCCAAGGCAATTCTCAACAAGGCATTGGGTGCCGGAAAGAACGACGGGACCGACAAATACCAGATGGGTCTAACCAAGATTTTCTTCCGGGCTGGTATGCTTGCATTCCTCGAAAACCTCCGATCTGCAAGGCTGAATGATGCCGCCATCATGATTCAAAAGAATCTCCGAGCCAAGTATTACCGCCGCATCTTTTTGGAGACCCGCGAATCTATTATCGCGGTGCAGGCTTTGGTTAGGGGCTACATGACTAGGGAGCGTGCAGAGGAAGCCAGGCAGGTCAAAGCCGCAACTACCATCCAACGTGTCTGGCGTGGATCCAAAGACAGGAAGCGGTTCCACGAAGTCCGAAACTCTGTCATGCTATTCCAGGCTGCCGCGAAAGGATTCTTGTGCCGTAAGAATATTCTGGACACTCGTTTGGGTAACGCTGCTCGTATCATTCAACGCAACTGGAGGTCTCAACGATCACTCAAGTCGTGGCGACAATATAGGAAGAAGATCGTCATCATTCAAAACTTGTGGAGAGGAAAGAAGGCCCGCAGGGAATACAAGACCCTTCGTGCCGAAGCTCGTGACCTCAAGAACATCTCCTACAAACTCGAGAACAAGGTGGTTGAACTTACACAAAACTTGGGTGCCGCCAAGACTGAGAATAAGGCGCTGAAATCGCAACTTGAAAACTACGAGAGCCAGATTAGGTCTTACAAGGAACGCTCGCGTGGTCTCGAGAACCGACAGAAGGAACTCCAAGCCGAAGCTAACCAGGCTGGTATCGCCGCCGCGAAATTGAGTGCAATGGAAGAGGAGTTGAAGAAGGTCCAGGGTAACCTCGACGAAAGCACCTCCAAGATCCGACACTTGCAGGAGGAAGAGAAGCAGCTCCGTGCCTCATTGAAGCAAACGACAGAAGAGCTCGACATGTCCAAGAGGAAGAGCACTGCCTTAGAGACCGAGAAAGTGTCGTTCAGACAACAACTCATTGACCTCCAAGAGCAGGTGGAGATGATGAAGCGCAACGGCCCAATCAATGGCGAAATGGCCAACGGACATGCTACCTTGGGTGCCAGCAGCCTCATCAACCTTGTGTCCTCCAAGAAGCCAAAGAGGCGTAGCGCTGGCCCAGATCTCCGTGACCTCGACCGCTTCAGTCAGACGTACAGCCCACGTCCCGTATCGATGGCGGTCGGCTCGACTGTGCACAAACAGAATCTCTCCGGCTCCACTTTCAACCAAAACTTCGACAATGTCGAGCTTGAGCTAGAGAACATCCTTGCTGACGAGGAGAATCTCCATGATGAAGTCACCATTGGCTTGATCAAGAACTTGAAGATTCCCTCGCCCACCACTACACCGCCGCCGACCGATAAGGAGGTTCTCTTCCCTGCTTATCTTATCAACCTTGTCACTTCAGAGATGTGGAACAACGGTTTCGTCAAAGAATCAGAGCGCTTCCTCGCCAACGTTATGCAATCGATCCAACAGGAGGTCATGCAGCATGATGGTGATGAGGCTATCAATCCTGGCGCTTTCTGGCTGTCCAATGTTCACGAAATGCTCTCCTTCGTGTTTCTCGCCGAGGACTGGTACGAGCAGCAAAAGACTGACAACTACGAATACGATAGGCTTCTTGAGATTGTCAAGCATGACCTAGAGAACCTCGAGTTCAACATCTACCATACCTGGGTGAAGGTTCTCAAGAAGAAGCTCCACAAGATGATCATCCCCGCTATCATTGAGTCGCAGTCGCTACCTGGTTTCGTCACGAACGAAAGCAACCGCTTCCTCGGTAAACTCCTGCAGGGTAACAACACCCCTGCTTACAGCATGGACAATCTCCTTAGCTTGTTGAACAACGTCTACAAGGCCATGAAAGCCTATTATCTTGAGGATACCATCATCACGCAGCTCGTCACCGAGCTCCTTAGGCTTGTTGGTGTGACCGCCTTTAACGATCTTCTGATGAGGAGAAACTTCCTCTCCTGGAAGCGTGGTCTGCAGATCAACTACAACATTACCCGTATCGAAGAATGGTGCAAGTCCCACGATATGCCTGAAGGTACACTCCAGCTTGAGCATCTGATGCAGGCTACGAAGCTTCTTCAGCTCAAGAAGGCTACCCTCAATGACATCGAAATTATCCAGGACATCTGCTGGATGCTCTCGCCCAACCAGATTCAAAAACTACTCAACCAATACCTCGTTGCCGATTATGAACAGCCTATCAATGGCGAGATCATGAAAGCCGTCGCATCGCGCGTTACCGAGAAGTCTGATGTGCTACTCCTGGCTGCCGTCGACATGGATGATTCTGGACCATATGAAATTGCCCAGCCTCGCGTTATCACCGCACTCGAGACGTATACGCCTTCTTGTAAGTCCATCTCTCCCACCCGGGTCTGAACCACTGAAGTTGAGAGATCCGCTAACATTTGTTATTTAGGGTTGCAAACACCGCGCTTGAAGCGCCTCGCAGAGATAGTGTCCAGCCAGGCTATCGCGCAACAGGAGAAGATGGAATTCGACGACATGGATCCTTCCAATGGAGAGGGGTTGAACGGCCACCCGGTGATTGATGAAGAAGTTGCTGCATAGAATTCGGACGTCTTCGCTTTGGTCGAATCATCCGAAAATGCATATGCTCCCATGAAATAGAATGAGGCTCAAGGGCCACCGAGATAGGGATCACTTGTAGTTGTAGTAGGTGTATGCCTGAATGTCTTTCTAATTTCTGTTACAACTCTTTGTTGCTGCCCTCGTCGCCGTGGGTAGTATGAGCGGGCGCGTGTGGAATCAAAGGGCGTCTTAGTCATGCGCATGCGCGTGCATTTCCTCTAACATTACGACGTTGGCTATGTAACGCGTGGGGTCAAAATTCTTCTTTTACTTTCATTTCTTTCAGCCATTGTGTTTTCCTTCGCTTCTTTGCTGCCTTGGGTTTCCAACCTTCGATTTTCTCAGAGAGTAGCATATGACCTTGTCGTATATCTACAAATAGTGAGCAAGATTAGAAGATGGCCGAGCGGCGAGAAAGGAATACAACAGTTAGCGCCTCTTTTCAGTTATGATTGCGTTTTTTTATTAACGAACGGAGTGGGCTGATGTATATTTTCTTGCTGTAAAGATTGTTTGGCTACATAGGCGTGAATGGAGCGGGCGGTAGATGCATGGGCACAGATAGATGGTAGATGGAGTATAATGAGCGGTCTGGAAATAAAGCTATGCTGAGCCAAGGGTTTCCCATTAGACATTAACGAACCCAAACACAAGTATAGGCCGAGCTGCACGCCAGCACACTGACAAAAGTCATGCTAAAAGCGACGTTTGGTACAAAAAGCTGTCCAACCTTCGACTACTCCGCGATAGACACCATGTGCTTCCTTGCCTTCCTCCACTCGTGGATGCCCTTTGACGCAAACCCAATCATGATCATATAGATGAGGGCAATCGCGCTCTGGAATCCGACCTCAGCGTAGCACATGCTCTCCCACTTGTCCCTAATCTTCCTCTCACGAAAGTAGATGACTTCGCCCGAGGACGTTTCCAGGCCATTCGCAGTAGCCACGAATAACCATAAGCCTGCCAATATGATGGAGGTGACAAGCGCAGCAATGGGGTGCCATTTCTGCGTCAAGATCCCAAGCACGATGACCAAGGTGATGGCCACGTCTGGGATGAGAGCGGCGCCGATACGCTCCCAATATTTACTGGAGTCAGTTAGCTACTGGAAGGCCGAGGAAGCGACGATGAGGCGGAGGTACGGTTTCTCTACTTACAAGCTTGCGCCGTCGGTGCTTGCACGATTTTCTTCTCCCCATCTCCTCAACGAAATGCTTTCGGCTATTACGAGGCCGACAAAGGGCAGGATGAGGAGATTCTTGATTGTGTAGAGGGTGAAGTAGTGCCGTTGGGTGCCTTGCCACCGTTTGTCGCTGGTGGATTGCAAGCTGAGGCGGGCCATTGTGGTAGTGACGATGTTGAAGGGTCCCAAAAATGATTTGGTGGGCAGGCAGATTGGTATTAAATAAATTGACGGTTGAGTGACGACGGAGACGATTGTAGATTGAATATGAAGTTCACCTTGGGGTTACACAAGACAATCAAGTATTTATGTTGCTTTCCATCGTACAACTTGAGCCACAGCCCTAAAAATCATTTCGAGGGACTATTTTGGTATACGCTAACGGAATGGGGGATTGGGTAATTGCCATTGGATATCTGCTCTAGTGGATATCCAGTGTTTTACAAGAATGATCCACAGTTTGGGGCGGAGTCCGCTCTCTGGGGCTGGTGGGATGGATGCACTGCCGTCAGATCATCACACGCGCCTGGGCAAGGCGGTCACGACCCCCCTTATTCATCTTTTTATTTCAACTAGCTATGAGGGAAGCTCTGTCTCAAGCCAATGACACAGTACGATTTGACTGTTTTTGTGACGTAACAGATGGTATAATATATGTTATGATGCAGATCAAACTTGGCGTTGCATCTTGGTTGTGTATGTGCTGCAGTCACCCAGCACCATTTGACGTCAGTCAAGAAGACCAAGAACAATTCCGCATGTTGATAACCCAATTTGGGATGTGAAAGGGAGGCCCACGCAGGTCGAGCGCTGACTCCTCGTTTCAGGCAATCAGCGTATTTTGCCAAGTCCCTCGGAATGCAACCTTGTCCGCTCCGTTTTGAATTTAGACTTCCTAGGAGCAGTCTGCGATTTTTGATGCGAAAGGCAGATGAACTCATCCCATTGAAATGTTTGCTCTACGTATCGCGTCTTTGGACAAGTGATAAGTCTAACGCATAGCTTATGTAGTATACACGGTTCGGTCATTGGCTGAGCCAAAACATAACGCGCCCATGGACTTAGACTACGCGTTCTCTGTGTCACACTAGCTAACTATCTCACTTGACCGCCGCTCGCCTCTCACCTTCGCTGAACCCTACAAATAGCCAACTGTCGGACATTTGCGAGTGCCATGCTTCATTTATGCCTGGCGAACTTGCGATACCAGAAGTTTTTCCTAAACATGATGCTGAATGCTAAGCCCTGAGCGCCCATTTGTCCTCTGACTTGCCCCAGCTGAACCTGTGTGCCAGACTGCCCGTTTGTGAGCACGCGACGGCAATCACCTTCAAAACGTAGATGGAAGCTCGGTGGTAGTACAGACTTCACTGAAAACAGCCAACGCACCCAGCAATAAATTATGGCCACCTCTCTGGAAAACCTCGAGTGCCCCATATGTGGCTACGCAGTACCACCGGAACGAGACTACGTCTTACAGTTACACTTTGAGCAAACGCATACGGATGATTCACCATTTATCATTGAGGACGACCCTGAGCCGCTCCCGCCATCTTTGACTAGCCGCGCCTCATCGAGCGGTCACGATTCGAGGGAGGAAGGTGCCACAGGCGAGGACGAAAACCACGTCTTGTGTCCAGAACCCGACTGCTGCGAGCTTGTCCCACTACAAGACTTTAACGACCACCTGGAATACCACGCCGGAGAAAGATATTCATTTGACGATTCTTCCACCAGAAGCTATCATTCTAAACATTCTACTTCTGCTGCCAGCAGCGCCGGCGGTTCGCCAGCCATGTCCTCCACAGACCTGTCTACTTCCCAGAGGCAAGATGGGGACAGGAGAAGGAGATTGAAGAAGCACTCGAAACGAGCAAGGAGCGATACTGCCAGCAGTGAGAAGAGTACACTGTCACGCAGTATTGCCGTCTTCAACCCGTTCTCCAAATCTGACAAAAAGGTCAAGCCTCCGATGAGCACCTGTCGTCTTGGCGTAAGTATCCTCCACTTGCACACTCTTGCTGTATATTGATCAATCACAGCGCAATGAACTCGGTCCACACGCATGGGAGGACCGCATGCCACGTTGGCTGCACGACCAACTCGACGCCGGTCCCGAGATTACCATGGTGAACCGCATCGGACGTGACGGGCGACTCATCAAGCAGGAGAAGGTGCAGAACGAGACGCCCGGTATCATTCCTATTCTGGCTCAACTATCAGCACTAGATCGTTCCGTCAAAGAAGCTTACTATTGCCACCCATCCACCCTACACATCGGAAAGACGCCAAAAGAAGGCGGATTCTGCGGTTACCGAAACATTCAAATGCTCATCTCTTATATCCAAGGTGCTAAAGCACAGGGAGTGGAGGAATTCCCGGGTCGCACACCAGGAGTGCTCAAACTGCAAGATCTCATTGAAAAGGCATGGGACAAGGGGATCAACGAAATTGGGAGACAACAGACTGGTGGTATCCGCGACACTAGAAAGTACATTGGTACACCCGAGGTAATAAAAGTATCTCCTCACAATGAGCTCAATGCTGATCCACTTCTAGGCCCAAGCCCTATTCCTCAGCTCCCAAATTGATTGTGCTGTGGAGATGTTCAGCGATGCCCGGGACGGCTCCGTTGAAGCCCACGAAGCCCTTCTTACCGCCGTCGAAACATATTTTGCTCAAGCCGCTACTAGTGACAATTCCAATGTCTACAAAACTCTGCTCCCGCCCCTTTACCTGCAACAACCAGGCCACTCCGTTACTGTCGTCGGTTTCGAGCGCCGTCATGACGGTTCACGTAATATCTTGGTGTTCGATCCAATGTACAGCACCAGCCCAGGGATGCATCGCCTGATCGGTCGTAAGAATATCAAAACACCACGGCCAGAAGTAATGTGGAATTATCGCAGAGTTGCTAAGCAGCTGAAGAAGCATGCTGCTTTCGAAATCCTTCTGTAAGCATGCGTGTACATAGGGCCACAAAAGCAAGCTAACAGGCCTTTAGGCTCTCTGCACATCCACCTCTTTTTCCTGCTTGGGATGTATGAAACACCTGTCACATTGCAGCACGATCCCTATCACAGACATATATTAGTCTCTCATCCATCCGCAAACACTCCCGAGGCACAAGAACATACTAATATTGCTTTCTACTTTTTATTCCTCACATCATTTGTAAACTTGTAAATCAGCCGCTAAATTGGTGTTCGCAGGTACTACGCCAGTTCCCAGAATGCCGCTACCTATACGTCTTTTTCCGGTCTCGCACTCTTGGATACGATGTGTACCCCGAGGACCATTTCCTTCATAACTTTCCGTGGCAGCAATATGGGGGTCTCTGGATAGTGGACGACGCTCGCTTCGCCCGTGCTGATCCGATTAACCCCAAAACTGCCCAAACCCTTCGTCGCATCACGGGTGAAGGTGCATCTAATGGAGTAAATGCAATCAACTCTTCGAGAATCTCATTGTACCGACCCGGCGATTATTCGTCCCAAGTACCAATCGATATCAATTATCATGTCGTCCGTCATAGCGGAGTTCCTGGTGTGGCTTCCACATCTTCAATCTTTGATGGCTACTCTTCTAGCATGGTGCCTTTTTTTAATCATATTGGCACATTCATTCCATCCCATGAGGGTACAGGAAATACAATGCAAGAAACGAAGCTCTCCATTCTGACCGACGTCGGACGGCGTTACCCTGGCTACCCAACTCCACTATCACCAACCTGCAATGCCAAGCACTTTTTTCCATCGCCTGCCAATGCCACACCACCCAGTCCGCCTTTGGAATCATCGACTCTAAGCACGAGCCCGGCGAGCTCTCCAACTCTAGCCAGTCCCCGTACAGCGATGCTGAGAAACATGGCAAGCAAGCAGACGCTTCCACATCAATCCCATATTACACCACACGTCAACTCGACATCTCTGTGGCACAGCTCAGCACCCGTTACGGCTATAGATGTGCTACCTACACCACCTACTTCGCCCTTGTGCAGTGTGGCGTCGTTGCCAAAGATGCATAAGCCCGCTGCTCCTAATCCCCTACACATCAACACGGACGTCAAGATGGTTCCGATTGCGGATGGAGTTGAGACGTGTGGCAGTTCACCCATTTCGCCCAATGGGACCATGCTCTCGTACACGTCCAGCCGCAGCGTGGAGAGCGGGCTGCTTGGGGTGATGCCACTCAGCGAAGCGCAAGTAGCGGAATACCGATTCTGGAGACCTTGCGGTAAAGGCAAATGCTCGTTTGGCTGTGGGGCTGGGCGCGAGGGCGAGTGGGCAGCAGCCAGAAGGCTGTTTAGGAGTGCGGAGGAGGTTGCGGAGGAAGCAGAAGAAGTGGAGGAGGAGACATTGAAGTTTGAAGACATGACAGAAAAGGGAGGTTGGGGTAATGGGACTTTTGACATGGTGGAAAAAGCGTGGTTAGGAAAAGAAGACGGAAAGACCGGAGCGAGTGGAAGAGAGCAAGTCATTCGGATATTTGGATGGGAGAGGGAGAGGGATGGTGTTTGCGATGTGTGAGGTGGAGATTATCGGTTTGGGCATTGTTCCCTGGCTGCGGTTGGGATTTTGTTTTGGGGATACCTAGATAGTCGCTCGTTTTGGAGTATCTTGTTGCGGCTGCGGTTGGACATGGGGCTAAGTTGATTGTAGCGTGATGTTCCGAGGTGGGGTGTGGTGTAGTGTGGCGCAAGCCCTCGTATAGGATGAAATGAAGCGGGCTAAGCTATTCACAGGTTTGCCTGAGGCTGACTTGTTTTTGGCGGGCTTATTGTTTTGGAATCAATCTACAGATAGCAGAAGATAGGTGATGATGGTGATGATGACTGCGATGACATTTGTGCTCGAAGTGGTTTACAGTAATGATTATTAGCTTCGTAAGGGTTTCTGGATCCAGGAACGTGGGACCCATGCTATACCGTACTAGGGCTGGCACGCTCGCTAAGGAATAAGGCACCATGGCCTATTATTAGGTGGTTAGTGAGTTAGCCGCAGAGAGAGACTTGGACTTGACTGCATGCTGTGTGCAGTTTTTTACTATTTACCCATTCAATGTTTGTGATTGACTCAACGCCAAATGCAACGCTTGTAGTGTTGGGCTGTGGGTTATGTATATATGTATGTACTGAATTGATGATTGCTGTGTCAGCTGTGCTTACTTGCCCCCTCTTGGGGTTAGCTAATCGTAGCAGGATAGGACACTAGCGAGCAGGAGCTGAACATGACAAGGACCACATCATCGGCCACGCCCTGACCTCCGTGTCTTGTCATTGCTCCCGACCCTTTTGGGTGCCGGCCGAGACGGTTGATGCGAACCATGTTGCGTCGTACTTTCTCGTCTTCATCGTTTTCGTCTTGTACCTCTGCTTCTGCTCAGCCTCCCTGACTTGCATTTTCCACGCCATGTCCTTTTCTTCATAGTCAACCTTCTCCTCCCACCGCCTATCCTTCTAATACCTGCTTGTCGTTGCTTTTGGGTTTGTTTTGTTCTGCCCGCCTCGATCCATCATCATTCGCGAATTACGTACGTACCAACCCATAAGCTTTTCCACCTTCGCCTCACTCTCCCAATCACGAGCATGCGAGGCCTCGCACGATTGCTTGTCGTGAACACATTTAGTCCCCACATACATAAACATTTGCTAACACAATCTCTGCTTAGCTGTTACACCTCGTTTCTCTCGTGAACAACCCACGCCTCCCTCTCATCAGCTCCATTTCGTAAACACATAAATCTCTCGGCCATACGCCCGGACCGCGGCAATCCCCTACAAAGCAAACCTCTCGAGAGCGTGCGATACCGTCCCGTCCCGTCCCGTCCCGTCCCACCGCAGTTCGCGCCGCCTCCACAATGCGCATCAACACTTCTTATGTGCAAAAGTGCAAGACGGTGGCTCATGTCTTCCAGGGGCTGTTGATCTTCATAGGGGCGTGTATAACCATTGCTGTATTGACCAAAGATGGGGAAATCGGCGGAGCTACAAGATATTATTTCGCGTTGGTACGTCTTCCTCGAGCGGTGCGGCAGGAAGGAGGCAGGGAAAAAACACGCGGATGAAGGGCGCTCGTGCAAGGCTAACGGTCGTACTTCCAGTGTTTTGTGACCATTCCCGCCCTTATATATCTCATAATGGTACCCATGTGGAGTCGAGCAAAACGATTTGCGAACGCGTACGCTTTCGCTGCCTTGGATGGGTTATATACAGGTTTGTCGCCCGCGGTCGTGGTAGACCGCAGACAAAAGCTGACATAACTTCTCTTCAGTTTTATGGCTTGCCGCCTTTTGGTCTGTCGCAATGTGGAACGCTCAGGGAATCATAGATGGTGCCAATGAGAAAAAAGCGGAACAAAGAAACTGCACAACATTCAAATGGGGTCCCGAGGATAAGTGTACTCTGTCCCGCGCTACAGTGGGGATTGGAGCTTTTGTCTTGTACGTTTTACTCCCTGATTCCCATCTTCCTTTACACGAAAAAAAACACATGCCTGACATCAATTACAGCATCTTCTTCGTCATCACAACGGCGATTTCAGGCTACTACGTCCACTCGTTCCGAAAAGAAGGTATCCTCCCCTACGAAAACCAAAAGGATTCCGAATACCACACTACAGGCGACCCGTCCCTCACGGGCAACGGCGCCAAAGATCCTACATGGTCAACGGAAATGCAGCCCCACGATCACTCCGACGACGAAGACGATCGGCGCACCGAGCACGGCGGTAACCAGGCCGATGACGAATACGCTCTTCTACATGGTACCGACACGGAGGATGGCCGCCATCCTGGCCGCCCGCTCAGCTGGGGCAACGATCCGCGCGTGGGGAGGTATGCGGCGTACGATGACGGAGTCGTCGATGCAGCGAGCGTGCTGAGCCCTGGCGGTTACGAGGATTACCGACACGATGCCCAGCAAGGATTTTCACCGACTCCGCCCCCTCCACCGCCGGCATCTTCGACGATCTCCACCAGTTATTCGACAGCGGCCGCTCCGGGAGCCCCGATCCCGATCCCTGTGGGGCCAGTCTCACCACCGTCGCCGAAACCGCACGGTGGTCAAGGCTATAGCTTTAGCGGGTGAACAATATAGATGGGAGAGTTGAGAAAGTCAAGACTTGTGGACGATCGTGTCCGTCCAGGGAAGAAGCCGAGAGACGAGGAGCTCGAGCTAGTCTCGGTGCGAGTATTCTCTCTAATTCTTTAGCCTCCACATTAAAATGTGCCCGAGAAGATGCGAACATGGAGTGTTCGGAAGACATAGATGGCCTCGGCAAAAGCGAGGAATAAGGAAAGAGAAGATGTTTGGCATTACAGCCTGGCGAAGGCTTTGCTATCTTGCGCACTAGATACCTTTTTAGCTGTTCATACTTGTTTTGAATGAAATCATCCAATGCATGAGTTTATCACCACTCATCGAGACATCCGATTCAATCTTTTCCTTCTCGAATGGTTTCTCTCTCTCCTCACGCTCCTCAACCCGGAAAAAAAATATCGATCACATAAACCCGAAGCCTCCTCCACCCCCAACAAATCCATCGCCAAGGTCGTCCATGAACCACATGTCGTTCAGCATCCAGGCCTCTTCTGCGCCGCTGCTATTGGGAAACGGAGCGAACGCAGACGCGGAATGCTGATGTGGGAAGGATGAAGGGTTTTCAAGGGGCTGTTGGTCTGACACAGGAACTACCATGCTGGTAAGGGGAGCAGAGGAGGTGGTAGTGGCGGTCATGGAGGAGAAGAGGATTATCTGTGTGGATTAGGATAAGAGCTACAATTTCTTTTTTTCTCCTACTTTGGCTAAAACTGGGGGCGGGGAATGAAGAAGAGAGGGTGACAGGAGATGCTGAGATCGATAAGAGTGAACATACCTCATTGACCCCTTTCGCCCCCATTCGCGGCTCCTTCCCATCGTGGTTCTCATTGTCGTCTTCCCTCGCTGCCAGCTCTTTATACAAGAGTTTACACACCCTCTCGCAAGCCAGTCTCTCCACTGCGCTCCTCCTCTCCTCCTCATTCTCCCACTGCATCCCCGCTAGGCTACAAGCCGCACTCAGAAACCAATATTTGTGATTCCCACGCCCGGGCCGCATGCAGCGCTCTTCGAGTAATCTCAACGCCGCGTCTGTAGAAGTCGCAAATAGAGAGTGCGCTAATCGGCTGATCATCATGTCGTTGGAAACGCTTGCGTAGTACGCAATGTGGCAGATCAGGAACGCAGCAGTGAGATAGTCGGAGCGTGTGAGGCAAAGGGAAAAGTTTTCGGACTCCATCAGGCGCATGTGAGAGGATATGCAGGACGAGGCCGCTTCGAGAGTTGTGACGAGGGCATAGCGTGTTGAGGGGTGGTTTCGGTGCAAATGGCCGCTCTTTGCTGTAGCTAAATACAAAATTTCATCTTTGTAAAGATGCAATAGCCATTGGCGGAGTTGAAGGTCGAGAAGAATTGAGACTTGGAGTGTGTGGGGTTCGATCCATCGTGGGAGGAGGGAGATGGCTTTCTGGAGTTCGTACTCATCTTTTTGTTTTTCAGCGGGGGGCGGATTGTGTGAGTCGAGGTTGTTGGTCTGAGTGCACATTCTTATGCGCAGGGGAAGGGACTGTGAGGCATGGAAGAGGTAAGAGGTTGATGTGTAGGTGGTAGGAAGGTGCGAAGGAGGCAAGTGCTCCATTGAAGGAAACAGCTCAGAGTCGTTGATGTTTCGTGGCGGATTGCAATCATGACTCGATAGAACAGACGCGAAGTTAGTGAAAACATACAATTAGGCGTGTGACCTGCACCAAACTTACTTTGTGCTGGATAGAACTGAAGGGATGCCTTTATCAATTGAAGCCTGGAGTTCCAGCTCTACAGCCGTCGCCCACAGCCTACGCCTCATTTCTCCCTCGAATACTGAACAACGACCCCTTCCCAGCATCTCAGGATCCCTATGCATACCAATTGAACGCATGTAAGTCACGAGGTTTTGTACTTCCGTATAGTACATTTTCGTCTTCGAGGAGGCAGTAGAAAGAGCCAAGATGCGGAGAAATTGTACTTGCAAGCTTGCAAGGCTCCTATGCTTCTGACTCTGATGGTTCAGCCAAGCTTCACAGACCCTGATCCAGAAAATAGCTTTCCCCCGAAATGTGGAGCCGTAGGCATCGTAACGCGTCGTCTCGTGTGTCGAGGTACATAGTGTGCATGCTAAGATGGCAAGGATGATGGCATCCATGTCCGAATACGGTGTCGTGTGAGATGATGGAGTGTCCCAATAAGTTTTGTACTCCTCCCAAAATGTAGGAGCGTGGAGGATACGACTCGTGCGTTCAAAGGTGTCGAAGTATGTTCTTACCATTTTATCCACTACAGTCCGATTTGGCAACGTACTCCGCAGATTAGGAATGAAAAATACACGAGTACCTGTTGACTGGACTGCTCGAAGACGCTTTTCGGACCCTCTCATATCTTGTCGTAGCCGGGACAGTGTGGAATCTATGTATATCCGATTCATGAAGGGTCGTAGATCGGGGAAGTGCGATGGCACAAACATTGGGTTAGTTGGTCCATAGTAGAACGTTCGGTAGCTGCGACCTTTGAAGAAGCCGCTCGATATCGTGAAAGTGGCATTACCAACCGGATCAGGCTGTGGTGATTCTTCAAGCTCATGTTTCAATGCCTGTAGAGCAGCTTCAAGTGTGGCAATTCGGCGTTCCAAGTGTTGAGTCCTAGGCTCCGCTAGGCTATCGGGAGCTGTAGAAGCAGAAGCTATAGTAGGTTCTGAAGGTTCAGGGTTCTGTCTTTCTGGGCCATCTATATGTAGCGGTAATGATTCAGCAAGCGCGTGTTGTATAGGGAAGTCACGCACATAAACATACCTGCCTGATCCGTTACGATGGTGGACTGGTTCGAAAAAGCCTGCGATAGTTCACGCACACGATTCTCATCTTGCTTTTCTTCAATATGCGCATCGTTTCTATAGGAACAGCTGTCCGCAATTTCACCACGAATGCATCTACTGCAGGGCAACTCTCGATTGCAGCTCAATTTTCGGCGTCGGCAGTCGTTACAGGAAAGCACCGCTCGCTGTTTCCTCTTCCGTGGTATCATTTCACCAGCACGTCCAATTAGCACCAGGAAAAGTTTATTGAATCACAAGAATGATCGTACCGCAGGATTACCATAGGATTTTACTTCTGTCGACATGACTTAGCTCGGAGATAATATATCCGAGGAAACTTCTCAATTGAGTCCTTCCCCGGTCCGCCAAGCATCTGATAAGATCACTTTGGAAATGATGGGCACTTCACTTCACGACTATGTAGAATAAGCTGAGCACCATCTATCAAGCAGACTGGTTCGTTGGAATAATCAACCAAGCAATACACTATTATATGATATGCTAGCATAGTCCACTCTGTTTCTAGAAATCCTCACTTGGCCGAGGTTCGCTATGTTTGCTTGAAAGTCTTTTGCGAGCGCGACCAGGAAAGTAATATGAATCAGCGGCTCTACGCACACTGGCTGTTGATTTTACCGCCTATACTCGATAGTGTATACTGGACGCAAAATTGTACAGGGGATAAGAAAGCGTTATAACGCTATGATTCATTTCTAGAAAGCTCAATTAGGGCTTCGGAGAAATCTGAATTTCTCGGAGATAATTCACCTATAATAGTCTTATTCCACAGCGACAATGTACTCTTGGAGGCATCTTGATTCGGTTCAATTTTTATTGCATCTCATATTATGGCCGTGAATCTCGATCCTCCGACTGTGCACGCCGCTGCCGCCGAGGAAGGGGCTACGGCGGTCAAGTTGTCATGTCTTGAGAAAGGCACAAAGGAAATCAACATGACTTCCAACGAACTTCTCGTAAGCTTTCGACCCCATGCCAACATGTCTTAGCTAACGCGATGTAAACCAAAGGTAACATTTTCCAACCCGCCAAACACGTCAACGACGAACCCTCTCGACTGGTCTCCCCACCGCAAAACCTTCACAGCCCTCTTGACCAGCATCAGCGGTTTCATAACCCTCATGGGAGGTCCTATGATGGCACCAGCATTGGGCGCTATAACTCGCGATTTACACATATCAGAGGCAAAAGCGAACATGTCTTTGTCCATCTACCTTCTTGCCTTTGCGTTTGGACCTCTGATACTTGGTCCATGCAGCGAGGTTTGGGGGAGGAGGCCAATATGTGTGATCGGCGGGATTTGGTATATTATTTGGAATACGATATCTGGGGTGTCAAATAGTGGAGAGCTTTTGATTCTGAGTCGGCTCATGGCGGGATTTGGGGCGAGCGCGGAATTTGCGGTACGTTTTGTTTTTGGGAATCGTGCAAACAGTGGCACGTTGGTTGACTGAACTTTGTGCAGGTGTCTGGGCCAATCGTCGCCGACATTTACGATAGTGATGAAAGGGGAAAGTCTCAGATAGTCCGCGGTGCTCTCCCTTTATTAGGTCCTGCTATTGGGCCTCTGGTTGCAGGTATCATGGTGTGTAATGGTCGAATTCGCTGGAATCTGTATAGCAAGCACAGTTTTCCCCGCTAACACCGACGATTGTTTAGGTGCAACACTTGAGCTGGCGCTGGATGTTTTATATCTTGTCCATCATGAACACGATCGTTCTCATGCTCATTATTTTCTTCCTCCCCGAAACGTACGCGCCGACGCTGCTCAAAAGCAAAGCTTCACGGCTTCGCAAGGCTACCGGAAAAGCGTATTCCACAGAGCACGAGTCCAACGACGCAACACTTGGTAAGAGACTAATGATAGCCCTGGTCAGACCGATGAAGATGCTGGCAATACACCCGACGATTCAAGTGATAGGTACGTTTTCGCGCAAATTAAATTTTCAATCCTTGCGGTGAACACAGCTAACCAGTTTGGCCATAGCTCTCGTTATGGGTTATCAGTTCGGGATCCTGTACATTACACACGCGACATTTGCCAGTGTATGGACAAAGCACTACAACCAATCTCCCACAGCAAGCGGTCTGCACTACTTTGCCATAGTCATCGGTTGCTTATCGGGTTTGTACGGTGGAGGCAAGGCCATGGACCGCATCTGGGCGCATCTTAAAGCGAAGAATGACGGGAAAACGAGTCCAGAGAACCGCATCCCATTGTTGATACCGGGAATGGTTATGATACCGGTTGGCCTGATTTGGTTTGGATGGGCAGCTGAGAAGCGTGTGCATTGGATCGTACCTGACATCGGTAAGTTCAACCTGGATGATTTCGTAAACTCTCCTTTGGACTTCCTCAATTGCAGTTTAGGTATCGCTGATAACGACAGGTATTGCCATCTTCGGTGGCGGTCATATGGTCAGTAACACCGCTATGGCAGCCTACATTGTAGAATCTTTCCTCGATCACACCGCTTCGGCCAATGCGGCATCGCAATTCCCGAAGAATATATTCGCTTTTGCGTTCCCTATATTTGCACCGAGCTTGTTTGACACACTGGGTTATGGCACGGGGGATACGGTTTTGGCTATAGTCAGTGTTGGTCTGAGTATACCATCGATTTGCATCCTCAGCAAGTATGGTGGAAAATTAAGGAATACAGGGGACCGAAAAATGTAGATAGTGAATGACAAAGGCGGTGGGAGAAGGTATACGCGAAGGAAATGTAATTTGTGATGGATGGATAGGTCTTAATTAGCATGATCAATGTCGCAGAGCGCGGCTGGGGCATAATAAAACGGCCCAGTTGGTCCATGATCATCATGATCTATATGGCTCCAAAGACCATATCTAAACCAGAAAAGTATTACGATTAGCAGGTGGTGATGGGGCGACGCTTTACTTGGGTAATATACTTACATGGGTCCCGAGCGCACTCCAGGCTGCACACCTTCTAGTTGCCACTGATCTTCTCCAGCGTATCTTATAATAAATCGCCATCGTACCTCCCGGCCACTAGGAGTAAGGCAGACAAAACCTCTTACTCCAATCGAGGGCCTCCCAACCGCTTGATTCTGTGATACGCCACTGAAACGAAGGATTGGAAGATCGTCGCAGTGTGGAAGCATAGTGCGGAGTCTTTTATCCTGTCTCAGATCGTCGGAGTCATCCACTTTGATTTCCAAGCGCATCAGATCTCCACAGGCTTCTTCGTATTCACCCAGATCCAGCGGGTATTCCTGATTGTGCGCAATATTGAAATGCACGAGAGCTCTATAATCGAGAAAAGCATAGGTTCCTAGCCACAGCCCGGTGATGCCCGCCCAATCATGATTCGGCATCTCGGCAGTAGTTGGTAAAGCCCTTGGGATGTTCATCGGGAAGCCGCAGGAAGTCAGACAGTACATCTCTAACGGCATCTCGAAGATACGATGCATCAGAGAGCTGATGGCTTCCACGGTTTGCCAGTTGACTGTGCCAGACGAGTCTCGGTTAAAAGGTCCGTATTCTGCTGCGGGGCCCGTAACGTTCCAGTCGTAAACGATAGCTCTCGCGGCGGCTTTGGAGACGACTGAATCCAATTCTCTTTTTGTAGGGCCATGGATGACGTGGAATTGGCTGGCCCAGGTCGGAACCGTGACCCGCCGACCCACGACCATGGACCGGGTGACGGGGCGGTCGGATTCGGTCAAAAACTCCATAGGAAGGGAGAACGAGTTGATATCTCGGTGATAGTCATGGACGATGCCATCGAAATTGGGAGATTGACGTTGCAATCGGTTTAGGAAGATAAGATTGAGGGACTGAGGATTCCCCGAAGAGTCTTTGTCAGTATAAGCTGCCGTCTGCTCAACATCCAAGAGAGTAGTGACGACCTGTTCGATCGTTTTGAGCAGGGTGGCATAATCTAACTCGCACACAGCGTTGTACGCGATCATGCGCCGGCGAAGTTCATGATGCCAATTCCACTGAGCTTCACGGTCACGATTCAGGGCTCGGGCGGTAGGAACCATGGCTTCCCAGGCATGTTTTGGATGATCAAAAACTTGCAGGAATGCGGATTTCCAAAGGCTGCGGTTTCGGGGGTGGATGAAGAGGGCAGCATGACGGCAAGTCCGGGAAAAGCTGACAATGTCGCTAGGAGGGAGATAAGAAAGGATCAGGTCCAGGAGTTCTGGGGCCAGCTGCACGAGGTGGGCCATGGTGGTGCATTAAAGATGTGGACAAAGCCGGTGGATGCAAGGTTACGGTGAGGAGGAGACGAGGAGGACGAGAAAAAGGTGGTGGTTAAAGTCGACTCGACTTGATTACATAGCTACATGCAAGTAAGTACCTAGATAGGCGTGGTCGGGTAACGGATTGCGCAACTCCGGTTGGTAGTTACCGAGCGAATAGATGTCGTACATAACTAACCTACATGGCTGAATCATGATAAGGGCAGCGTTAACCTAAGCCTACCTAGGTAACTACCAAACGTGTCGACTAGTGCAGGTACGGTACAGTATTAGTATTAGTGTTGGCATTAGACAGGTATAGGACCCAAATGACTATACCTACCTAGGCGCATAGGTATTGCGTTCCATTGCATGTTGTTGCACTACAAAGGATGCGCACATACATACGTGTACATGCACGTACATACATATGTACCCAGGTGGATGATGGCTTCGGGAATGTTGAGAAGCGAGCGTCACGTGAGGGCGCAGGCAAAAAGAAATGAAGGCCTAGATGTGGCCGTGACGTCAAGCGCAAACAAGCGCACACAGGCGGCTACACCACATGGCCATGCCAACCTTCCTTGGGACATGCCTACTTGCGGTACATAGATATATATGCAACAATCCATAGTGCCCCGAAGCGGCTTCCACCATACTGTACAAACATCCCTCACTTGCTGCAAACCCACTTCAACATAGCTTTTCGCTCGCTTCTCTTCTACTCGCTCCCGCCCCGCCCCGCCCCTCTCCGCCCCGCCTTGCTTCTTCTCTCCGCGCATGGAGAACCTCGACAGGTTGACGACAGCAGGCGTCGGCGTCTTCGACCTCAACTCTGAGTATCTGTCTCGCAAGGACTGGTCCCAGTCGACCCTTGGCACCCGCGATGAATGGTCCAATACCCTCGCTACCCTCGTGCAATCCTGCTTGCTACCTATCCCTCACCCGGCCGCCATCTTTTGGGGTAGTGATCTGTCTATCGTGCATAACCTAGCCTGGGGGAAAGCTCGCGGTGATATGGATGGGCAGGGCACCAGCGCTCACGACAGCTATTCAGAGGAAGCTCTCAGTGCTCTAGCTGTCGCTACCCGCGGCCGAACCATCAAGGTAGGTGAGCACCTCCGCTTCTGTTCGCCTTGTCGCACTGTCCACTGACCCCCCTCCCAGCCTACCGATTCTTCCTGAGCAAGGACCTCGACCATAATCGCGACACCCAGCTGCTACTCAGTACCCTCCTCGATCATCATGGAAATCGCCACGGTGTCCTTGCCCAGTGTGTCGAATATGCAGAAAATGATAAATACCTGCCCATCTCCGGCCTTGATGAGTTCACCGAAAACAACCCCGCCCGCCAGACCAAGGACATAGAATCTCAGCAACCGAACAAGCAAGACGGAAAGTCACCCGCTGATTCGCGCCAGACACAGCTGTTCCATCGCTTCGCCGAGCTCTTACCCCACGGTCTTGCTGTGGTAGATGCCGAGGCTGAATCCATATTCGTAAACGACGCTTTCTTCAAACTCACTACTAACAAGACCAAGAATGAGTTCCGGGCCTGGCCTGAGAGCATTCATCCCGATGACTATGACCGTGTCATGTCGGCCTATCGCGAAGCTTTCAGCAACCGCGAAGAATTAAGCATCGAATTTCGCTGTGCTGCAGACGCCTCGGGCGAAGCAGGCGAGTGGAGATTGTTCTTGTTCAAGCCTTTGTCAAGAGACCCCGAGGCAGGTTATATTTGCGCCGTGATAGACATTACTGAAATCAAACAAGCCCAAATCACCCAGGAAAAAGCAGCCGCCGAGGCAAAGGACCGGAAAGAACAGCAAGAACGCTTCATCGATATGGTGTCTCACGAGATTCGTAATCCCCTTAGCGCCGTGCTTCATCTGGCCGAAGAAATCAAAGATGTGACCCGAGAACTTTCAGACAACCACCAGGACCTGCACGATGCAACTTCTGATATTCTGGACGCTGCTGACACCATCCTACTCTGTGTTACACATCAAAATACTTTGGTGGATGACATCCTTTCATTCTCCAAGCTGGATTCTATGATGCTGACCTTGGTCCCAAGAGAAGTTCAACCAAAATGGGGTTTCTCCACCGCGCTCAAAGTTTTTCAGAGCGAGTTCAAAGCGAAACATATTGACTTTCATTATGCAATGGATACTTCGTATGAAGAGCATCATGTCGATTTTGTTGTAGCCGATCTGAACAGGATGAAACAAGTCCTGGTGAACCTGATTACGAATGCGATAAAGTTTACCGCAAAGAAGAAGGGCGAAAGAAGGATTGAAGTTTCCATGGGTGCGTCAGTTGAGCGACCGACTTCCTACCCTCCAAACGTCATCTTCTTCTCCGAGTCAGACAAGAGCGCTTTCCACGTTGATTCAACCTTGACACATGATTGGGGCACTGGCTCTGTTCTCTACCTCATGGTTTCGGTCCGGGACACGGGCATTGGCATTAGTCAAGATGATCAAGCAAAACTCTTCGGGCGATTCCGGTACGCAATACCCGTAGTATTCAGAATTGAGATTATTCTAACCAGTATATCAGGCAGGCAACACCAAAGACTCAAGAGAACTACGGTGGCTCCGGTCTAGGGCTTTTCATTTCACGTAAATGTAAGCTGTTCTTACTTTGCGGATTTTCTCTAGCTGACAGTGTGCAGTGTGCCAGTTACATGGCGGAGACATTGGTGTTTCGTCGAAAGAAGGTGAAGGCTCCACCTTTGGATTCTTCTTCAAAGTGCGCACTGTGAATAAAAATAGAGAGAGACCCACCGCAGGTTCCCGTGCTGCTTCAGATAGCTCGAATGCTGGCAGAGCCTCTACGCCAAAAAATCGTCCGCCTTATAGCCGTAACAACTCCGCATTGCGTGGCATAGGCGAAAAATTGGAGAACTCGGAAGATCGGCCGCAATTCAGGACATTGGCAAGCCATGGGGGCGTCACCCCCGATCATGCAATGAAAACTCTGAGTAACCCCCCCACGGAGAAGACCGACGCTCACCCATCAATTCAGAAAGACGAACGATACGACGAAACACAGGCGGTCGCTGACCAAGTCAGTGAAACGCCTTCCACTCTTGATGGCACAAAATCTAAACTTCCTGATCTGACACGAGGAGAAACAGCGCGGCAAGATTCTGCCGCGAATGATTTATCAAAGAAGCAGAGCAGAGAAAATTCTGATGAACGTAGCACCTTACTTCTTGTCGAGGACAACTTGATCAACCAGAAGGTCCTTCGTCGACAACTTCAGTCCAAGGGATTCGAGGTAAATGAAACATGTTGCTAGATTAAGGTTATCCAAGACTTACTTTGCCTCAGGTGTTCGTAGCCAACAATGGACAAGAAGCTATCGACGCTGTGGCGGAGCGTGGCAGGCATGAACCCGACGATGACAACCAGAAAGATTTCTTCGACTGTATCCTGTAAGTATCGGCACCAAAACCACGCTTCGGGCACATACTGATTCTTCCTCTACCCCGATTAGTATGGATCAAGAGATGCCAATAAAAGACGGAAATGCAGCCACTCAGGAGATACGTGAATTACAAGCACAAAACAAGGCTGGACGTAGTCCCATACTTGGCGTTAGTGCCAACGTAAGGGAGGCTCAAACTTCAAGCATGGTGGATGCTGGGATGGATGCTGTAATCAGCAAGCCATTCAAGGTGGATGACTTGGTGAAGAAAATCAGAAGTCTGATGCCCCAAGAGAATGGCAAAGATTGATACAGAAGACTGAACATGGGCAAAAAATTGATGATTAGCATTTCATGGCGTTGGGCTAGGGAAATGAGACAGGAGCATGCAATGGACGAGATATGATGATCAGGGAATGTATTGCATAGCTCAGACGATATCCTTTGTTTCTATGATGACTTCTCTACTTAGCTATCCTATAGATGAGCGTTCTTCTTTACCTTGAAGCCGTTCCTACTCTTATTTTTCATCATGAGTTTTCATTTCCCGTGCCAATGAGCTACAACCGACTGACTACCCTCTTTGCCCCCACTTTTCCCACTTCTTTTCACATTCGCTCGTCTCATTGCATGAACGAACCAATTGGTCGCTCCCCTGCCTTTCAAATCACTTACTCTGATTTGCATTCGGCCCAATCATCCCATCCACCTCCACAACACTTCCATTCATATACCTCGCCTCCTCACTGAACAGGAACGCCACCACGTCGGCAACCTCTTCAGGCGTACCCATCCTCCCCAAAGCATTCCCCTTCCTCATACTCTCCACCGCCTCACCTCCCTTGACGACCCCAGCATTCGTCGGCGTATCGATGTAACCAGGCGCCACGATATTCGTCCGTATCCCCTTGGGCCCCAGCTCGAGCGCCATACACTTGCTGAAGCCAATCAGCCCGAACTTGGTCGCGCAGTACACCGCCTGCTGCGCCGAAGGATTCGTACCGGATATGGACGACACGTTGACGAAACTGGCTCCCGTCTGCAGGTGCGGGATGGCGGCGCGGGTCACGTTGAAGACGCCTTTCAGGTTTACCGACATGAGCTTGTCCCAGTAGCTGTCGGGCGTGGATTCGAGCGGCATCGACGTCGGGTTTACGCCCGCGCAGTTGAAGACGTGGTGGATGGTGCCGTGCTTCTTGACAATGTCGTTGATGAACTGCGTTACTTCTTGCACGGAGGAGACGTCGACGTCGGCGAGGATGCGGGGGGTGGGGGAGAGTGTGCAGAGACGGGAGGTTTCCTCTAGGGCATCGTAATCTGTTTTTCAAATGCCAATCAGAAAAGCCCGTTTCCTCCTTTTCTTCGCGAGAAGATAGGTAAGAGGATGGTTGGAACTTGACGTACTCAGATCGCAGAGAGCAAGTGTGGCGGATAGAGATGCCATTTTGACGGCAGTAGCGCGGCTATGAATTACGTGTTAGCATTGTTTTCTACATTTCGACAGCGTACGAATAGCGCATTGTTCGCTGCACATATTACATATATGCTATTGGAGAGTAGAGGTGGATTACCGCACCCGATACCACTGCCTGCGCCCGTTATGAGGACAACTTTATCTTTGAAAGTGTAGGACATTTTTTTCTGACAGAAAACGAATTTGCTGTGGCTTCGAAAGAAAAAAGAGAATTGAGAAGGAAGCTGGAAGCTGGAAGCAGACAAGGAAATAAAGGACAGTGCTTGCTTCCTTGCCGGTGGTCGCGGTGTAAAGTGGGGTGTAAGGTGGGATGGTCATGATGTTGCAGGTACAGGAGAACATGACTCGCCAAAGCTTCTTATCATCCCTAGATCTTCCTCGAACCTTTATAATAGCTGTGAAAAGTTATGAACAAGACGGTGTCAGCGCTTTCTTCTCAGAAGGTTGATTGTTAGAGACCATATCACATTACAATGTGTTCGGAGTGATGAAACTCGTTGGAAATGGGTATCATTTACGCCATATGCATATCTCCTGAGCTATGATACACATGTTTGTACGGTCAAATCGAATTGAAACAAGATCCGGATGTCTTTCCGTGCCGACGGAGCGAGACACTCAATTTTTAATCGCTGTCTTCATCACTCCCATATCCAACTAACGGTCCCACGACCGGCGGTGCCTTGTTTGTATTCGTGTTGGCAGTGTACCCCTTCAGAGCTTGCAGTGTAGAGCCCGATAATATGCCATCGTTCGCTTCTGTTTGTTCTTGTTGCGCAAACCCATATGTTCCATCTTCTTCGCCTTCGTCCTCAGGTACGCCGCCCGTGCCTTCTATCATTAATCTCTCCTCTGGCGCACCGATCTCTTTCGCTTGTTCCCACTCTGCCTTCTCTTTAGCATACCACACATCATCAGGAGCTTCGTATCCCTGCAATCCAAAGCTCCCCTCAATTTTTCTTCTCTTCTTGCTTTCACCGTCACGTCCTTCAATCTCTGCTACGTAGCTTGCCGGTAGCGCCTTTCTGATTGCCTCTGCTGCCTGTTCTTCAATCCGACGTGCCTCTCTCTTTTGAGCGGCGGGGTTGGGATCAACGGTCGCCCATCGTACGTTCAAGATTTCATTGTGATCAAGCGACTGATGTGCCATAGCTTCTTTGGCAAACTGAGAGTTGGCCTCGTTCATGTAGGTAACAAACGCTACGCCACGCGCGGTCAAGACACGAGTCCGTTCGATCTGACCCCATTCTTGAAAATGACGGGCAACGATTTCTTCGATATCGTCCGTGACATGGATGCGGCCAATATACAAGGTCCGATTCTGTCGCTGAAAGGTACCGACGCCGCCCATATCATCGCGGTAGTCTGAAAACTTGTCTCGTCCAAAGCAATCAACGTTTGATGGGAATATATCGGTGACGGTAGGGAGACGGTGTAGATATTCGCAGTCGACGCCCTTGGGGCAAACTCCTCGCGCGAAAAATAGACAGAAATATGCTCCAGGTGTTTTGTCTGCTTTTGTATATCCGCTGTCGCGTGCGACAACGCAGCGTCCTTGCGCAGCAGTCTTGGAAAGATACTTATCCTCGCGGTCACCGCCGCTCCATTTGTTGTACCATATATTGAAGATGGTGCCAGTAGGCGGGGGAGCTTCGGTTTTGAAAGTCGCTGGATCGACCTGAGGCCGCGCAGGTCGCCGCTTGCGGCGTATTATCTTCTTCACCTTCTTGCCTTCCGCATTGGTTGTAATGATGACTTGTTCAGAAGTGGTGACGGTGGGAACGAGGTCGGTAGATGTAGTCTTTGAAGACTCGGCCGTAGCATTGGGAGCTTCTGTCGTCGTAGTGGGTGGAGGCGATTGCACGTCAGCCATGATGTGGATAGTTGTAGAGAGAGTAGTGTTGGAGCCAAACTTTTGGTAGGAAGCGGTTATGGCTTGGCCGCCGATCCACTAGTGATTGCTTAGTCATGCTCTCCTCGATTCTACATCTGGTACCAACGATGAACAATAGAGTTTGCGGTATTTGAAATGAAGTAGATAATCAATTTTTGCAGCGCCAATTTATCTACAGAGTCTGTCTATGTCCTAAAGTAATGCTACATCTCGGAAAACATGGCCCTTTTGGTCGATGAAATAAAACAGGTGCTTCAAATAGTGTAAGGCAAGACCGTATCGATAAGAAGCGTCGGCCTCGGTTGACCGGTGTATGCACCTCGCGATCCCGACCAATCGATGTCGCGTTAAGCATCCTTTTGATGGCTATTTAAAGTCTACGGGACAAATTTCCAATGCATCGCGCCTGTCTCCGAGTATTCAAGCTTCGCAGGTCCGATATCTGATAGTTATTAGGCCGAGGTCGAAGTCCGCATACTCGTCCTGCCCGTGGATTTTTGTTTTGTAATCAAACAAATCGAGTAATCAGGTAATTCAAGCGCGCCACCACTCGCCATGAGAATCTCGCAGTTTTTGGGGAACTTTTGTTTGATTACTATTTAGCGACTATCTAATTCCGACAGTACAAAAGTAGGCCATCATGAGTGTCAACCAGGTGCGTCATTCGTATACTTCTGTGCTTGGAATATGGATGCCAATATGGTGCGGCTTACTCAAACTCTTTCCCAGCTCTCGCCCGATCTCACCAACCGTGTCAATGCAAACGCTATCTTTTTGGGAGTGGCCAAAGGCCCTGGGCGGTTCCGTCATCATATCCCTTCACCACAATTCCCTGCAGAGCCGGACCGATACGTCTTGTACATCAATCGCTGCTGTCCATGGGCACACAGGGTGGTCATTGTCCACGGTTTGAAAGGGCTTGGGGGCATTATACAGATAGTCGAGGTAGATGGGCGAGATCCTACCCATGGCTGGTACTTTAGTGGGAGAGGAGGCCGTCCTGACCGGGATCCGGTCTATGGTGTGCGATGGCTCAAAGAGCTGTATCTGAAGGCAGACCCGGGTTATAACGGGCGAATAACGGTGCCAATGTTGTTTGACAAGAAACAGGGTAATGATTCTTTCAATTTGTTTTCTACGAAGTATATGCTGCCATTGTGCGAGGGGAGGTTGTTGTGTGATCGATCGTACTCATAACTTACAATTACTTACATTTACCAGGAACTGTTGTGAACAACGAAAGCAGCGAGATGATGAAGATGTTCTTCGAAGGCTTTGACCACCTCTTACCCCCAGAAAAACGTGAAGTCAGCAAAGGAATGGCCGCCTTCGTGCCCAACCACCTCAAGAGTGAGGTTGAGACTATGAATGCCTTTGTGTACGACAATATTAACAACGGAGTATACAAAGTCGTATGTTAGACCCCGAGCACATAGTCGTCTGTTACCGAGATACTACGCGGCGTGGCGTGGTATATTGAGCAACTGATCATGTGTGAAAGCCGTCGCTGTACGTAACTGACTTTGTGCCTGCGATATAGGGATATGCCAACTCACAGGCCGCCTACAACGAGAATGTCACAAAACTTTTCCAGGCCATGGATAGATTGGAGCTTCACCTTTCTCAACCTGGACACCAACCTTACCTCTTTGGCAGCCACATCACAGAAGCGGATATTCGTCTGTACACGAGTCTAATACGCTTTGACGCTGCGTACTACTCCATTTTCAAATGCAACTTGAAAATGATACGGTTAGATTACCCCCGACTCCATGATTGGCTTAGGCTTCTGTATTGGAGCGAAGGCCCAGAAACCAACGGCGGCGTTTTCAAGAAGACGACGTTTTTCGACGAGGCAAGTTGGGCCCGCTGATAATCCACGACTTTTACTAACTCTTCGTAAGATCAAGAGAGGGTACGCTTCAGTAGCGGGGGGAAATGGGTTGGTACCCATTGGCCCAACGCCACATATAATGCCATTATGAACATTGGGTGGCTTAAGTCGAGAGCGCATATCTGATTACACTTCAACAGTATCCTGAGTTCCACATATCGATTGATACATATTAGCATGTTTTATGTTTGGGCTGCCTACATAGTTTGGAGTCTTCTGTCTGTTATTTCTCTGCTTTGTTCTGTTACAATCACCCTGTTATTGTCATTTGCACTTGATTTCAATTGAACTTTCCTGTTTTCAGTGAACTTGGAGATTCGCAGGGCTTAACCTCCTGTGAGTAATCATACAATTACATAACTTCAACTATCGTCTCAACCCTATTGACTCGGGACAACGTGTACCTCCCATTCTGCACCATGAGGTCCCTCAATTTTGCCCCTCTTTTCAGCGTCTCCCAATGGTCCCGCGGGACTAGAAATGTCCTCACGCAGGACCCCCTTCTTCTTCCCATTCTTCAGATACTCTAGAAAATTCACAGACGCATCAATATATTCTCTCAGGGCAACTCTGCCATCCAGCGTCGTCTTCGTGGCTAATCGCATAATCCAGGGGACAATGAGAGGAGCGTCGGTACAGGAAGGGTGAGCAGATCCCTCTTGAGTAAAATGTTAGCAAAGCTCTCGTTTCTAGTACGTCGATCCAAAGATATATGCATTGAAGGGTAGCATAGAAACACATACTCAACGTCATAAACCAACCAATTCCCGTGTTTTCAACCAGCTTCTTTACAACATCGTAATGCCATCCTTGCCCATAGAACTCGACCTGCTTCTCCGTCCACTCGCCACTCTGCATCACCAAAGTCGGCAGCTCAATCTTATCATTCAATGGTCCGGAGCCCTTGCCTGGGTCGAGCATAATGGCGCCATTGATGGGCATCCCCTTATTTGGCGCGTTCTTGAGAGCTTGTAGAGCCCCTGTTGCGCCGTACGAATGGCCGGCTACGGTGATGGCGGACATATTGAGGCGATCTTTGAACCCGGGGAGAGCGGATTGTGGAGATTTGGGCTTGAGGTTTATCACGGGGGTGGAGGAACCTTGGTTTAAGCGGTCGAAAAGAGATATTGTTTCCTTGATCTCGGCTTCGCGAAAATTGAGTTGGACGGTTTTAAGATCCTCGATGCTGAGAGGTGGGTCTGAGCTGTAACATTGAACTTTTAGCATCTTTTTTCGGATCAAACATTCATCTGAACAACCTTGGCAGAGGTTGCAAAAACTCACACTAAGTCATCGAGCTCCATGTGCCATACATATCGCTGACTCCCTTCACCATGCACGACTGTTCCTGGCCCGCTTCCATCCCTATGTTCCACGGCAGCAACCATATAACCGTGGCTTGCTATACTGCCTAGATAGTGAGAATAACTCTGTGACATACCAGCCATGCCGTGGGTAAAGACAACAAGAGGCAGTTTCTCCGTTTCTTGGCCCAGCCTAGGCCCATTCTTCACGTCTCTCAGCTCCAACACCTCTTCCAGTGTGCTTTCCTCCGTGACCTTCCCACCCATTTCAACCTTTTCCACAACTTTTCCAAGGTCTTCAACATCATCAGGATTTGCGGAAAGAACTGGTGCATCCACGACGCCAGGGATAACGGTCTTCGATCCAAGCGCCCAAAGAAAAAACGTGACTACGCTCTGAAGCGGCGGGAATCGGATCCCGATCAACCGCGCATATCCAGTTCCGATCAAGCCTATAGGTTGCGGTAACCACGGCCGCGCCCATGGTTCGGAAGGGAGAGAAGGTAGAGCAGATGGGTAATAAAGGGTAATTGCCAACGTTTCAAGCTCAAAAGCTTTTTTCCCCGTCTCTTTCAAGGTCGCTGGATGGATAGTTCGGCGTTCGATTTCAGTCTCTAAATCTAGAATCCCGACTTCATAGGGTCCCGTGTAAGGCGGCAGGGGTGCGGTTATAGGCGTTAACGATACTATTAGGATAAGAAATAAGATTGTGGCGGAGCCGTATATTAGAGGATTCCGTGAAAGCCCCAGCATCATGGACGAGGTAGAAAATGTTGAGTGAAGGAAATGTTTGACTGGAATCCAGAACGGAATGAAGTTGGCCGACGCGTGGTGTGGCGCATGAGGCTGGGTTGTCATGACGTCAAATTGGTACTTGTTGCGGAATGCCCGGTTACGTGCTTAATTAGTAAGCTTCGGGTTGAGGAAGATTCAACTTTCTGCCATTAATTTATCACAAGAAATAAAATGTTCTAATGTTTGTGTAGATATGTTGAAAGATGTAATCGCCGAATGAAAGTTCCTTTCCCTCGTTTGTATGACCAACATCTTCCACATCATGTATCTGTGTTTCGTGAATTCAACCGAAAAACTTCAGTTCTTTATACAGTTGGCCAGAAGGCTTCTTCAGCATCCAGCAACTGTTCCCATATGTGCTCTGCCCTCTTGACGACTTGTACCTTCGCTTTTTCATCCTGTCCTATCGCCTGTTGGACTCCTTCATTAAGAAGACCCTCAAGAGTGTTTACAAACTTGATGAACTCCTCGTTTGTCCAGTTGGGAATGAAGTCTTTCCTCATTGCTCCTTTATCTTCGTCCGAATCAAAACTCTTGCTGCTTGATCCTTCCGCTTGTCTCTTCGCCCAACTCCACGCTTCAAAGTACACCTTCTCTGTCGCCCAGAACAATACTGCTCCCTCGAGCCAGGGAAGCAGAGCATTGTTCGCATTTCCTGTCGTTAGGCTTCCGAATAATTTCTCAAATCTCTTTAACCCTTCTAGCTTGCGGTCTCCTCGTACGGTGACGCCATCGGCTCCCGTGATATCAACGTCAAGGCCATACCTCTCGGCTACGTCCATGAAGAATCGCTCCTCTCGTCGAATATTTACAAGCGCGTCGACCAGCCAATCCAGTAATTGGACCTCAGTGGTTCCTGCATCTTTACTCCCAGTGGGTTTGGAGGGAAGTTGCAGAATGCGAAGAAGTTCACCGCTTAGCCGTATGTAGCCGAGCATATACAAGCGGTCATTTGCGAGCCAGTGCGATATGGTCGATTTGGGAAGTGTGCCAGATGCTGCGCACTGGAGAAATTTTGATTGTGTAGCGCGAGTAAACTGCTCTTCGTTGACCGAGAGGAGATGATTCGTTAAGGTCCAGGAAGCCATCGTCTATGTAACTGGATTGTAGACAGGATGTGAGACGAATTTCATGGATAGAGTAATGGTTCGTGGTCTTCTGGATCGAATGATGTGGGCGTGTACATCTGTAGGTACCTATATATGTATGTATGGTTGGAATGGGCAGGCTAAATTCAGGCAAGTACCCCACTATATTATATCACCTGAGTTCGTGAAAACGTGCTATGGGGTCGCGCGTGTTTGTAGCTTAAAGTCCTAGAGGGAATGAAAGGTATGGTCATTTGGAGTATCGCAAGTTTTAGTGATGTGATTTTTGAATAATTGGGCATCCATTGATGTTGGCAGTACTGTAGTCGACACCCCTTCCCTTCAAGAGAAACCACGCTATGACAACACTGCATATCGGGATACTACAATTACTGAGTATGACTTCCAAATCTAGTCAGCGATATTATGGCAATATAGAGACGTAGCTGCTGCGTGTCTATCCTTCCAATAGGTACTCTCCGTGGGTGCTTCTCCAATTACCCGCGGTCGATGCACAGAAAGTTTTGTACTTCCATTTACATCGTTCATTCTACATTCCACAACTTTTTCAGGTTCCCTTTTTTACCTACTTAATCATGGCAAAGAAGGAATCGCGGTGGCACCTCAGCCAAGACATGGGACCATCGCAGCATCTCAATTGAAGTAAGTCGTTTCAATATCCTCTAAATCTGCGTCCTCTACAGCTAAAGAAGGCGACTTTGTTTGAACTCGACTTCAGAAAATGCTAGGCAGAGAGCTGCCCCAGATCACACGACTTTCAAAAATCTATGCATTCCGTCAGATTGGGTTCTTAGAAGTTGAGTGGTATGGTTCAAGCTGTTTACTTGATTTACTGGATGCTCATGCTGATGACACTCCACGCGGGCATTACTAGTTTGGCCTGGACGGTGGAGACAGGAGCTCCCTGCTCTGGCTGTTCTCGAATGTTCCACACCTCAGCCACAGCAAGCAACCTCCATATGGAACGCCCGGAGGATATTGACTACAGTTCTTTCTTGGGTAAAGCTTGATTACGAGCAGCCCATGGGAATCTATTGCAAAAGAAGTTAACGGAAACGGCCAGGATTCTTTATGCTTCGCTGAAACCATGCGAGAATGAGTTGGAGAGAATCTTATTCAGAGCCACCTTCGGACGCTGAGGAAACCCAAGGAGCAATGTACCTATATCAATTATACGTTCACGGTTGCGTCTTATATTGTGAGAGACCGGACCATCTGATTTAATCTGTGATGGAGCGCAGCAAGAACCTGGTCATCCATACTAAATATCACGAGCATTTCTCCAGCGATGAACAGAGCAACATGGATCTAACGGGAAATTGAGGCTCTGATGAATAGGTGAGGCGGCAAGGAGGCGTCGGAGCAAAAGCCGAGGATGTGGTTGAGCCTGACAGGGGCCCCATTGCGCGCCAAGCATTCGAGCAACTTCTTTCAACTTTTTCCATCCTCATCGTTACCTTCATCTCTCCATCCTATCCTCAGCATCATCTCTCTCTTTCCCATTAATTGCATTAATTCGGAGTCTGGAAGCACGGCATCAGCTTCGGAACTCCTTCAATTCACATTCCTGTTTCTTTAATCTCCATCACAATGCAGCGCGCTTTCGCATCCAGGGCGCGGTCATCCGTCCTCAACTCAAGCTCTAAGCTCAGGGCTTCGAGTTTCAACCTCCAGCAGCAGAGGTTTGCCCACAAGGTATATTATATCTGCCTATCATGGCAAATCTCACGAGAACTAACCATTGTTATCTAGGAGCTCAAGTTCGGCGTCGAGGGCCGCGCATCTCTCCTCAAGGGTGTCGACACACTCGCAAAGGCTGTATCAACAACATTGGGTCCCAAGGGCAGGAATGTCCTCATTGAATCGAGCTATGGCTCGCCCAAGATCACCAAGGGTATGTAGCTCGTATTCAAAATCGTTCTTGGATGCATTTGCTGACGTTTTGATAGATGGTGTCACAGTCGCAAAAGCCATCACTTTGAAGGATCCCTTTGAGAATCTCGGTGCTCGTCTCCTCCAGGATGTTGCCTCCAAGACCAACGAGGTGGCTGGTGATGGTACTACCACCGCTACCGTTCTCGCTCGCGCTATCTTCTCCGAAACCGTTAAGAACGTCGCTGCTGGTTGCAACCCTATGGATTTGAGGCGAGGAACTCAGGCTGCTGTAGAGGCAGTCGTTGACTACCTCCGTGCGAACAAGAAGGATATCACCACTAGCGAGGAGATCTCTCAGGTCGCTACCATCTCCGCCAACGGCGACACACACATTGGCAAGCTTCTCTCCAATGCCATGGAGAAGGTCGGCAAGGAGGGTGTCATCACCGTCAAGGAGGGCAAGACCATCGAGGACGAGCTTGAAGTTACCGAGGGCATGAAGTTTGACCGCGGTTTCATTTCTCCCTACTTCATCACCGACACCAAGGCTCAGAAGGTCGAGTTTGAGAAGCCTTTGATCCTCTTGTCTGAGAAGAAGATTTCCGCTGTCCAGGATATCGTGCCTGCCCTGGAGGCTTCCCAACAACTCCGTCGTCCCTTGGTCATCATTGCCGAGGATATTGATGGTGAAGCCCTCGCTGTCTGCATCCTCAACAAGCTCCGCGGTCAGCTCCAGGTTGCCGCTGTCAAGGCTCCTGGCTTTGGTGACAACCGCAAGTCGATCCTTGGCGATCTCGCAGTCTTGACCAACGGCACCGTCTTCAGCGATGACCTTGATATCAAGCTTGAGAAGTGCACCCCTGACATGCTTGGCTCCACTGGCGCCATTACCATTACTAAAGAGGACACTGTCATCCTCAACGGTGAGGGCAGCAAGGACGCTGTCACCCAGCGCTGCGAGCAAATCCGTGGAGTCATGGCCGACCCCACTACATCCGAATACGAGAAGGAGAAGCTCCAGGAGCGTCTCGCTAAACTCTCTGGCGGTGTTGCCGTCATCAAGGTCGGCGGTGCTTCTGAGGTAGAGGTTGGTGAGAAGAAGGACAGGATCGTCGATGCTTTGAACGCCACTCGTGCTGCCGTCGAGGAGGGTATTCTTCCCGGTGGTGGAACTGGTCTCCTCAAGGCTGCTGTCAACGCTTTGGATAAGGTTAAGCCCGCCAACTTTGATCAGCAACTCGGTGTCAGCATTGTCAAGAACGCCATCACCCGCCCTGCCCGCACAATCGTTGAGAATGCTGGTGCTGAGGGTTCCGTTGTTGTTGGCAAGCTCATGGATGAGTTCGGCAGTGACTTCACCAAGGGCTTCAACAGCGCCAAGGGCGAGTACGTGGACATGATTTCGGCCGGTATCCTTGATCCCTTCAAGGTTGTTCGAACGGCTCTCGTGGATGCCAGTGGTGTTGCCTCTCTGCTCGGTACTACCGAAGTCGCCATCGTAGAAGCACCCGAAGAGAAGGGCCCACCTGCCGGTGGTATGGGAGGAGGTATGGGTGGCATGGGCGGAATGGGTGGTATGGGCGGCATGGGTTTCTAAACGACTCGTGACGCTCAACGGCCTCTCAGCTAACCTTCTCATACCCCTTTGGACTATACCCTCTTTTAGTATCCTCATCTTTCTCCAGCGCTGGGTTGTACATGATTTTTTCGGTCGGTACTCCACTCCTCTTCTCGCTCTGTTTTAGTCACATTTGGAAGAAAAAGCGGCATGTATGTATACTATTGTATGTTGATTATCTGTACCTGTACTATATCATGTCTGTTGGACAAGGGGAGGACGAGATGCACAGGACGAAAGACATGTAAAAAAAAATGTAAAGAAAGTTCACGAACAAGTTCACGAACAGCTTGCTCGGATTTGGGGTGTTTTGATGGCGACTACAATGCGAATGGACTGACATGTAGATGGCGGTTGACGTATCAGCTTGCCACATTCAATGTTGTTGTCGTTGTTTACATGGTGTGATAGTTACTAAGGGCCCAGGTAGGCAGGCGGGCAACGGCAACCAAGGCTGGACCCCCCCACCAGGCGACAAGGACAGACAGCAGTGCCCCTTCAAAATCTTGCCCCGCTGCGCTCCAAGCCTCTCTCATCCACATCGACACCCGCGAATTCGCACCCCCTCTCCACGCTCCACCCCGAAATTCACACTGCAGCTGCCTAGAGCATTGAGGTGAGAGACCCCCGCGCCCCTCGTTGCCAGGCAGCGACATAGTTTCGTTTGCATCTGACATCTGCGGTTGCGACCCCACTATGTCGCCCACTATTCCACACCATCAGTGTCACCCTGTCAAGCCCTCGCTCGTCGCTGACGACGCTGTATAGTCTCTGATAAAGCGCTGCCTTGCCGCTCCTCTGCATCTACTCATCCCTCTGAATCCCTTGGTACTTTTTGAAATTTAAACATCACCATGGTGAGTGTGTTCGGTCGCTAGGCACGACTAAGGGGCGCTATGGCTAATAACTGTGAACAGGCTCAATCTGGGTACGTGACCGACACATGAAGCCCTCCAAGTTCACACCTTCTATATCCGACCTACCTCTGATACCTAATACTCGCCTTTCTACGCAACTAACATGGTCCTAGTGTCTCCGTCGCCCCTGAGTGCATCAGCGCATTCAACGAGCTCAAGCTCGGCAAAGATATCAAATACATCATCTACAAAATCAGCGACGACTGGAAGGAGATTGTCGTTGAAGAGACATCCAAGGACGGCGACTGGTCAACGTTCCGTGAGAAGCTGATCAACGCCAAGTCCAAAGACCGCCGCGGCAAAGAAGGCATTGGCGGCCGTTACGCCGTTTTTGATGTCAGCTACGAGCTAGAGAGCGGCGAGGGAACCCGAAGCAAAATCACCTTTATCAGCTGGTGCCCCGATGACGCGCCTCAATATGTAAGTAGATCAGTCCTGTGGATTTTCCTGTCGTTCTCTTGTGCACGGAATGGCTGGTTGAAGAAAATGGTCACTAATACTTGCTATTTCGCCCATAGCCCCGCATGATGTACTCCTCCTCCAAGGAAGCAATCAAGCGCGCCCTCAACGGCCTCGCTGCCGACATCCAAGCCAACGACGCCGACGATATCGAGTGGGAGAGCATTCTCAACCGTGTCTCCAAGGGCCGTTAAACACGTCATAAAATCGTTACACGTTTTTCAGCGAACAGCGAGGTGGCGCACGGGTCGGATGAAAATTCGGTCCCGATTCCGGCTGCCTGGAGTGAGCAGACATCTCTGTGAATGATCGGTCGGGATAGGGTGGCTGTCTCAGTCTTCATGTATTTCTGGAGATGTGGATTGGAGGAGGATGGTCAGCTTCCACGCATTTCACTGATCGATGTTCGGTGATGCTATAAAGCATACATAAATCATACGGCCTTGCTTTTAACTTTCATGTCCCTCGTGCAATTTCATTGTTGATGCGTGTTTGTATTAGCTCATCCATGTTTGATCACCATATGACAGCAATCTCATGTCTTTTCACAATGACAGACACTACGTGCTCTTCTCCCAGGCCCCTCGGAAAACACCGACAAGCCTCTCACCCTCTTTCTCATCCCGTATTCTTTGCACAATGAATCCCTTAAGATCCTCCCAAAACGCCTCACTAGCAACGACCTCTTTTCCACTGGGTCCTTGAGCAGCCGGCGCACTTGCCTGCCCCACAACACCGCCGCCGAGTCCCTTCTCCGCCTCTGTAGGCGCTACGGCCGGCGGGCTTGCGACAGGAGATGATGCTGATGACGCACCAGCTACCGTCGCACCCCCCATCACCATTACACCAAATTCCAGCTCGCTCCCCGCATCTGCGTCCCCAACGACCTCTGCGACCGTTTTACTATCCCCTACTGGTTTCTTCTTAAACAAAATCTTAATTTTCCCCACGGGTAACGACGTTGCGGTCGCGTAGGCGATTTTAAGATCGTAAATGGAGGTTTTCGTGGCTGAGATGTTGGACAGAGGTACGGTAGGGGTACTTGGTTTGAGAGGCTTGAGGCTTATGGATATTGTCGTTGCAGGGGTTGAAGACGTGGAAGTAGCGGAGGCATCGTTTGCAGATGTTGTGGACGTCGAAGAAGGGTTTGGGCGCTGTGGGTGTGGGGGGTGAGGAAGGCGTGGGAGGGTGAACTTTTAGCATCGTTAGCAGGCGGGGATCTTCATTGCTGTATATCGTAGAACTAGGTGGGGGCAGACGAACCACTGCGCCTGAGGGATACTGTCGAGCATCTGCTATGTGGTCGGAGGAGAGTTTGGCTGGCCGGCCGTCGAGGGCGGAGAGGTATTGTTTACAGAAGGCTACTTCAGACATGGTGTAGGTAGCTTATAATTGGTGATGGTGGGGGTTTGGGTTCAGAAGTTTTCTCGATCCACGATTGGTTATGGGTTGCCGTGCACGAATTCCAACGTTTAACAGGATTCAGAGCGAGTAAACACGTAGAATTAGATTGAAAAGCTCATTGAAAGGCTCAAGTGAGGAAGCAAGCAACGATGACGCCGCTGGGGAAACCGGCCATGCGGGACAGGCGAGACCAGGCCACGGCGAATCTGATTCGCCGAAATTCCGAAGGCGGTGAGCTCTATCTGCCCCAAAATATCCAAAATTTCTGCGGGCCGAGAACGAACTTTTTGGGATTTTTGGCGCGCGTGCGTGCATGCAGTCTACTTCACCGTCACCTTTGTTTGTTAATCGAACCCCAACCACGAGCATTTACTGAAAGATTTTCACAATGGGAAAAGGTCGTCGCATGAAAAAGCAAGGCCCACCGCCGCCATTAGACGAGTCGAAAGTCACTCGGAAACGCAAAGACGCACCGCCCGCGCCTGAAGCTCCTGTGAAGAAGAGAAAAACAGATACCAAAGCGCCGAAAAAGCCTGCAAAGACAAATGGATCTGCAGTGGTTTCGAAAGCCAAGGCAAAACCAGTGAAAAAAGCCGCGCCGCAACCACCCTCAGACGATGAAGATCCATTTTCGGACGATGACATCTCAGACCACGCGGATGCCGACGATGGCTTGGAGAATGTCAATGTTACAGGCTTAGATGCGCTGGGTAGTGCTTCCGAGTCTGAAGACGTGGACGAGCTCGATGCTGACGAATTTGGCGAATCGGACGGTGCCGACGATGTGATGGATTCCGATGAGGAGGTCCAGAAGGTGGGATTGTGGTCGGACGACGAGGATGAGGACGATGTCGAGGAGAATCTTACTGCGGCAAATATTGAAGGCCTCAGTCGAAAGCTGGATATGGAGCGAGCTATCCAAGAAGCTGAAGCACAAGCTGAGTTGGAAGAGGCACAGATGCAAACCAATATCGCTGGGGATAGACCGAAAGTGCTGGAGGAAGACGAGGATGAAGAGGGCAGGCCAGTCACGAATCTCGAAACACAAGATCTGGGACTTCTACGAACAAGGTTGAGCGATACTATACGGGTCCTGGACGACTTCAAAAACCTTGGTGAAGAGGGTCGATCAAGAGCAGAATACAGAGCGCAATTGCTAAAAGACATATGCTCATACTATGGGTATTCACACTTCCTGGCCGACAAACTGCTCGACCTATTCCCCCCCCGCGAAGCTTTCGCTTTTTTCGAGGCCAATGAGACGCCTCGACCCATGGTGATTCGAACTAACACGCTCCGGACGCACCGAAGAGAGCTTGCGCAGTCACTCATCAACCGTGGTGTGCAGCTAGAACCAGTGGGAAAGTGGAGTAAGGTTGGTCTTCAAATTTTCCACTACCAGAACTCGCTCGGTGCCACGCCAGAGTATCTCGCTGGACACTACATGCTCCAGGCCGCTTCTTCGTTCCTCCCTGTCATGGCTCTTGCCCCTCAAGAAAACGAACGGGTTCTGGATATGGCTGCTGCTCCTGGCGGTAAAACAACACATATCGCCGCGCTGATGAAAAACACTGGTTGTGTGTTTGCGAACGACGCTAGTAAAGACCGTGCAAAGGGTCTCATCGGTAACATACACCGCCTCGGAGTCAAAAACACAATTGTGTGCAATTATTCTGCACTTGAATTTCCCAAAGTCATGGGGGGTTTCGACAGAGTACTCCTTGATGCACCTTGCTCCGGAACGGGAGTCATCGCCAAAGATGCCAGCGTTAAGACCAATAAGACTGAGCAAGATTTTATGAAACTTCCCCATCTGCAAAAGCAGCTGATCCTCGCGGCCATTGACTCTGTTGACCATGCCAGCAAGACTGGAGGCTACATTGTCTATTCCACTTGCTCCGTCACTGTTGAAGAAAACGAGCAAGTGGTCCAGTATGCACTCAACAAACGACCCAACGTCAAGCTCGTCGACACCGGTCTCGTCTTTGGCAAAGAGGGCTTCACGCGGATAGGAGGCAAGATCTTCCACCCCTCGATGAAGCTGACGCGAAGGTACTACCCTCATACGTACAACGTGGACGGATTCTTCGTGGCCAAGTTCAAGAAAGTTGGTCCTACGCCTGCCAACGCCGTGCTCGCCAACGGGGTTGCTGGCAACAACAAATCTCAATCCAATGGTGTCAATTCCAACAACGCACAGCAGGAAGGAGAAGTCATTGACAAAACCCCCATTGTCGATGACGAGAAGGACGACTCGTCCGACTTTGGAGGCTTTGACGACGAAGAAGATCAGAAGTACATGGAACGCGCTGAACGGGCGCAATTGCGCAAAAAGGGCGTCAATCCAAAAGCAGCTCCTGTGAACGGACAGGCAAAGCCAGCGTCGAAGCGAGACCAAGCCAAGGGCACGAAAGATGCGACAGCGACGGATGGTGGCGCAGTAGTCATGGAAAAGGCCAAAGCCAAGAAGTCTGCCAAGCAGAATGGTGACGGGGGCGGAAAGGAGTCGGAGTCGGTAAAGAAGAGTGGGAAGCGGAAGTCGACTTAGATGAGTAGTGAGCAAAAGTAACTGGTCGCGTGCACTAGATGTTGATATTTCCAATCATCACGCTTCTTTGACAGCAAACTATAGGTATGCTGCTTCTATTGTCTTTATTGAAATCTTTGGCATCATAAACTTCAAAAAATGCCGACCTATCACATAGCCGTCTGTTCTGGTTCAATAGTCAAACACCAAAAGCTCGTTACAAGTGCATGCTCATTTCGATTTACTGCGTCTTTACTGTTCGATGTCGTTCCACGGTGTTGCTTTCTCGCCGAGGCTCAAGTGGAACGAGGGCATTGCCTTGACTCGTCGAGACAAGAATCAAGGTCGACGGTCAGGCGTACAAACAAGGAACTTTTTTTTTTTCAGCCGCATGTTCGTGCCAGGATGGATTAGGTAAAGTGGTAGGATGGCAGTGTGGGGCAGCGCTGGGCGCGCAGCGCAATTGGTTAGGGAAGTTGTACTCTTTCAATTGATTTTTTCGGGGGAGCAGGAAAACGCTCTTGATGGTTGTGGTGGAGTGACTTTTTTTCATTTTTTTCGCCAAAGAAAAAAGAGGGTAAAATCAACGGTGGACGTGGGCCGACGACAGCGTGATTTTCGGAGGGATTCGACTCGTATCGCGATTAGTGATGGATGGATCGGAAACGCTTACCTTGCACATGTGTGTGCAGGGGTTTGATTCGCGATGATAGCAAAGCGAGCAAAATCAGACGACAGCGGGTCTGGTGCATGAGACCAACTTCTTCCAGAACGTACTATGGAGTGCGTGGTGCGGTAAACGAAAAGGTGACAGCTAAGAATCTGACCAAGCTGTAGTTGCGGTACTTTTAGTCTACATCGATACGTCCAGTACCCGCAAATGTCGCGCAAGCAGCCCCGGCAGCCCCGGTTAGCGCAGAGTCGGTCCGACTCGCACCGGAGCAGCTTGTTGGGACAGACATGGAGATGTGGGTGGCCCATGGGGAGAATGCCTTTGGTGGAGGTGGAGTCCAAGAGATAGCTGGGGACGAGACGTGGAGATATCTCGTACTGTACATACCATTGGAGTCGACGCAGGTTCGAAACACAGCACAACCAACTGCAACAACGTCCATTCCCTTTTGCTCACTCACACTTTCTCAATCAGGTGTAGATCATGATGATGATATTCTTTTCAAAATCGACTATTTGAAGTGGTCAGGTGTTGCCGTCGTCATCGTCTCTCGGCGTCGGCGAAGTACATTCATTCGTAGATGGGCTCTGTTCTACAAAAGTAGAGTACACGACGCATAACATAACTGAGCTAAGTACCTACCGGATGCGATGCGATGCGCATTATTCGGCCTCCCCCTTGCCCTCTCAACAATCCATCACACAGGGGTCTGAGAAAGAGAGAGAGAAGGAGAGCGAAGAAAAATCGGACCACGCTATAGTCGGCCATGGGTACATGGGTACATTGCCATTGGCATTGCCAATATTCTTTCCCATTCATAGAGTCAGCGATGCGAGACGTGGGGTTGCGCCTCTTCCATGTCAGGTGCACGAGTGATGATGTAGGTGTATGTGGTCGGCGGCACCAAAAGACAAAGGCCTTTGCACGTTGGCACCTGACTTGACCTCGCTCCAAACGGTGCAAAGCTTCGTTGCATTCAATCCAATCCAATCCAACTTGCTGTTGGTTAGATACATGCCGGTTTCTTCCTTGCGGCTTGGTTGCCCAACTACTGCTAGGGTCAAAGCTCCTTTTGTTTGTTTGCATGGTGGATGGGTGGGTACCCAGGGTCAGCAAAGAAGAGCAATTTGCACCATCAGAATGGTCTTCAATGGTCCAAAGGACCCCGGTCAGAGAAAAGTGCCTGGGTAGTCGTCATTGGCATGGACTGACTCTGCGACGGGAGGATACGAAGAGCTCGAGGCAAGCTTTGGCAATTCGCTTATTCTTGGCCTGTAACCACCATCCTAGGTAGCCGCACCACCTCATGCCCGTTTCTAAACAATTCTTCATCGTCAAGTTAGTTAGTTAGCCAAGCAGCAAACCCAGCGACCCGACATCAAAACACGATTCCGGCTTCTTGGGTGTGGACCTGACCCAAATCTTCCAAGCTTTTCTTTGTTCCAGACGTCTCCAGCACATGTGCTGTGTACTGTGTACTGGTACTGCTAGACCCCGGGAATGCACGCACCGCAAGCCGTTAGTCGAATCACGCCGCTACAATTCTCGGAATCTTGTACCTTGCCACCCTCCTCAGACGTCACCCGTTGAGGAGCAAGGCCCGCAGATCTGGGGTATGGCTTACCACGCTGCTGTTGATTAGTTCCCACGCCCGGTGCGTGCCATCACTTGGCGCCATGACCTTCGCCCGGGATTGGAGCATCCTGCCAGGAAGAGGCGTTTCTGATGCACCATGGATGAGGTGCTTGTGCCGCCTGCTGCTCGACCTTGTGTTGGCCATGCGGGGCCTCCGCTCTTGGATGGTGCCCATTTGCAGGTGACAGATAAAGAGCCGCTGATGCCCGCGCCGACTCTGCATTTCTGTTGATCATCGCCCTCACCATCTTTGCCTGGCCTAACCGTGGACCTCACCGAGCAAGAGCGTGCAATTATACCATCGCCATCATGGGTTTCATGCTGAAGAAGCCTGAGGATGTCCCAGGCAAATCTTGGTATGCCTCACCTGCTACCTCAATCCCATGGTTACACAACTGACATGTCTACAGGCCTGCCATTGTCATTGGTCTCTTCGTAGCCTTTGGAGGAGTCCTCTTCGGGTGAGTAGTCGTCACTATCCTGGCTTCGCGAGTTCCAATACTAACACCTCGACAGCTATGATACAGGAACCATTTCTGGCATCCTCGCTATGCCTTACTGGCTGCAAGAGTTCTCTACTCAGGCCGATGGGAAATTGTCCGCAGCCCAGGATTCACTCATCGTATCCATCCTCTCCGCAGGTAATTCACTCAACTTCTCTGCTCAGACCTCTTTCTGACAAATGTAGGTACCTTTTTCGGAGCACTCAGTGCCGCTCCATTTGGCGACTTCCTCGGCCGTCGTTGGGGTCTTATGACATCTGCTGGTCTGGTCTTCAACTTCGGCGTCATCCTGCAAACTGCCGCCACCTCGCAGCCATTATTCATTGCTGGTCGATTCTTCGCCGGTTTTGGTGTTGGTCTCATCTCTGCCCTGAGTGAGTTTCATTTTCATTTTCTGGAGTCTCCAGATTTCTCTTCTTGGGGAAGTGTGGAGGTGGAGACTGGACTGTGCTCACCTTTCGCCGGTTTTCGGATATTGGAGCATCTCCACTTTGAAAAAATTTCTTGCTCGAATCGTGTCCGCTGACCATAGCCACTAGTCCCCATGTATCAATCCGAAACAAGTCCCAAATGGATCCGTGGTACTGTCGTCGGCGCTTACCAGCTTGCTATCACAATTGGACTATTTTTGGCTGCCATTGTAAACAACTCAACCAAGGGTCGAAATGACTCTGGATCATACCGTATCCCCATTGCGGTACAATTCCTCTGGTCCATCATTCTTGTCGGCGGGTAAGTGATATAGCCATCTATTTCTCAATCGCATCGCCTCGCCCTCCCCTCGCCTTAAAAATCCAAACCCCAAAATAAGCACTGACAGACTATCAGTCTACTCTTCCTCCCTGAAACACCCCGTTACTTGATCAAGACCGATCGCTATGATGAAGCTGCCAAGTCTCTCGGAAAGCTGCGTCGTTTGCCAGTGGACCACCCCGCCATCGTTGAAGAGCTTAATGAAGTTCAATCTAACCATCTCTACGAGATGAGCTTGGGAAAAGCTACCTACATCGAGTGTTTCAAAGGTACTCTGGGCAAACGTCTCCTGACCGGCTGCTTGTTGCAAGCTCTTCAACAGCTTACTGGTGTCAACTTCATTTGTGAGTTCATCAACACTCTTTCCACTATGATCTGTTATTGACCACCCATCAGTCTACTACGGAACACAATACTTTACTCGCGCCGGTTTCCAAAACCCCTTCATCATCCAGGTCATTACCAATTCCGTTAACGTCGCTTCAACGTTCCCTGGTCTTTATCTGGTCGAAAAACTTGGTCGCCGAGGCCTTTTGTTGATGGGCGCAATCGGAATGTGCGTCTGCCAGTTCATTGTTGCCTCTGTGGGCACTGCATCCTCTACAACTGATCTGCCATCCCAACGAGCGTCGATCGCCTTTGTGTGTATCTACATCTTCTTCTTTGCCAGCAGTTGGGGACCTGTGGCCTGGGTCGTCACTGGCGAGTTGTTCCCTCTCAAGGCTCGCGCCAAGTGCCTGAGCATGACGACAGCGAGCAATTGGCTTCTTAACTGGGCGATCGCATATTCAACTCCCTACATGGTTGACGAAGAACACGCAAACCTTCAATCCAAGGTTTTCTTCGTCTGGGGAAGTTTCTGCTTCGTTTGCATTGCTTTCGTCTACTTTATGATTTACGAGACCAAGGGTCTGAGTCTCGAGCAAGTCGATGAGCTCTACGGTATCGTTGGCAAGGCATGGAAGTCTAAGGCGTTCCGCCCACAGATTTCCTTCGCCGATGTGGATAACGATGCTGCGAGGAAGACAAGCTTGTCTGAGATCGCCGCGAAGCAAGAGATGAAGAGGAGTGTGGCCCACAACGAGACTACACCTGAGAAGATTTAGATGCGTTTTGCGGATGTTGGGTTCGTAAAGGATTAGGTTCCGCGGTATAAATGCGGGAGCCGAAAGTGGGGGAGCAGAGAGAGAGACACTGGGATATGCACTTGCTCAGCTGGAGGCTTTCCTGATAATGTTTTATAATGCACTGAATTCAAAGTTTGAACAATACCGTCTGCTCTCATGCTTCGTGGCAAGATGCGATTACGAGAACGCGTCGTTACTTGCTTCGACAGAATACGCAAATCCGTCTGTATGCCAGCCAGACATAGGGATGAACGTAGGTCAGTGAGAACAATAGAGAGTCCGATAAAAGGCACACAAAGCAAGTTCATGCACTTGAACTCGCCGATCTTTTCTCAACCCCATTTGGCACTGGGTGGAGCCGAAAAGCTTATATGCGCCCACGAAGCCTCAACCACCAATACGACTCGATGCGGCTGCCAACAAGAGATGTGAAACGACAGATTATATGGCGATTGGCGACATAGACTGCATATCAACATCATAAATTGCATAAAAGGCAAATCTCTTATCTGGTGCGTCCCTCTGTCTCGTCTTGCGTGTTTACACCTGTTCACGGAGCTCCAATCGGATTACCGCACTATAAATACGTGGTTGTTGCCCATAGATGGCTGCGAGTTTCGTAGTCGATCAATGCCTCGCAAGCCAGCCTGTCTAACCATCTACTCCATATTTCATACCGCATTGCGCTATGGGACGCGCGAATTTCACCCAATGCGGCGCTCTGTACATGGCAAGTCCAGAGCTCGTCCAACGATTCGGTTACCGAGGACCTGTCCGCCTGAACTCCCCTAACCCCCAAACTCAAATCACGCACGAAGGTTGCGTGGCTTTGTGTGGGCGTGGCAATGAGTACTATCCTTGGTCGGCCGTCGCTGCCACGATCACAACCTGGATCCTTCCCATCCTGGGTACGCTTCTGCAAGCGCCTTTCGAGAGCAATAATTTCTGGAGGACGGTAAAAGCAATCAATCGATGGATAGGAAGTCCTATTGCTAGTCTCACTTTCATCCTGTGGGATATTGAAATCTCGGGGAAGTGTGCTTTATTTGGTATGCATGGTAGCCCACTTCACTGCTCACTCCTTCTTAGCTGTGGACTGATTCCCGTCGCGCAGTTGATATGGCTATACCGTACGAAGCACCTATCCCGGATGAAGATAGCGAGTTCTCCAGCATACGGGACTCGTTTTACATAATGATGAATCTGAATCAGTATAAGATGAAACCTGTGATCTCGATGACAAGGGAAGCCGAGGGACTACTCCGCATCGTCCTTTTCAGTAAAGACTTGAAGCTTCTCGGAACCAGCAAGACACTGAGCAAGTTACGAAAAAACCTCGCTCGTGATCTGAGGATCAATCGAAGGAGGGGCGTGGTTCCTGTTTTCATATCAACGTTGTGGTTCGTTGTTGCCGTGGGGTTATCCATTGAAGCAGGTGCGTGTGCGTGGTCGCGCCTTCTTAAGACACACATGCTTATTGACCGATGCATCTACAGCATTTGGCGATTTGGGAAGCAATCTGCAAGCTCATGCCCTCGCCCTGGGTTTGTTTGTATGCTGGTTTCCCATCCTCATCCTTTGCTCCATCCTGGATCGTAATCCAGTAGCTTCTGACGACATCCAACGTAAATTGAACAAAATGGTCGACCTAGTCTGTCTATCCCTTCAAGACGAGGAGATTCGCAACGCCTACGTCTCCTCTTTCCGTGACCTTCCCCAGTCCCAGCAAATGGCCTACTGGGTCCACAAAATCACCGAAAAGGCGCGTTACATCCAAGGCGACTACATCTGTGGCTTTGCCGGTCAAGCTAGAACGCGTTTCCATTATGGAGCTGCCCACGCAATTCTTGTTGACATTGAGAAGGCGTATCTTGCCGAACGCGGGCGAAATTGGCTTGCCGACCCCAACGAGGCTCGGGCTTCCCTCGTTCTGGGTCAAGTCGATCATGGCTTCACGTGGTTCGACGGTCGTATCTTCTGGCAGCTTGCTGCATCAGTGTTGATTGTTGGTGGGACGAGTGCGGGGGCTTTCGTCTTGTCATATAACACGCCGACGGTGGGCCTCGGTTGCCGCACTGGGGGATATCTTGTCTTCTTCACCGTTGCTTTAATCCTCCTGGTTACTGAGATGTTTGTGTGGTGGTTCACGTCTCCTTTGCGTAAGCACGATCGTTTTGCAGAGCACTTGCAGGAATACACGCAACGTGCTACACTCGTTGGAGGTCACTCGGGATCAAAAAAATTAACATTCAGGGGGTTGGCTGCGTCCAGAGCTGCGCTTGCGAGATGTCTGCATGTTATTGAAGAAGTTATCATACATGTTGTCTTGCTGCCCATGCATCTTCTACCCCGTTCAGACAAAAATCCTCACCTCAAAAGCGCAGAATCCAAAATTCGTGGACATTTCGAGGTCCTTCGCAACTTGACTGCCCGAAACTGGCTCCAACGTATCATCTTCACGCCTCTCGAGTTCTCCAACATGGTCTGGCTCTGCTACCTTCTCATGGCACAGACCACAGGCGCTTTTAACAACTGCACATGCATGGCCAGTTTATGGGGTGGAAATGGGGGGTACATCGATTTTGAGACGGTGAGCGAGGTCAACAGCCCCATAGTCGCGACGTATTGGAAACAGGGAACGGTTATCACTTGTGTTATCATGGGAATCGGTATGGCATATATTGTCCTTGAAGTAAGTATCCGCTTCAGTTTTCCTCGAATCTTATTCCTCTCTATAATCTTCGTTCACTTAGACTTATTATTTTACCAGTGGCTCCTTCAATCCCACCTCAGCACGGAGGAATATAAAGATGCTATGGTTGGGCTCACTCGTGTCCGCCGCTTTCGCCGGTATACCCAATGGATTCGCTACCCATCAACGTTGCTCGTGATCATCATTAATAATTCGCTCTCTGCGGTCCGCATCCGCACGTCCAGCGAGCGTAAAGTGCTTGTGTGGAGCAGAAAAACAAAATACAGGCCGACCGTGGGACAAATGATCATGCGTCTTGCCACCGATGCACAGAACTTGCCTTTTGTGGAGTCTGACGAGGGAAGAAAGGCAACAGGGGATACCGAGAATACTACAGTTGAAATGATACAGACGGAGTGTGTTCGCAGTGGTCCAGAAAGAAAACCTGATCGAGCGTGTGGTTGGGATGAAGAAAAGGGTCGGTGTGAGGTGTGATGCCATGCTCGGTACGTTAATATCCCAATCATGGTGTTTAGTATCTTTTTTAGAATCTTCTCTATCATGCTGGTATCGAAATGTTTCCAATACGCAGCCCCAACTTCAGCAGGTCTTGCTCTACAATAAGGTCCTTCTTTGCAGCCAATCTAGAGATATGTCAGTAAGACTAGGCATATCGTTTGTGGGCTAAAAGACATACTCATCAACATCCCATTTTGCGCTCAACAATCGTCCATTCAGCCACGCTCTTTTCTCACGGCTGATCCACACGCAGAATGCTCCACATAGTTCCACGCTATCTGTCAGATCTATGCAATTTTTCGTTAGCACGCATATCCAACCATGTAGTCTTTGGAGCTGTTTCACAGAAGACGGTACTCGACAACAACGGAGGGGAGATTGAAGAAAAGAAACCCACGAGGCCTAAAAACATCAGGACAAGTCTCGTCCGCCGACTCGGTCAACACTGCCCCGGGATGCACAGCAACACAGGTCAAACCGCCCTTCTCGTCTTTTCCAAACTGTTCGCTTGCGAACTCGACCAGTCTGACCTGCGCCATCTTGGATACGCAGTACGCAGTGTTTGCAATTGGTCCGTTGGTCAGCAAACTCGCGAACGAATTCACGACAAGCAACTGCCGCATGTCCACGTTCTTGCTCGCAAGCAGCAAGGGCACCAAGTAGTGCATAACGTGATACGTCCCAATCGCGTTGATGTCGAAGACGTTTTGGAAATTCGCCGGGTCCCCTTCGGTCATCTTGAGCACGACCTCCGGTCCAGCCCATCCGGAATTGAGCACCACGACGTTGAGACTACCATGTTGCTGCTTGATGGATGAGGCGAGCTGGGCAACGGATGGAGCGGATGTGATGTCTGCGAATAAAGGGGTCACTGTGATGGAAGGGTTAAGTTCCTGAGCCGTCTTTTGGACCGTGGAAAGAGAAGACGCAGATGATTCTCGCGCTACTAGGAAGAGCGTGGAATCTGGGGCAAGGGCGCGCGCGTACGAGGTTGCTATCCCTGCGCCGATCCCGCGGGAGGCGCCAACGACGCAGACGGCGAGCGGTGTTGAGAGTGGGTTCTTGGAGGGATCCAGGGAAGGTGACGGGTGGGTGTGAGTGGTTGATGTGAAAGTCGCTGCCAACTTTACATCTGGAACTCGCGTCGACATGGTTGGTGTGTAGGTTTGTGTTCTCGCGCCGAAACAGATTGTTTTGCTGCCGTTGAATGGAATCTTCTAATGACGGTGCCCAATGCCGCTTGTGCTTGTCTTTATTTTGTGTGTGAGGATCAAAACCTGTGTGTAACCGGCGCAAGTTACATTCTTATACCTACATCACGAGCAACGCTGTGTGAAGTTGGGTCCTTACCCAAACAAGTCAAGCAGCAACATGACTCATTTTGAGTCGGCAGCAAGAACGCTCTGGGCTTGGTATAGATGGATAAGACAAGAGCTGGCCGTAGAGCTTGCTATATCCTATTTCATGCAATGAGATTTACCCCCGTGCTCAGCCACAAAAATACATATGAATGCGTAGAGATTGGAACAAACACCCATATAACGAGTATGAAATGAACAAGACGACATGAAGAATTATATCGCTGTGTTACTACCTTGAATAACTATTCCAACATCTGATGAAAGAACTTCTAATTGAACCACCCACGACATCTTCGCCTACTCATTTACCTCATTGCCTCAACACCTCCAATTTACCCACCAAAGCATCCGGCAAGGGTAAATTGAACAAGGGGGCATATTTCTGGCTCCCATGTACATCGCTCTCCATGAAGCCGCCATTCGGTTGCGGTTTGCCATGCAAAAGCCTCGGGATGGTAGCCTTCCACGCAAGTGCCTGATCAAAGAACCCGCTCCACACGATATCTTCCTCCTTGAGTGCGTACAGCTGCGCTATGTTGGCCGCCGTCAGGAACCCGGCTTCCTTGACGAGCGAGTACTCTTGAGCTGTTTTGAACATGACATCTAACGTCAGCTCGAACGGGCCTGAGTTCTTGGACCGCAGGACGCCGGCGAGCTCGCCCAGTGTTTGTGGCACGGGGACCGTGGATGGGTCGGGCTCGTCGTCGTGCGGGATCGAAAATGACTTGGTATGTGTTTTTATTGAGTCTTGTTCCGAAGGCGAATCGGCCGACACGGTTGCCAGCGGTGGTGTTGGTGGTGCTCCTCTGCCTATGAAGGTAACATCCTGGCGGTAGAGACCGTTGGCCGCCCCGGAAGAAGGAGAGTCAAGCGCAAGCCTCTCCTCACCTTCTTCCAAATCGACGAGATGGTAGATGCAGAACTCGGCACAAGGACCGAGCGGGATCTCCGTCTTCCCGCCTAGCCCGTACGCAAAAGCCCCAGCCGTGGCTTTCATGCCAGGGTACGGAACGTGTACGCTGGCGACTCTTGCTGTGGACATGAGGCTGTTTGCCAGTTCTTGCGTCGGTGCGACCGCCTCGCCGATTAGAAAAATCTCACCCGGTTTTCCAGTGTGTTTGTTGATGGTGTCCCGTCCGTACACGTGCCAGTCCACTTTCCATGTGTCGCGGGTGTCTTGATGTTGGAAATTGACATACATCTTGATGCGTTCCAAGACGACGTCGAGATGGTCAATCAGGATAGCTGTCCGGTATGATTAGCATTTCTATCATAGCAAAGACAAAGCTTGAGAATACGGCAACTCACGATCATGGTAACTGCCCATGTGCTGCGTCCGATAACCCTGCACTTTTGCTGCCTCAAGCTTAATCTGATACTTCTTACCCGCGTCCCTCGAGAAAGTGAAGGTTGCACCTCTGCACCTCACAGTGCGGTTGTCCGGTCGCTGCTCATACGTGCTGTTTGTCAGGTCAAGCCACCCGCCCGGTCCGCCCAGTATATCCGGCCTCGATTTTTCGTAAAGAGTATGTGCTGACACGGAAAGTGGTGTGCACCGCGAAGCAGGATCGTGCGGTACGATATCAAAACTGGCATCTTCATACACGGTCGCCGAGGCCCCTGACCCCTTTGGTCGTGCACACGACGCGCCACACTCCATGATCTTGCCCATATGTGTAAACGCACCAAAAATCCTTCTTTTGTGTTCGTCCGCGGTGTTTTGAAATGATGTGTTGGTTGCATATGCTGCATAAGCTACGTACGGGGCCGGGTCATAGGCACGGCCACCAGCTATGATATTGAAGTCTGGGTTAGCGACCATGGCGTCGTAGAAGGGCTCGGGACCCATTTGCGAGCAGATGCGCGGAACGGCATCGATGTCCTCGGGTTTGAGTGGTGGCACTGGTTTACCACACCCTGAGACAGCCCCAGCGCGGAGCCGTTCGTGGACAAAGTCTTTATTGATATTGGAAAAGAGGGAAATCGTCTTGAATTTATATGACCTGTTTTGCCAATTAGTTTTGTTCGTCAACAGCTGTCTCTTTGCCTCATTCACTCAGCGAAGGTTGAAATAACAAAGAGTTTATCATAAACAGAAAACAGTACTCACTCATTCCCCTTCTCCGCTGCAATCTCCTCCACTATCTTAACAATCTCTTTGACATGATCGTCACTTCCATCCCCACCTGCACTCCCAAAGATGACGGGAACGTTGAATCGATTGCTCAACCGCATCAGTTTCGTCAAATCGCGCTTATAATTGTAGCGGGGAGCTGACATGGTTCCCAAAGCGAGCTTCTCTGGCCCACTGTCCGTTGATCCTGAATCGAGGATGATGGCGGTTGGAGCACCGTTGTGAAGTGCTTCAACAATCGCCTGTGCCGTCTCGTGCTCTTTGAGGCCATAGCCTAGCATGCCCACGGGCGTTATGATGTTGACGAGGGGGCGAGGGCCATCGTGCGGTGGTGTTTGTTGAACGGTAGCAGGTTCAGCCATATTGATAAACTAACTTGTATATCCGTTTGAGATGTTGGGTTAATATAGTAGTAGAATCGTCGAAGTATGTGAGTTAGAAGGACGAGGGAGTGAAATAAAGCCTTCTTTCGATTCCAACCAGGGTCTTTTGTAGCTGACCTACTCCTCTGCAATGGACATCACTGAACTTCTTCGGCACCTCCTACATTCGGCCGAGTATGTAAGAGCCATACTGTGGCGTGCTCAAATGGCCGTGTATCTAAGCAAGGTGCGACATCGCTGAACAGAGCGAAAAGCGCTTGCGAGAACCAAACGCGGGATTCGCTAATTAATGTGTTTTTTGCACGACAGTTAAGCAAACGTCAAGAGTCCCATAGGCATAAAGCAAAAACTCCTTTAAGTTGCGAAGTTCGGGGTTGATTCTGTGGTGGTGTGGACAGCACAGGATACCGCGTGCCGTTGGATTTGTATGCTACATCAATGAACGAGCGGACCAATCAGGTGAGCAGCCTCGTTGCGTCCGGGTGCATGATGACAGACATCACGAGGTAGGTAGTGGTGTATAAGCGCAGTATCTAGATTTCATTGGTCACCTGGGGATGGTGGGATAGTACTTCGAGGATGAAAGAGGTATTCACGTACATATAGTATCTCAAATCAGTCCAGATACTGCCAAGATGAACCACGAGCCGGGATTCCGGAAGATTGACTACGCTGCACATAGATACGGATCTAAGTATTCGAGTCGCAATTCTCTATGAATGTGACTCTTGCCAGTAGCCAGGGTTGGGGAAGGTTCGTTGGAAATATGATAGACTTGACGCTCCTGCGACGATTATTTTTAATTTCTGTTTTTGATGGACTGGACGCTCGATTCTAGAAAGGTTATGTGTTCTGAGGTGACAATGGTGGCCTCAAAGCAACTTGGTAAAACCGCATGTGGGATCTCCAATAACAGTGTTTCCTTAATCATACAGAGACAGGCGAATGCGCGAATTATGTAGGCCTCGTGCATCCAAATCACCCAGCATTCCATCGTACATACCTAGGAATACCATTACCCGCCGCAGTAACCTCCATCCAGAGAATATTCATACAAGTGACATCCGTATTATACAGGGTTTTGTTTGTTCTCGACCTCTCTTCCGGGCGTCTGACCTTCGTTATCCACCAATCTAAGTGCATATCGAACCCAATCTTGTTCAATCACATGCCCGTGCCTCCTCCTGCCCCCCAATGCACCCATATTTGAAGCGCGAAGTGGGGGAAGAAAACATCGACGGATGGATTACTCCATCTATTGCCTTAGCCTCTCCAATTCCTTGAGTACCACGAGATTGGCATCCAGGAAGCGGTCAACACATTGCCTCATGCAGGGCTCCTCGTACTTGTCGAGCGCACCCTTCTTGACGGTTCCCGCGGGGATGCATTTCCGGAAGCACGTATCGGTAAGGGAATGGATGGCTGCACACGCGCATTGAATCAGTTATTTATTCATTGTATTTTTGTTATTGGATGGCGCGAAGAACGTACAAGATTGGATCCTGGCTTTCTGGCTCTCGTTGACGACGAATTGCTGCAATTCCTGCTTGTCGCGGTCGCTGAGCTTGGACAGGTCGAGCCCTGCAAGCGCCGATGAAGAACCGCCGAGATCCATTAAGAGAGATTTGATTTGTTTGTGCGGCTTGATGGGTGAGGTGAATTGAGGGCTGGGATGGTAGGCAGTCGTTGATGGCAATGCGAATACCAAATGTGTTTGGTCTCCCGAAATTCTTTGGATGACGAAAGCACGGAGCTCCTACGGCGGACGACAAGAGAGGTTTAGGACAAAACACCTAGCGCATCACTCTTTCCACAACAACAACTTACCATCAATTGATCTTGAAGTTTTAGATATTCACAAAGGGTTGCAGAAAGAAAGGTAGACTTGCAGAAGCATACTTCGCCCCTAAAAATCATATGGATTCATGCTATCAAAGAAGAAGGTGCCTGGAAGGAAAATAGCATACCTACTGAAAATTGCGCTCCAAAAGGCCTCGAACAAATCGCTCAATAATTTTCAGAATATGACATGAATAGTAGAGTATTGCTTGTCTTTCAGATGTTATGAGCTATTCGCCCAGTCTGTTTCGCCAACTGCCCAGCCACCTTCGTCCCCTACACAATGCATCCAAATCTCTCAATGCCCTGTTAACATCGCCTTCTTCTTCGTCGTCCTCAATTTTGCGCCCCTTGATTTCTACAAAGAATATGTAGTTCCAATTCTCTACTCCACTGGGCCGGGTATTGATGGATGTAAGATTCAATCCGTACCTTTCGAAAACAGATAAAGAATTCGCGAGCGCGCCAGGGTTTGCGTGGTCAACAGTGAAGGATATCAGCGATTTCCAATGCTTGTCGTTTTCATCTTTCTGGCTGGCCTCTTCTGATATACCATCTGCACCTTTTCGCTTGATAACGAAGAATCTCGTAGTGTTGTCCCCCCTTTCCTCAATCCCCTTGGCCAACACTCTCAATCCAAACACCTTGGCAGCAATGACCGAGCTGATTGCTGCACTCGTCCCACTCTGGTCCTCACTAACTAATTCCGCTGCTCGACTTGTGGAACTGACGTCTTGTCTTTCGATGCCTTTTAGATATGTGTTCAGGAAGATTTTGCATTGACCCCATGCTTGTGGGTGTGAGTAGATTTTGCGAATTCGTGAGAGATCGCCTATTGGTCTTGCGGTTGGCTTTTGGGGGACAGGCTCTTGGCTGGTTGGTGTCACTGCGCCGGAACTAAGAGGAGATTCAATCACGCTGTATGCAGTATGTGGCGTTCCGGACGACCCATGGCTCTCATCTGGAAAATGGCCCAAAAGGCAATGTTGAACAGGTATGTATGATTCCCCGCAAACCAGAATACCTGGGTATTTGTGGTGCAAGTCTGCGAAGAGGTCAAGCGTAAAGACTACAGAGCCATTTGTGCTGTTCTCGAACGGAACGACGCCCCGATACGCCTTGCCTGTTTGCACGGCGAGGAAGACGTCTTCGATTGTAATTTGCGGGTCGAGAGTATAGGTATGATCATTGAATGTGTCAAGTGCAGCCTAGGAAGGACAGTGAGCTGAAGCCGGTGAGGTGCATAGTTGAACGTCACGCGTGTTGGGGAGAGAGCTCGAATTGGTAATTCATCCAGCCGGTAGACCATGGCCAAATATAAAAGAAACAGACGCTTGCCTTCCGACATCATTCACTGCGCGCGCCCTTGACAGCAGCGCATACATACCTGGTGTGTATAACTCGCCTTCGGACCCAAATATGCAACGACCGGCTTCTCTGTTTCCCCGCTCTTCATCTTTTCCGTCATTGTGTGCTGTTGGTACGTTGAGGGGGTGACGTTTCGAAAACCTTTCAAACTTTAAGAACTCGAGATACGACTGCTCATTCCGCGATCGGAATGGGGTTCCGGCAATTGAGCCCCACCGCAAATCCCCGCGACGGATGAAATATTGAAAGGCGTGCAAATTTAATGTCAATACAATCCAGATGAGGTGTTTCAGTAGAACTCGTACATGAAGGTCTCACTCTAGATTACGTGTATCAGAATCACAACCTGCCGCAAGCGAATGGTCATTACTCTCTGGCTCGTCACATATCTGGCTTAAACACCAGTGGTGCCCACAACTTTTTGCATCACTTGCAATTTGTTTCTATTTGAGGTACGATACAATTTGATTCAGCTTGAATGTAAACGAGAGACTAGCTGACGAATACACAAAAACATTTCAGCATCTCTTCCTGCACCAGACGAAGAATCCGCAAAGCAGATGACCGATTAACTTGACCACCAATACCTGTCGTCTTTTCTGGTCTTCAGGTACTACAACAATCGCGGTTCAGTGACAGTGCTGACAATACATTTGGGTCGGCTGCTGCCTCTCCGGTAAAGTGGTCGCGGGTAGTGGTTAAGAATGGGCACGTCATCAGTCTGGGAACGGATTAGCCATGTGGTAAGGCACCATGTTGACTGGCAATTCTCACCTTGCAAACCCTATATCTGCACTCCTATCACTCGTCTACAACCTGGAGAGGCGAAGCGTCGTCGTCTTGACCACGTCTATGCTCTTTCCGAACGCGTCTGAATCAGTTGGCGCATAGGCAGCGGAAGATCCTTCACTCGACGCGTGGAGTGGGGCCTCTGCCTCGCGATCTGCGAGGGCGCACAACCGTCAATCATCGTAGAATTCGTCTTCGTCATCATAGTCGGCAAGTTGCTCAAAGTTGAGCTTGTAACGAAGGATGGCGCCGATACCACCAAAGCCCTTGACGAACTGGTTACCCTCGGAAGAACGGTCCGAGACAAACTCGAGTTGCGCACCAAATTCGCGGTACTTTTCAGCCAGCCATTCCAGGAACGACACTTGATCAATCACCTCCATCTCCTGGCCCGAGTCCTTGTCCATGAACAGAGCTCGGTTTGCTTCCTGGGCCTTGGTGGTATGGAGGATGATCTCGCTACCGTCGGAAGTTTTCAGAGTCCAGCGGGTCATGTCCAGGTTCTCGTACACGATAAGGATCTCAGCAGCACCAGCATCCAGAGCTTTTAGAGTATCATCGATACCGTAACAAACTTTGCCAGAGTCTTGGGAGATTTCGTCAAAGTATCGGTTGATGAGCTTCTTCTCTTGGATGAATTTGACGTTGCTGAGTGTCTCCGAGGAGAGTTCGATAGCCTGGTTGAAGCCGTTCTCGCCACCGTAGGAGACGTCGACCACCTTGATGACTTTGGACTGCAAACGCTGATCGAACATATCCGACTGATTCAGGTCGTTCTTGAAATCGGCGGAACCTGCCAGGATAAGACCGGCCACATTGACCTTGTCGTTGGTGATGAAATTTTGCACAGCCAACTCAGCAACCTTGCGGACGTAGTTGTGGCGCTTCTCTTCTCGCAGACGAGCGAAACGTAGAGCGGACTGACCACCACGACCGTGCTTTTTGGGTAAATCTACCGAGAATTTGTGGACGATGTCGCGCGTGTTTCCGGACAGGGTACCGAAGAGGGCACCGTTTCCGTCCATGATGATGAAGCCAAACTTCTGGTCCGACTCGAGCAGCTCGCTCAGAGCCTCAGTGTGAAATTTGTTGTCGCATAGGTATAGCGACGTGTTGATGGGCTTGAAGGGCTCGAAATCGATGTTAATTTTGCGTGGTTTGCCTTCAGCAGTGATGATTTCACCGCAGTATACGACGAGGCCATTCGGTGGTACTTTGGAGTACAACTTCAAGCGTTGTTGGGTGGAGGTAATGGCGGAGAGGACGGACAATCGGTTGACACGGGATTTGATGTTGGAGGCAGTACCCTGTGAAGAGGACTGGTCAGCATGGATATGTTCACGACGTCGCAGGGCAAGTACATACGAATTCTTCAGCCAACATCTTTGCGGCGCGAGAGACCTGATCTTTGGGGGCTGTAGGGAGTCAGCGCATGTTTGGTGGTGAAAGCTCAGCAGGGCGTACGGATAATGAGGGAAATCATGCTGGTGCCATTTCCACGGGCAGCCTCGAGGCTCTTGATGAGCTTCTTGACTTTCCAGATCTCAATGTTCTTCTCGGCCTCGCCGCCTTGCCCTTGGGGAGGTTGGGACATGGCTGTGGTAGGAAAGTGGACGGTGGGTGAAGGATGATGTGGAGGGGAGGGGGCGAGCACAGAGAATTTTAGGTGTGCACGACTTGGTGAGTGATGTATGCGGTCGGGGATATTGGCGGGGCAGACAGGCGTGGGAGAGGCGGGAGCAGCCGGCGGCGCGGCACAGTGGAGGAAGAAAACAAACAGGCAGACACGAGTTGACAATTAGGGGGAGTCAAAGTCGATCATGTGTCGTCCATGAATGACTGAATGAATGAGTCTCTGAATCTACATATGAATGGACTGTCTATGCGCGTGGTGAGTCAAGCCAGTGAGCGGGCTGTGTGTGTGTGTGTGTGTGTGCCTCACCTCCTGGCGGCGGGTGCATAACTATAATTAGTTAACTAACTAATTATGTTACATGTACATGAATGTCTTCGATAGTCTCTCTGCTTGCTTGATTCCTTCTTGCTTGCTCTTTTTCTTCGTCTTTTCTATTCTTTTCTTTCTTTCTTTCTTTCTTTCTTGCTTTCTGCCTGCCCCACCATCCGTTGCATGTGATTGGCTCGCTCAGCGGGCCAAACAGGAAGACGACTCATAATTACACGTAATCAAAGTCGGTTAGTCATTGTTATCTTGGCCGGCTTGGCATACGATGATGTCGTCGTCCGGCAGCAACACGACAGGCGGGGCCCTAATTACTTGCAGTAGGTATGTAGAGCAATTGTTAATGCTTGCTTGCTGCAATCGTGCTTCTGATCACTCGACCCGACAAGACCCCTTCAACCCCCTCCCGTGATCTCGCTCTTCTTGATAATGTCGCCGCCATGCTGCCTCCTTCATCCATCTCTTCCAATTCCTACTCCCCTGGTAGTGGCACCCTCTTCTAGCCTGCTATTTCTTCCTCCCTGCAAACCCTGATCCAGCCCACTCCGTTGCTCCACCTCCCACTACCATAGCGCCCGCACCCTAGACCACCCAACCATTGCTATCAATCTTCCCTGTGTCTATCTATCACGCGCCTGGATTCCTATTTCATTCCCCCCCTTCCTCCTTCTTCTCTCTGTCCTTCCATTGCCTGCCGCTTCACCTGCTGCCACAATGGATATTGGAGGGAACGGAAACTCGAATCGGAACCAGCCCTCCACTTGGGACGAATACGAAGGTGTCCACCGAGGCTCTGTCGATTCCACAGGCAGTCGCGTGCATTGGGCCCAGCTCGACCGACATCCCAGTGGCCAGAGTACTCCAGGGGGCGGTTCTCCTTCAAGAAATGGCGAACTCAGGAGACGACGGTATGGCGGAACTTCTTCAGGTGAACTAGAACCTGCGGAAGCGCTAACATTCAAATAGGTCTTCCATGGCCATGCGCATACAGGCCATAGGTGATGCTGGCGGAGTCAACAGCATGAACAATTTCGCCCGCTCCTGGCAGCGTGCCGCCGGCTTCTTCGAAATCACTCCCGTACGACCTTCTTTCCGGATCGAGTCCGACGACGAGCGAGAGGGCTTCCCTCGCACTGGCCTTTCAGCCACTGACCACCGTTCGCTTCTACGCCAGGCCTTTCAAGAAGGAGGGAGACGCCCGTCCGATAATGCTGTAGCTGATGAGGAAAATGCGCCTACAGAGGAGTCGCATCTATTACCCTCTGGCGTTGAACAACGATTGGGCGAGCGGAAGTCGCAACAGAACGAAAACATATTCGCAATCGGTATGTCAATCTCACACTATACTTTTCTTGGGGAACTGTTACTAACGTATTTTATTATCTGGTACCAGAACCCTCACTTTCATCCCCATTCGGCGGGAGTTACGGGACAAGCTATGGCAGCCTCGCTTCGCGCGTGAACGAATCGTCGATGCGACACGCCGGCCGTTTATTCACCGAACAACAATTGAAGGGTGTTACGGAACCAGAACAAGAAAGAGAGCCACTGCTAGTTAAGCAAGTTGAAGAAGATGGTCAAATTATCAATGTGGTCGTAGGCCAGTCTACACTGCCGCAAACGATATTCAACAGCGTCAATGTCCTAGTTGGTGTAGGTCTTCTAACCTTGCCGCTAGCTCTCAAATACTCTGGTTGGGTCATCGGCATGGTCTTCTTAGCATTCGCTGCCCTCACTACATGTTACACCGCCAAGGTATTGGCCAAATGCCTCGACGTGGACAGTTCCTTGATCACCTTCGCCGACCTTGCCTACGTTTCCTTTGGTAACAAGGCGAGAATCGCTGTCAGTCTTCTGTTCTCTCTAGAACTGCTTGCAGCATGTGTTGCACTCGTTGTGCTATTCGCCGACAGCATGAATGACTTGATTCCTGGATGGGGCGTTATTGCATGGAAAGTAGTGTGTGGCATTATTTTGATACCTCTCATCTTCCTGCCTCTTCGTTTGCTCTCCTTTACCTCTGTCCTTGGAGTCATGTCCTGTTTCAGCATCACGCTTGCTATAGTGGTCGATGGTCTTATCAAACCAGACTCACCCGGTTCCCTGCGTCAACCAGCAAAACAATTCTTATTTCCCGAGAATTGGATGACGATACCCTTGTCAATTGGACTCTTGATGTCTCCGTGGGGCGGACACTCCGTGTTCCCGAATATCTACAGAGACATGCGTCACCCTTATCGCTACGGAAAAGCCGTCAACGTCACCTACTTTTTCACGTACTTGATCGATACCGGAATGGCATGCGTTGGCATCCTCATGTTTGGCGACCTAGCCCGAGATGAAATCACCAGCAACATCTTCGTTACGTCCGGCTACCCCAAAGTTATTTCCGTCTTCATCGCTATATGCATTGCCATCATCCCCCTCACTAAGATTCCGCTCAACGCACGCCCAATAATCAGCACACTCGAAGTGCTTCTTGGCCTCGACAACCGCGCCCTCGCCGCTTCGTCCTCGCTGACTGGTATGTCTGGTCTCAACCGAGGAATCTTCAAATTCAGCCTGCGCATCTTTTCCATTGTCGTGTTTGTTATCATTGCCATTGTCTGCCCATCATTCGATCGGATCATGGCACTCCTTGGTAGCGTCGCTTGCTTTTCCATCTGCATTATCCTGCCCTTGGCCTTCCACTTGAAGTTGTTCGGCAAGGAGCTCGGGAACGGAGAGAAAATGATGAATTGGGTGTTGATCATTGTCAGTACTATCATGGCGGTCGTCAGTACCGTATTTGCATGCCTACCTAAGGAGCTTTTGGGAATAAAATAGAGCAGAGAGCTGGGGTATGGTTGTTTCGCACTTTGAAATTCTGTACGAAGCGCAACTGTGCACTGTCAACTGCGCCACGTGAAAAGGTAAATCTGTCGGATAGTTGTGGGGGAATTTGCTCGGCGTTCTGTGTATGGAGCGCTCCCTGCGTACGGGGGTCTTCCGAACCAGCTGGTTGTACATGATGGTTTTTCCTTTCGGAGTTTTCTTGCATATTCGTTTGTACACTCTAACTGTGTGGGTATGTAACTGGTTCGATGGGCTTGCATAATTCAAAAACTACGCGCATTGAATCCTACTTGCTGGACGAACATACCAGTTGTGCCTTGCGTCCATATAAATCCACTACATTTCCAGCCTTGCCTGCCGTTGAGACATTCAGGGATATTCTTCTCTGACCTATGGACAGCGCGCCGATTTGCTGCTGATATGGAGCTTGCCATATGTTTCCGGTCTTTCGACAGGACTAGGAAGGAGTATATTTATAGGCAGAGAGCGGGAGTGAGGTTCAAGTGTCTGCAGATGTGAGGTAGATTCATGAAGGAAAGTTCATGGACGATTACCACGTATGGCTAGAGAGAGAGAGAGAGAGAGAAGAACAGGATGTACGTCGTGATTACTATAAATCGCATCCCCATCCTACATAACCCATTGGCAGGCATCTATTTGTATGGGCCAACAGTCCCATCTACCTGATGTCAAGCCTGTTCACCTTCTCTGTTCTGTTCTTCATGCAATGACTGCGTACCTACCTGTACAAAACGTACAAGTATATGTTTCTTCAACCCTGCCCTGATTTCTCTCCAGCGACCCTTTATTTCGTCCGATCCGGGATCCCTTTCTCATCCTTCTGCGGTTTCCACTCCTTGACGAACGGCAGGAATTCCGGCTGGCCGGGGATATATTTGCGCAACACGGGGGGAACGTTGAAGCCTTCGGGGGTTTGGAAGTTCTCGAGGAGGCAGCACAGGGTGCGCTCCGTGGCGCAGAGGGTGCCGTTGAGGGCGTGCACATACTCTTTGCGGGTTGAGGTTTGTTTTTTGACGCCTGCGTTATCGTTAGCAACGGCTGGCCTGGAAAAGAAACTAACAAATAACGTTGTGATTGGAGTACTGACCGAATCGGATCTCGAGTTCGCGCGTCTGATAGTCGGTACAGTTGGAGATGGAGACAAGCTCTTTGTACTCGCCGCCGCCGGTTACGGGGAACCAGGCTTCAAGATCCCTCTTCATGGAAGCAGCATTGTCTATCGATCTGTTAGCTTCTTTAATTCGAAAGAGTAAGCATCACGTATGACTTTAACTTACTCAATGCTCCGCTAACAATAGAAATGACTTGGTACGGCAGCCCCAAGCTCTGGTAGAATTCCTCGCTCGTAGCAAGCATATCCTCAAACGCCTCCCAGCTCTTCTCGGGGTGGGTGATGAGGAACTGCTCGACCTTTTCGAACTGGTGGATGCGGAAAATGCCCCATGCATCTTTACCGTGCGATCCAGCCTCCTTGCGGAAGTTGGTGGAGTATCCGGCGTACTTGATAGGAAGATCGGCTGTGCCCAGCCATTCTTCTGAGTGTAGCGCGGAGATGGGTTGTTCTGAAGTGGCGATCTATAGCGGGGTTAGCATAAAGAAGCATGGGAAATGGTGGTTGGAAGAAATCGCACCAGGTATTTATCCGTCTCAGGCTTGTCCTTGGACTCGGTGACCTTGTACAGTTCCTCGTCAAAATCGGAAAGCTGAGCAGTCTTGGCCATCTGATCCCTCAACATGAAAAATGGCGGCTGATTTGGCGTGTATCCCTTGTTATGCAAGAACTCCAATCCGTAGTTGATCAGCGCCATGTTCAAGAACAAGCCGTATCCAATCAAGCAATAGCCCCTGTGTCCAACAATTTTGACACCACGTTCGGGATCATAACCATTGAGGCGAGCCAATACACCGTGATGTGGTATACCGGTTGTGTTGTGCTCCGCTTTCACACCATTTTCAGGCGCCCATGTCTTCAGCACTTTGTTGTTGTCTTCGTTGTCGGAGACGGGCACGTCGGGGTGAACGTAATTTCCTATGGTCTTGACCTTCCTAGTAAGCGCGACCAATTTTTCGGCAGCCTCTTCCTCCTTTGCAAGCTTGTCCTTTTTCAACTTGGCCATTTCAGCGAGGAGATCATCCGCGTTCTCCTTGGCCTTTTTCTTCTGTCCCACTTGTTTTTGCAGGCCATTGATCGTTGAGCCGATTTGAGTCGCCGCATACTGAGCTATACAGTGAACAGTCAGCCAGGTCTCACGAGAAGGGGAGAGAAAAGAAAGCACTGTCGTGTGCCCAAATACATACTTTGCCTATGGTCTTCGAAGTCCTTGATAATCTCGTCCACGATTTCGACGTTTGCGTGCCTCTTGCGTTGAGATTCCCGGATCTTCTCTGGGTTACCTCCCCGCTCTGCGATGAAGTCGTTGCTGCATTGCCCCTCTAGATTAGCATTTCTTTTTGGAAGTGGTGCCCCTCCCCCGCTTTGCGCTGGACTTCCAAGGGTGGTAGAGTAGGCGGACGGCAAAACTTACACGTCGAGCATCTTGTTCTTGTTATTCCTTGACTCAAGGATATGGACCAAATTGGTTCAACGCCTGGGCTGCACTGTCGAGAAGTTGTTTGCCAAAGACGTTGGGTGGTGGAATTGGGAGCAAGCTTGACTCAGGAACGCGCACTAAGGGTATTATGGGAGCCACAGCGGGGCATTTGGGAGTGGCGCAACTCGACACCAGCCACATGTACCTGTAAGTATTGTAGAGAGTACGTTGACCAAGCGTAGCAGAATAGAGGACCGAGTGGAGCATTTCTCTCCAGTCAGCCTCAACTTTCCCAGACGGGTAAGAGATGGTCGCATCCACGTGAATCTGTCGTTTGCTGCAGGCTTTCCGTCATAGCTTCAGAGCTTCCTAATGTAGGCCCTCGTCCGAAACCGTTGGTGCACAGAGCATGTGTGGGACGAGCATGGCAGCACACGCTGGGGCTGCAGAGAGTGAAATGCTGCTGTTTGCCAAACCAAACCTTGGGGCGTGGCCTCGCAAAATGTTTCACCCGCCCCTGACCTGTACACCCACCCAATGGCATGGAAACGACCATGTAATACCCCTTCTTGTAGGGTAGCATCTATTTTTACTAAACATTCCCAAGTAGCAATACCATGGACAGGATACTAACAATATTGTATGAAAACACCCTCCTAGTTACTTCCATCAAGACTATCATCCGAGGAAAAGAAGGTCCTCGAAGCATTGTATCTCGAATGGTAAGCCGTGTGAGTGCAGGCTATTTCGATACATAGGTGCGTAAGAATTCATCCACGTCTATTAATTGAATTGAACCCCAACGCCCCATGAAGCCCGGTATCTCTAGGTACGGAAAATGAAATAGAAAAGACAAACGCCAGTTACTCCGCCTGATAAATGCCTGCATGCCTGGACCATTCCATTCGCTCGTGGGAATCATCCATTGAGCGCTACCCCCTCAAAGAGGTGAGCTCGTGGAGTTTTCTACTCCTTACCAGCATCAGGCGGGACCCGCCAATCTGCGGCTCCATGCTCATTCCAATAGAGCTTGGTATCAACTTCAACCCCGCGTCTTGTCTTTGGGCGGTGTGAAGAGGCGGCAGAACCTCTTGAAGAACCCACCCTTCGCCTTCTTCGCCTCCTCCGCTTTGCGTACTTCATCTACACAAAAAAGCAACATGTCAGCGGTTACATGACAATGCATTTGCTTCCCCCAGCAGGCTCGCCAGGATTCTGACTCTTCTCCACTTCACCAATCATGAGCTCAAAGGCTTTTTGCACGTTCTCGTCATAACGGGCAGAAGCCTCGGTCCATGCGCACTTGAACTCTTCGGCGAGAGCTTTGCCTTCTTCAGGTGTGACTTGACGTTGTTCGGGACGCAGATCCGACTTGTTGCCTACAATAACGAGGGGGACGAATTCAGTCGCCTGCGCAAGCAATCAGTACTCTGGATTACGAAGGGAGGGGAAAGGTACGTACGAGATGGTTGAGGATCTTGTCACGAATGACGCGCGCCATTTCAAAGCTTTGCTTATTGGCAACCGAGTAGACGATGAGGTAGCCGTGGATTCCAATAAAGTGCTTAGAGTTAAGGATGCTGTACTCATCTTGGCCTGCCGTGTCGATTATTTCCGTGGCAAACTCCTGATTCTTGTATCGAATGACTTTGCTGAAGGTGTTCTCAATCGTCGGGTAGTAGCTCTCTACGAAGTGGCCGTCGACAAATTGCACCGTCAAACTGGATTTGCCTGGGCTCGTGTTAGTTCTCTGCGAGCGCGGAGAAGCAGATGGACGTACCGACGGCCCTACTGCCGACAATGGCAATCTTCCGTTGCTTGGGAGCTACCATGTTGGTGGATGCTCGAGAGGTTGTTCTGAGTGCAGCGGAGCGAGTGGCCAGGATGTCGAGGGAGGGTTGGCTCTGGTGAAAGAGAGGGTTGTAAGGAGCTCAACAGAATGGTGGTGAAAAGTAAGCAGTAATGGGCAGGCAGCCTAAGGGAAGGGACGCCGAGGCTGGTGGTGCTTGTAGTAGTAGCTGAGCTAGCCCAGAACTGAAGGCAGTCGAGCTGGAGTGGAAGGTGAAGGCTAGGAATGCTACCCAGATCCGCAAGCGAGGCCACGGTATGATGTGCAGGCCAATGGATCGGGCAAAGTTCAAAGGCTGTAGGTTGTGGTGCGTCGATGGCGGAGGAGTAGTGGGCGGAAGAGTGAGAAAAAGTAAGAGGTAGGAGGATAAGTTATTACCCAACTATGTAGTTACTGTATGTACATGAGGTAATGGTGAATGGGATTGGTGGGGTACTGGGTCACTCCATGTACCGGGAAACGGGATCAAAAAGAAAGCCCGAAAAAGACGAGGAACAATTGGGAAGAAGAAAAGAAGAAGAAAAAAAAAGGACTGCGCATGCCGTTGGATTTTTCGTTTTGGGACATGGCGTCACCGCCGCACATGTACTCGAGACGGCACAGACAGACACTTTGGATGAATCGAGTTGATATCACGTAAAGGCAAGGGCCGGGATTCGCTCACCCGCCGACTAGCTTGGTAGTAGCCATCAGCCCAAACAAAGCACTCCCCACCAACCATATGGCACAGACGCCCACCCTTCGCCCACCATCAGTTATTTACTAGTAGGACAAAGATTCCATCTCCGTTCAGGGACCTACCTCAAAGCCGGGTAAACTTCTTTTGCATGGACGCGTGTGCAACAATGCTCGGGAAACACCCGTCGCCCAAGTTTCACATGCACATGCATCCTGTCTCCCCTGTTACATGTACCTGCTTGCTGCCCAAGGCCATCCATCCTCCATGCACATGTCTTGTGTGCCCGACCATCAAGCCACATCTTCTACTTCACCAAAAAACAGCCATGTTGAAGAAAACAAAATCTTGTTACATTGCTCGATGGGGTATAGGGTATAAAGCATGCACGCACAAGAAACCATATCCAGCCTATTAAAAAAACCCCCAGAACACTAAATCCAAACAAAACACACGTATGCCTACCCTGTCTTGAGCTTCCCCAGTCCCCTCGGAATGAATTCAGACACAAGCAAAATCATCTATACGCCCAGCCTGTGCGCCTATCGACACTCTTAATGTCCATCGCTACTTCCCGTCAGGAACCTGATGCTCCTTCCAATCGCTCCACTACCATCATCAACCTCGTCGTGAAGTTCTTGTGCGTCTCTTCACCCTCCATTCCCTCAAAGCTTCCCGCTATCCGGTCCACTTTTTGGTTATACAACACAAACTCTCGTGTTTTCTGTATCAGCATGTCCAGCTTGTTCCCGGGCAGCAGTTCGCAAACCCTCTGGCGTATCGAAGGATCCAGACACAGGTTACCAAGTAGGACCGTTAGATATCCGATGCGGACAACAAAATGAGATTCTTCCATGGAGTCGGCCTGTTCATGGTAAGTCAAAGTTCCGAAATTCCGACAAGTAGAATCAAAACAGGGGAACATACCTCATCTGCAACCTTCGATCCCTTTAAGAAAATATTGACAAGGGCCTCCACAGCCGAGCCACCGTCCTGTATGGCGCTGGCCCTGACCTGTTTGCTTGATTCGGCCAGGTTCATCATAGCTCCCAAGCTGAAGATCAAATTTTCCATGATACCATTTTTGACTCGGTCATCCACCTCGGCATCGCCTAACACCTCGAAATCGTGGTGGATGGAGCGCAATAGAGGTAAGATGAATGTCGGCTTGGAAAACAGCTGGCATGCCCTCGGTCTGTCGTTGGTTACGTTGATGCAGAGTCGAATGGCGAGCTGAGCCGCTACGGTCAAATTCTCAATTTCAAAAATGCCAGGCATCATGTCTGCCAGACGGGTCAATACCACGGTCGGCCATGTATTTTGCCGTTCTATTGATATCGAAAGCGATTCTAACATCGATAGCGATGCTTCCAGGGTTAAATAGTCCTGTGCAGTAGCTTTCCCTGTCTTGAGACGAGCGCAGGAAGCAGAAGTTACATCAAGAACCCTCACCACCATGCTTTGATCCACTAGAGGCTCTCCGTTGCCAGCCTGACGTAGCTGTACGACGAGGAGCTCAAGAACTTTGATGGCAACTAGCTGAGGCGAAATCTTGTCAACAACCGAGTCTAATTTTTGACCAGCCCAAACGTTGGACTTGACAATCAGTTCGCGAAACTCGGCCACTGTGTCGCGAGCCCTGGGTGCCATGTTGACTTTTCTTTCTTTCGAGATGCGATGTATATCCATGATGGAGAATTTGGATGCTAGCAATTGATCCAAAGTTTCCATGATTGAAGACTGGTGGATTTGCTCCAGCACAGCATATCCTGGCTGGGATGCCAAGATGAAAAGCACAGCAGTTGCAGCTGCAAAATCGAAGATGATCTCTCCCGTAGATTTAATACTTTGCAGCAGAGAAGACATCAGTGAAGACTCAAGTAGTTGGCTGACATAGCTTTTGTCGTTCATTTGAGTGGCGCATTCAATCATTGCACTCCTTCGTTGCGAAGCATTAAGACCTTTTCCAGAGACTTCTTCAATAGTGGCTTCTGCTTGGGTTTGAAATTGGTGCTGCTGTCCTTGTCGCCGTAGATCATGAATGCCTCGTAGGTGGCCTCCATCCTCATCCTGATCCGATGCATGTTCTTGATTCTGAGGAGAATCTAAACCGAGGTCGTCGTCCATGTCGTCGAGAAGATTGGCAAGATCTGGCTCCGGTCCTTTTAGGTAAGATCTATTCTTTGCGTATGTAATTCGACTCCCTGTGTGTAGGTGGATTGAAGTTTGGGAAGTTTGGGAATCGGCTATCGGCTCCATGTCGACATCCATAGCGTCCGGCGCAATCACCGAGGAGTTTTGGGCTTGCAATATTTCACCTCCAAACTTCATAGTCGAGGTAGGTACCTGAGGAATGCTGATCATGTCTTCTTCTGCTTCCTCATCCGACTCACTTTCTTCATCAGAGCTGGAAGCCGTTTGCTTAAGTACATCAAGAAGTCTAGCCTTCCTTGTATGAGTAGTTTGAGGGATGTCAGAGGATGATCTAACGAGATTTGCAAATGTCGGACTTGATCTTTGCTCAGAGAGCTTCAATGCAGATATCTTCGGCATTGGTGTTCCCGAGTCGGAAGAGTCGCCCAGGAGATTGTTGAACAAAGCCTGTTGCCGAGGTGTTACTGATCCAGGAATAGGCGACAATAAAGTTCTTGTCTGAGGAGTCTCTGAAGTTTGTGGTTCATACATGGTATCATCGTCCATGTCGTCTGGCTCCACCGCCTGGCGTGATTGATTTGTAGGTGGAGGCCTAGGTGCCGTTCGATGGACAAGCATCGTATGAAGTGTGGCTGGCGATGACTGACCCTTGGTCACAGGGGCCCTTGATAGCGCAGGCGTTGATCGGACTCGTGTCCGCTTGTTCTTGTTTATTGTCAAGTCTCGCTGTACATTTGCGGTGGGCGGGTTCGCTTGAGCTAATCTGCTCGGCAATAGTGAGGAAGGAGCGTCGCTCGTTTTCTTCTGGTGTTTCTTCTCTCTCTGAAAACTTTGCGCTTTTGGCTTCTGCTCAGGGTTCGACGCTTTAACAGTTGCAGAGGACGACACTGATGCGCGTCTTTTCCGTTTATTGGATTTTTGCGACACATCAGAATCCACTGAGGGTGTGGGGGATAAGGGAGTCTGCAAGTGGCTGCCTGTCGCCGCATCGCTCTTTTGGTACACGGACGCAATACCCGGGCGAGGTCTTGCGGGTGTATAAGCAGGTTCACTTTCATCTGACGAAGGTACATCGAAAACATCCGAGGTAATGGTTTTGTCTGACCTGGTTGGCCTCGTCACCGGTTTCTTGATTGATGTCGCAGTACTGTTTTTTGCTTTGACTTGAGTGCTGGGTTCTAAAAGCGCTGGAGTAGTCGCACGCGATCTAGTTGTCCGCTTCGCAGGTTGTTTGTGCTCGTCAGGACCTTGGTCTTGAGCGATTTGTGGTGTTTTAGCCCGCTTTTTGATGACCGAGTGTTCGGCTGCAGTTTTGTCTCTTGAAGAAAACACCGTATTGTCATTGCGCCCTTGCATACTCTTTTTGTGGGCCAATGCAGGAGCACCCGCAGCCCCTACGTTTCGCGCTGGTGCAGCTCGCTTTGCAACCTTTGGTTCTGATTGCTTTGTATCATCTTCCGACGAGGAAAGCTGAAAGACATTCGAATCCTTGGTTTTGGATGAAAATTTCCGACGCGATACAACTGGAGGTTCTGGACGACTTGAAGATGAAGCTTCAGCGTCTGACGGCACATCAAATATGTCTAGAGAAGTAGCGGGATTTGATTCATGAGCGCGATTCTGGACCAAGGTCCTTTGTATCTCGAGGGGAGTGACAGGCTTCTTTACCGCCGCGTAGACAGGATTCGCCTGTTTCCGAGGGCGCTCGGGGGACGGGGTATCGCCGAAGAATGTTGACGAGGATGGGAGTCGACCGCGCTTGCCATAAGTTGTGACCTTTTTACGGCGCTCGGGCGCGGTAAAAGTGGAGGGCATTTCCATGGCCATTCTGGGGGTGGGGTCGTTGGTTTGTACAAGCGGCTCATTCACGCATCGTGGAGGAGGTGTTTAGAAATTGTGATGAGGCGATGGAGGAGGTAGCAGTCGCATCGGCGGGGTCAAGGCGGTGTTGAAGTGTCGTGTCGTGTGCGGTTTGCTGCTTGTTGTTTGTGGCCCAGTCAAGTTGGTAGGAGAGATGCCGGTTGAGCGTGTCTTTGTTGTTCCTTCCGGTCGAAAGCGGGTTAGGTAACTAACAGCCTGCTGCAAGCCGACGGGCAGTGACGAAGGCGGTGGGTGCCAAGGGGGACGTGCGTCATGAGCCACCTGCGCCACACCGAGATAATACCTGAGGAATCCAGAGCTTTTCCCACGATTCGCAGCCGCTACGCCAGATACGCTAGGCTGCAATGGGCGGGCGGTCAACCTGACTGTGCGAGAGATCACGAGCCATTGTCAAAACGTCTTCTACTCCACCCTTAAGACTCTTTCCTTTCAATTCCTTGAACAATATCTGACACGAGTTGAGTCCACCCGTTAACATCCTGTTTTGGAGCTTTGCAGACATCTCATCAGCTTCATTTATTCGAGATTTCCTCCTCGTCGAGCCCTTGAAAGATCAATACATACAAGATCAATTCAAACTACAACCATGGCTTCTGATTGTCAGCCTCCTTCGCAGACTGTCGGTCCTGAATACCGCCCGGCCACTCAAAAACCAATTGCCACCGTGTCCACACCGATAACTCAGAAAAATGTTCACATCTTACCCCAGACGCCTCAGCTGATAGCGCTTTTAACGTAATACCCCTCATTATCATTATCAGCACCCGTTCCACTAACACAAAGCTAGTATGATTCGAGACAAAAACACAGGAAGAGCTGATTTTATATTCTACTCCAACCGGATCATTCGATTGTTGGTCGAGGAGGGTCTGAATCACCTGCCAGTCGTGGAACATGAAATCACTACTCCCGTAGGCAGGACGTACGCCGGTGTCAAGTTCGAGGGCAAGATCTGTGGGGTATCCATTATGCGTGCGGGTGAATCCATGGAGCAAGGTCTGCGGGATTGCTGCCGATCAGTAAGAATAGGCAAGATCTTAATTCAGCGTGACGAAGAAACCTCGAAACCAAAACTGTACTATGATAAGCTGCCCGAAGATATTGCCGATCGATGGGTCTTATTGTTGGATCCAATGCTTGCTACAGGTACAAATGTTTTGATTCGTCTCCGGGAAGAAATATACTAACAATTTCAGGTGGCTCCGCTCTTATGGCGATCGATGTTTTGAAATCTCGAGGTGTGCCAGAGGAGCATATCCTCTTCTTGAACTTGATCGCGAGCCCCGAGGGCGCCAAGAACCTGGCTGACCAATTCCCAAAGGTCAGGGTGGTAACTGCCTTTGTAGATCAAGGACTTGATGAGAAAAAGTATGTTGATAATGGCATGGCAATGCAGGAGACTAGGCTGACCTTTAACTAGCTACATTGTACCTGGATTGGGCGATTTCGGCGATCGCTTCTATACCATGTAAAGGAATGCACGATGACAAGAGTCAATTAGGGACGGGATGATGTATCTAGACAGGATCAACAGGGGCAATATATGTATGATACAGTTCGTTTTTGGTATCATCACAAATATTTGCTCTTTGAAGGAGAAGCGTCCAAGGGACTTGGTACTTGGTACTACATGAAGACTAGCAAGATCGAACAAAGACCCAAATCAGCTACACAGAAGCTGAAAGTAACATCCGCGGACCTCTATCGAGTTGACTCCGTTCTGAGCTTAAGCTCGTTTCCCAATATCATCAAAGTACTATGGACCGAAAACCTCCGAATCCTGATCAACCCATGGTATTCCAAACGCCGTAAATGCTAAAAATCCTTTTGCGTCCATTCATACCAACACATAGCGTACAGGCGACACATGTCCTCTAGTCGGCCTCATACTCTCCCTCGGCATCCAAGTCGTCCTGCTCAATGAAGTCATCCTCAGTTGCCCTAGGCCGTGCTCCAGTACGGTTCACCGATCGCTCCGTTGCTGCACCGGCAGCGGCTTCCTTTGCTACTGCATCGCAAGCATCGACCCAATCAGCGTATACGTCAACGGGAGCAGAAAGGTCTATTCTAGTCAACCACATGCTTTCCTTTGTATGCGTCTAGCCCCAATATACATACAGTTGATATTTGTTTGGAATGTCTGGCCGCAAACCTTGCATTGTAGGTTGCCTACACCGGATTTCTTCTCGATGGATACTGAAACGGATTTTTCGTGGTTACAGAAGAGACACTGGAAGGTGGTGGGGAGTTTCTCCTTCTGTGGCATTTATCAGTAAAGGTAGCACGAGTTATGCGATTTGGGATCTTATACCTTTTTGGGGCCCTGCGGCTTGCTCGATGATTTGCGCTTGCCCTGCAGTTTGTCAAAATGCGTGCGCGCCAGCGTCAATACATGCACTACATACCATATTGCTTGATTAACAATCAGATCCCGGATTGCGTAGGTAGCGGTGACGCAGGAGCTCAAAAGTGGGGTGTTTCGGCGGTGGATTGCGGGTGGTTGATTTAATAGGGTTGTTCACGTTTCTGTGCTTTCAACTAGGCGCGAGGTTGTGGACGTGGAGAGCTCCGACGCCAAGGCGTTGTCATCCGAAATCGAGCCGCAGCCACGATAAAGCTATCGAGTATCATCCAATCAGCTGTCAACACACACCGATAGCTACGGATTGGGAACCATCACCCCTCCGCGTAGTCGTGGCCGTACCTAGCTTGTTTTCCTCACCTTCCGGCAGTCCCTCACTCTTACTCCTTCCTACCTCCTTCATACCACTCCCAAATTCTCACCTTTTCTTTTCCTATCAACTTTTGGCTATCCTCCAGCTGCCACATACATATTGTTACACTCAAAGCACCCTTGGAAGCCGAGGCTAGTAGCGTTTCGTTGTCTACTCAGTACGGTATACATAGTTACGGTCCGAATCAAAGAGACAGATCACCTGTTGCCCCTTCCTTTGTTCCTGCCATTCCTTCTGCAACTTCTCTTTGTCTTGGGAGTGGGAAAACAGTTTGATAGACGTCAACATGTCCGCCGAAAGCTCGTCAAGCGAGGCTCTGCTGAAGGGGATTCTAGAGGAGTTGGTCGCACTGCGAAAGGAAAATGTCCAGCTTGCTTCCGCCGTAGATGGTATCAACGGACGTGTAAATACGCTGGCTGGTATCAAGCAAATCAAGGACGAAGCAAAAAATGATGCTGCCCCAAGTGTGCCCCAACAAACAAAGCCTGTGGAACCGCAATCGGACAAAACCGTAGAAGATGTTAGCAAGAAGTATGAGGAGCCACCATCCACTATTGATTCTTCTGCTCGTCGATCAAGCATGTCCAAGATTTCCAAGATCATCTTGACCTCGTACCCTGGTCAAGCCGGCGTTGACCCATTGCCTATGGAATGGGGTCACAAAGATCCAGCCGTTAGAGGTCCAGTGGTAGTCTCTAGACATGCCAACACCATCCGCAGGCGTAACGGTATTCCCACTATTGCCCTGACCCGTTGTGTTGGGAATACACTGACAGACCGTAGCTATCGGTGCCCACGGAGGCTCATATTCCATTTACCATGCGCTGGCTGTGGCTAGCAAGAATCTTGACATCGACCACAAGCCAGACTTCACCAACACGGAACCCGCCGCCAATATCGGTCCATTCCCCCAATGGTCTGACAAGAAAAAGATCGTTGCCATGGATCCGCTTGGTCACCTCGCCCCGTGGTTGTACAAGGACACGATGAACAAGGAGGGAGTGGAGATTAGACCCTCGATAGCGATTACAAAAGCTCACATGAAACTGCCTGAGCTCGAAACAAGTGTGCAAAAAGGACGTCTTGTCCCCGATGGCAAAATTTGTTTAAATGAAACAGGCGAGCTTGCAGTTACCAAAGTTGCAGTTGAGCCTGTGTGGTATCTCCCCGGTGTGGCTGAGCGCTTTGGGATCGGTGAGTTGCCATACTCACCCGTTAGGCTCGTTGGAACATGACTGATAGAACTACAGACGAGGGCACACTTCGACGAACACTGTTCGAGGAAACCGGAGGTTCTTACCCTGAACTTATTACCCGCCACGACATCAAGGTATTTCTACCCCCTATCGGTGGTTTGACGGTTTACATCTTCGGTGACCCGGCGAAAATGTCGGACCCTAACGTTCGCCTCGCGCTTCGCGTGCACGATGAATGCAACGGCAGTGATGTTTTCGGCTCCGACATCTGTACGTGCCGGCCCTACCTCATCTTCGGCGTGGAGGAGGCGGTCAAGGAGGCCCAAAAAGGAGGCAGCGGTGTTGTCATATATTTCCGAAAGGAAGGGAGAGCACTTGGTGAGGTCACAAAATACCTCGTGTACAACGCACGAAAGAGAGGTGAGGACAGAGCAAGTGAATATTTCAAGAGAACCGAGAACATTGCTGGTGTGAAAGACATGCGGTTCCAAGCTCTAATGCCTGATGTAAGTCTGCTTCCACTGCCCTTGAATCGTCACTTTCAACATGTACCAGATTCACATGTATTCCATCCAACCACTAATCCTTTTTGGCACTTAGATTCTCCATTGGTTGGGCATCACCAAGATTGATCGTATGCTTTCCATGTCAAAGTAAGCTGCTTGCACTACCTGACCTAATTGTTCGTTCTGACCACTTCTTTAGCATGAAGCACGATGCTATAGTAGAGCAAGGCATTCCCATTCATGAGCGAGTGCCAATTCCCGAAGAGATGATCCCTGAAGACAGCCGAGTCGAGATTGATGCAAAGATTCAAGCGGGATACTGTAAGTTTCATGTGCACTTGTAGTACCGCAAGAGGAGACTAACAACATTTCACAGTTACGACAGGCCATGTCATGTCGATGGAAGAGTTGGCCAACGTGAAAGGCCGTGGCTGGGAGGATATCGATGTATGCCGAACCCCCCTCTTCATATCGTAGCTGAAGGGTCTTTTCACTAACATCAATTGCAGCATTAAATTTCCATATCCTTGTACGCTGTGGATTGCTGATGGCCGGGTATATGGAATGGTCTTTAAGGGAGCATCAGTAAGCGCCTGCACCTGCCTTTTCAACAGCCTTGTTCACAGCAAGGAGCAAGAAGGTTGCATCTGGCGCCCTCGCTTAAAGGGCAGCTGCATATCTTCTATATACGGGGGACAGCGTATAAACGACATGTCAAGTTATTGTCGTCCGGGCTTGGATAGGGTGCCATGTGTACATATGCTATCGCGCCGGGCACGGTGAAGCTGCATCTGATAGATTAGAAATGGAACACGAATCTACACGTACATGAATCATTCCTCGCAATTGGGTGGCAGGCTTATCCAGCCTGCGCCGAAGCTGACCCATCTCACCCCGGGCACCGCAAGCCTAATCGGCAGTGGGAGGTTCTGGTTTCGGGCCTGAATTTTTCAGTGTGTTTGACCGGATAGGACTTGGTAAGCAATTACCCCTCACGCCTGTGATCGGTACAAGCTGGTAGCATCATCCAATTCCATTCTTTGGCGTGTGTATACACATGCTTGGTCTAACCTGGGGTGGCACACCCCACATACAACCCTTCGAAGAGATTTTCCCCCCAATGTTATGCTTATTTGGGAGATAAGTAGAATACCAGGAAAGTGTTTCTATCTAACATTCTTCCCTTTTTTTAGTAATACTGCTGAAGCATTGTTACTCATTAGGGTGCTGTTGAGTGCAGGACATATCAGCCCGCGTGGGTGGATATCGCCTCCCGGGTCAAGTCTTCCCCCCCGCGTAGCTGCACCATAAATGCCGTCTTATCCCAATTACAGAGCACTACGCTCCACTCCATGCCACTCGACTAACGCTGCACGCACCGTGATTAGGAAGATGACCTCGTACATGAAAAAAGGTCATCTCCTCTCAGCTCCTCATGTGAAGGATGAGGGAGATCAGCAAAAATGATGCCGCCCACGTTCCCTTCTAGCCAACCCGCCTCCCAAAGGACAAAACACCATAGGATGATGGCTGCATCCATCAAACGAGGACGCGCGACCCATCACACCGCACACGGCAAGTCTAACAAGGAAATGCGAATGCAACCGTGAAAGGGACCCTTCCCTAAACGCCTGCCATGGAAGCGCTCCACGCGCGTACACTTGTAGCTAAAATCCGGCCTTGCCACTGATGTTGCTGTATGGAAGATATGACTCCTCATCCAGGTACCCTGCTCTGCTGTCCTTGTGAGAGCGGTGGGGTTTGTGTTGGCAGAGTTAGTTGATGTGGGCCCCATTTTTTTTGAACGCCGTAGTTGTGGAGTTCATCGAGCAATCCAAGGCACGAGGCACGAGACGAGACAAGAAGGAGAGATGAAGGCCAGACTAATCGGTGCGGCCCGCTTTGGGCTCGACCGACTATCTCTCCCTCAGATGGTCGGTTGCCCAAATGGATAGTTATTTCATGTGCAATACACGGGTTAGTGGTTAGTTAACAATCATATGCTAAACTACTTTGTACAAGGGCGTGTTTTTTTTCATCTTCACGTGGGCTTTCATGTATCTTGGGGCAGAAAAGAATGGGAAAGACCTTGTTTGTTGTCTTTCGTCTCCATCCTTTTTTTTTTCTCCTTCCGTAGCAGCGCCGACGTTAGCAAAGGGCGAACGCGTCAAGGGTTTCAAGAGGTTAGGAAGGTCAACCTTGGAAAGGCGAGAAAGGCGAACAGGTAGAAGACGCAAGTAGGAGGCAGGTGTGGAGAAGGCGTGACCCGGCCAAGTGGGTTGACGGATAGAGGGAGGTGGCGGATATCCCAACGGCGGTGGGCGATCTACCTATCGCGTTTACGAGGAACACAATTGGCAATGCATGCGTAGGTAGGCGGCTAACGTAGGCCCACGCGGTACCGTATGAGCACACTGTGTGTACCGATGTAGTGATCCAATAACCACCTAGGGCTGTAGACGGAGAGGGTTTTCCGGTGGCAGTCGCGCAGTGGCAGAAGGTTCGATATTTGATATTTTGCATGGGGAAACGATCGACCTGGTCTGTGACTTGTTCTGGAACTCTGGTTGCAGTATTGCGTACGCGTTGCTTGCGGGGAATATGTGCTGAATGGACGGCCGTGGACAAGAGAAGACATGTATGGATGGTGGTGGCCCAGTGGGGGGAGGGAAGACGGGCCAAAGAGGGAGAGGGAGGCTGACGGGGCCTGTGGCACAGCCGTGTTGGGACGAGGCAAGTAGTGTAGATGCAATGGGTGCCAATTGTTGAGCGGGAGGCATGCATTGTGTTGCATGCATGCATCCAAGCGCGTATGAGGTGCAAAGAGAGAAACAAGGCCCAAAAATAAAAACCGAGCCAAACAAACATGCGGCCGGCGTGGTGGACGGCGTTGAGCCAGTGGCCGCCGAAGCGGGAGATGGGCAGTCGGATGCATTCATGGTACAGTGCGTGTCACGAGAGCTTCTCAGCCATCTGCCTTTTCAAACTGCCTTGAAACTACACATCATGTCAAGGGAAACTAATAAGTATTGGGGTGGGGTGAAGGAACGGTGGTGATGTGTCCATTATGCCAGCTTGAATTCATGTCTGTCGCGTGGTGAACGGGACTGACTTCCAGATACATTAGCCTCTGGTAGCGGGCGGTTAGCTTGGTTGCTTTTTGGACCGGCGAGGCACCATTCATTGCTTTGGACGACGATGGATGTCAATAAACAAAAATATACATCTCCTCAAAGCAAAAAGTAGCGGTGCTGACTCGGGCTGGTAACATGTAGCTATTGACGTTACAGTATTTGGATGGATGATCTCAGCACTTGGCGACTCGCAAAGACTGGCCAGCGCAATGCCCCGAGTAATGATGGAAATCTGGACCTCGATCCCGCCCCGCTTCACTCCTCTACGAGTAGGTGGTTTGAGCCCGGTGGAGCCTCTATACAAGAACTAAATGATTATGCCATGACATGTTTCGAAAACTCAATGGGCAAGTAGTTTGCGTGTACGTGTACTGTAATGACTTTGTTACCCCCTGGCTGCTGAGCTGAGGTGAGGTAAGGTGAGAGGTAACGGGCGGCCATAGCCGGTGGCATCTACTGTACTGTACAGTACCGTATCGTACATGTCTTGAGACTACTGGATGGATGTACGTGGCGGCCGACAAATCGTCCCCCCAACGACCGTGCACAGAGACACACGATGGTTACCAGCATCCAAGAATCTAATGAATGCGTCATAAAGGATTCGAAAGCGCTGCATACTCGATCCTCCACCATGCCATGTGGGATGAGAGAGGGATGATACATCATACCAGTACTAAGTAGGGGTGGGGGGAAGCTCATTCTGCTCCAATTTTATTTCCTTTTTGCGGAATACCAACACACAGACGGAGTTTTGTGCTGATGATGGTACCTTGGTACCTGCCGCTCTAGAATCCCATGACGGCATGGCGATGCAGGCTGGAGGGTATCAGCCAAAACCATCCGTCGACAGTCGACCAGAGGCATAACAGAGATGCGAAACTCGCAGCTCCAAGTCGTGAACAGGGCGGTGGTGACGTCCCGTATCATATCAGCTCGCACAAACCACGGTGCGGTCCGCCGGCGTATCGATAGTGGGATGGCATCTCCTCCACCTTCGTCACAGCAGTTGAACAATCCTGCCTTGCAACTTGCCAGCATCTTTGTGGCTTCCGCCCGTGGCAGGCTTGCCGTGTGCCATGACGGCTGGTATCGCTCACCCACAGCCCCGACGGGGTGAGCAGTGAGCACCGAGAGCAGGCAGTCGAGTCCCGAAGTGATGGCAGCATGACCCCCGCCGCAATCGAACCCGCACTTCCGGCGCGAAACGAACAGCCTTCAGGGGCGAAAGCCTGTCTCTGTGAGGTGTCAGATACCTACCATCAATCAATCAGTCGCTCGCCTACCCATCTACGAGTAGTACGCCTCAGTAGTGTGTACTACACAACAGATGGGTAAACAAAGAAAAGCCGCCGTCTCTGAATCGAACCGAGCCAGCGCATGTCTGCAGCCTCCCTACTCGCTCCGTTGCTCATGATATATGATGGTGTAAGGCATGACATGACAGCGCAGACTTGACTCCTGGTCGGCTACCCGGCTTGCTCTTCTTCTAAACGGTCCACGTTTTTCCAGCGGCCTGCATGTTGCATGCCAATGCTAGCAAGTTAGTGCCTAGGGCCGAGAATCTATCGATGTGGAGAGCCAGGCTGATGATGCAGCTGCCTCGCCCAGGGGTCCCCTGTCCCTGTAGGCTAGTCTGCTCTTCCGCTGGTAGTATGGGGTGATGGGTGAATGGCGTCTCGCGTCTCGGCAGCTGTCATGTACTTACTCTACTGTACCTACCTATTGCTATTTCTCTGCCTCGTCGTCCGGCCTTTTTCTTCATTCAAATCCCATCCCTCCAACCTTTCCCACTCAACCATCCGCCATCCTTCACATGAGAATCCAACTTCCATCATGGCCGCCCACAACAACTCCACCACCTACTACTATTCCCTACCCACACAAGCACCACAATCCAAATCAGGCAGTCGCCGTCCACCTCTGACACCATCCACCGTATCCTCTCCATGCATTTCCACACATGCTCCAGTAGTCACTCGGAGAGACTCGGGGACAGGCAGTCCCACCAAAGCTTCCGCTCTGCTGGCCAAGGTCGCTTCCCACCCACCAACACCCAGAGGCGAGACACCCTCTCAGAGTCCCATGGTTTCTCCAAATGCCTCCGAGATGCGTTCCACTCCCACCTCTTCACCAGATAGGCCCGGTGTGTGGAGAAGTGAGAGTGCTCGCTACGTTCACCAATATCGGCAACAAGGTAAGCATCCTGCCTTGGTTCCGCTGCTCAAGAAGCCATGAATTAACGCTATCATTAGACGGGTACATCAGTTTTCCAGATTTTGAGAAATTTTGCGAACAACAAAACCCATATCAGAGTCAGCACCAGGACCACGCCGCTGTAAAAACATGACCAGCGAAATAGACCGACGAATCGTTGGTGATCGAACAGGGACCTCCAAAACCTGAAGAACGTCATCACTGAAACCATTAAATCGACAGCACATCAAAAAGCCACTCCTTTGAAATGGGCGGCCCTAAATGCCTCCCGAGAGGAGAAACGGGATGGATAGCAAATTCGGTCCAATAACACGGCAAGCCGTAGGGAACTCCGACGGGATGATTTGTGAGAGAAGGGGCTGATGAGAAGGACCCATTCATCCCGAAACTATCGAGCAGGTTTCGCTTAGGTGGAACAGCATCCTGCAATGGCGAGTCGTAAGCTGTTATTGGGTCCTCGTAAGACATCCCGCGTGGGGTTGTGTGGCTGTATCTCAAGAGAGTACCCGTGATGATGACCGTCCATGTCATCAAATGGATGACGGCAGACGAGACATCTCGATGCGACCTGAACTTGTGTGTGATGGGCAGCAATGCGCGAATGGAGAGCAGATTTGCTGCTTGATGAAAGAGGTGTTCAAATGCTTAGATATTCGTAACCGAACATTGGGTGTCTTGTCAAAGAGCCTCAATTCTGAAAATTGTACATACACATACAAATGAATCTTAAATTTCGGATACAGAATCGTTTGGTATTAATCTTGGAAGACACCACGTGGTGTAGCATATTGAGACAATGTGTAGCCATGTATCGTAGCCAGTCGACGCTGGTTGCCTGTAGCCAATTTTGTGCCTGCGACATAGGGATGGTATTCCAAGTTCCACACATGGCCGCCAAAATGCAAACGTGTGCATGGAGTGCAAAGAAGCGCCTCTGTATGTAATGTGAACAGACAATAATGAAAGGTAACAGTGTCGAGGTAGGAAGTCGATCAAAGAGATTGATGCGCGTTAGGTACGGCCAAACCTCGGCAGATGTAGCATCACGTGGCTACATGGACCGTGCGCGCACTTTCGCTAAGCAGTTGAATTTGTTACGCCCAACTTTAAGCAACGACACGACAACTCCGGACAGCCCTTCCAACTTCGCTTTCACCCAGGTTGCAACGTAACATACTACGCTTCAACCATGGCGGTCGGTAAGAACAAGCGCCTTTCCAAGGGAAAGAAGGGTCTCAAGAAGAAGACCGATGTCTTCGCGAAGAAGGATTGGTACAACGTCAAGGCCCCAGGCACATTCCAGATCCGAGAGTAAGACACCCCGCCACGATGAATTGTTGCTTCGGCTTTTCCATGCACATGTACTGAATCAAATTCTCTCGCAGCGTCGGCAAAACCCTCGTGAACCGCACCTCCGGTCTCAAGAACGCAAACGATGCGCTGAAGGGCCGGATATTCGAGGTCTCGCTCGCTGATCTCCAGAAAGACGAGGACCACGCCTTCCGCAAGGTCAAGCTACGAGTCGACGAAATCCAGGGCAAGAACTGCCTAACCAACTTCCACGGCCTCGACTTCACCTCGGACAAGCTCCGCTCGCTCGTCCGTAAATGGCAAACCCTCATTGAGGCCAACGTCGTTGTCAAGACCACCGACGACTACCTCCTCCGCCTCTTCGCCATTGCTTTCACCAAGCGACGACCAAACCAGATCAAGAAGACCACCTACGCTGCCTCGTCGCAGATCAGGGCGATCCGCAAGAAGATGGTCGAGATCATGTCCCGCGAGGCCAGCTCATGCTCCCTCGCTCAGTTGACCCAGAAGCTCATCCCTGAGGTCATTGGCCGAGAAATCGAGAAGGCCACCCAGGGCATCTACCCCCTCCAGAACGTGCGTTACAATAGGTTTAAGAGATTGGGAGACAATGGCTGACATTTGAGCAGATCCACGTGCGCAAGGTTAAGCTTCTCAAGGCACCCAAGTTCGACCTCGGTGCTCTCCTCGGTCTACACGGCGAGTCAAGCCAGGATGACTCTGGCCAGAAGGTATTTGATATCCCAAATCAACACAGCACGGGCACTCTGCTAACATTATTCGATCAGGTTGAGCGTGAGTTCAAGGAGCAGGTCCTTGAGAATGTGTAAGTGGCATGGTTGAATAGGCAGGGGGGTCTCCTATAGGGTCTTTTCAACTTCTTCGACATGAGTATGGGCATCAAAAGGTGTTATGTTTACAAATGAATGGTCAAAACATAACTCTTAATGAGCTTCCGGGTGATAGTGATGGCGTGCATGGGTAGCAACGATCTTCACGACATATACCACGGTATCCATGCGGTCGTACTGAAAAAGTGCAAAAGAAATGTCATTGGCTTTGAATTACCCGATCCTCGCAGTTCTCGTTTGATCCCGTTACTGATACCCTCCATACGAACTTGTACATCACTGCAACACATTCCTGAAGTTTTACTTAACCACCACTTACATTGATCGACAGCGGCACCCAATACCTGTCACAGCCATGGACGTCCCAGAATATATGTGTGTGTGGTATTTTTATATCCATCTCCTCTTCACAGCGTCAATGGCGACTCAAGCGCACCTTATTTAATTTTGGGCCTGGCCCACCCAGGATCCGATATCATTATACGGTGATGATTGTCATTCGTAAACGCACGACACGGCCATTTTCCCAGCGAGTCGTCCCATATGCCTCAACCCCGCCCTCTGTTTTGTGGTCAGAAGATCTGGGGATGATCGACACTGCAACGCCGTGCTGCGCGTATTATGGTCTTCCTGTGTATGGTAACCCGCCCACCCACTTTACTCTGCTATGCTCCTCCTGCGCAGAAGGACATTTCGACAGCGATATTACCCAAAGCCAGCTTCCACGCTTGTACACAGTGCATATGCTGCGGACATATGTATGCGTATGCATGTGTGCGTAAAGAGGAAAAAATAATGTGTGCCGCGTTACATCATGTTGCGTGTGCAGCGCATGTCAGATTCGTATTACGGTGTAAATTCTGTGTGTGTACGTTACGTATGCGAGTATCGCATATCCTCTGGGGGGAGTTCGACATATCCGTTGCGGTCCATGACATCAAATAGCTGGGTACCTAGTAGTTTTGGTCACACGATTTCCTGCAGCCGAAGATTATATTGAGCTGATTGCTTATCAATACGTGAAACACCATTGAACGGTAGGTAGAAACAGATCCGTACATTAAAACATCGCCAGAGGAAATTCTCGAGGAATGTCACATTATAGAAACTATGGTCAATTAGCCTGTGCCCCTCACAAAAATGTGTGGTTTTTCACATTTGGATCGAATGCCAAATGAAGAAACCTTCTTTGTATCTGAATTCTACACACCAGAGGCAGTTATCACAACACGCTAAGACTGCTTCACCCAGGATCCACCTATTCCACTTCCTATCATTCAAGTTTCGAATACTCGGGGATAGATATGTATTCGTCTGTCAAATACAAACATCCCACGCTTTCTTCCTACATACAGCCTGCCATCTCGCACTTCGCCTAACATTGACTCTAAACGGGACGTGCACGTATGTACAAACTAGCGTAAACAACACGCAAGCATATCATTCCCACTTCTTGACATATTCCTCCATCCCGGGAGAAACTAATCTTCCGGTGCGACAAGGGGAAGAACGGTCTCGAAGAAAAAAAAGTAACAGTCTCGAAACCTGTTGGGCGCCTCGGGGAATCGGAAGAAGGAAGCCAACTAACTTGAACACCCCCCTTGCTTAGAGATTCTAGAGCAGAACAACAGAGTCATTTCGCGCACTTGCCCAGCGGTTGCGGTGTGTATAGCGAAATTACACGGGAAAAAGGAGAAAAGATCGGTGAGCAAGGATAATTGATGTATGATGATGTATGTAGCGTGGACACTTCATTCTTCTTCTTCCCATCTTGATTTTTTTCCGTGTCCGCGTGTATGTATGCAGATAGGTAGCGTTGCTATGGAGATTTACCTGCATGTACACGTAGGTATGTAACTTAATCTCCTGCTTGTTGGTTTCGGCGGGATCAGATGTTGGTTCTAGAAGTCTGATGGGGGGAGAAGGGGTAGTTAGTCTGTGGGTTGCGCGGATTCGGCTATGCCTCTAATACACCGCTACTTTGACGAAAGCCGAAATCATGGTATGCCCCGAAAATGATTTTTGTTTTATGGATTGGGCATGATTGGGGTGTGTGGGGCATAAAAATTGTTGTTTTGTGTCGTGTAACGCTATGGAGTGCGGGTTTACAGTGAAATTGGGTTTACATCTGGTCACGAGTTTTGGAGACACGAATCGTGCAATTAGACTTCATAGAGTCTAAAAGAATATGCGTCTTGATCATCACTGTAATTCCCAGGTAATGGATACTTGCACATTCAATTTATGTGTCACAACGTAAGTACAATCCGGGTGTGTGGGACACTCCTTGGTTTCTCCTATGAGTTTGATAGACCATGTACTACTTGCTTTCTTGACCAGGTTGTTGATTAAACACGCACTTCCCAGTTTAGGAGTGGGCAATGAATGGGATGCATATTTCTTGAGCATACAGCCTGCAATTCAGATTTTTAGTCGGCAGTAGTTGAGCCTTTGGCGCCAGAAGGAGGTGCATCATGGCTCTTGGATTGTTCCGCTGGAAGAGCTAGCGTAGCCTATGTAAACTTGGGGTACTGCAATTACTACGAACTCAATACAACACCAGTAATGCATGTACACCACGATTCAATCCTTTTCCGCCATGTTATATAACATGTACACACCTCCTATGGCCACACCAATCCTCCACTCATAAGACTAAACTAGCTGATCTTTTGTATCAAGCCCATCGTGCATTAGGAAATGGACCTTGAAAGGGGCAGATCCGGAAAGACTGTATGTAGGGGTGGCCAGCAATTGGTATCCCTGAGCCATATAGAAGGGGAGCTAATCCTCTACTATTAGCAGACTCCTTAGGCACAGCTCGAATAGTTATACTCACGATATATTCATGTATACGCACATGTAATGATCTCCCTGCCTCGCGAGTCTAAATGAATAAATGTTAGGTGGTGCTCATGTTGAGATACCTCATTCATTCCTAGCTTACAATCTTGCGTGTGTATTCATCCAAAGCATGTCCTATACCCTTGTGTTGATGACTAGGACTGTTTCATTGGTGAGCACAAGGACATAGCAGAACGATGGCATATACCAACTTACTCCACAACAATTATAGAAGTAGTGTAGCATTCGCTTGGAGTAATACCGATCTCTTCGTTTGTATGACCCGTGACGTTGCTCCATTCTTTGATACGATTCACGTATTGGTCTTCACCGGCCAAATTCAAAAATGAATCCCAGTCTTCGTTATCATCTAGTCTCTAACATATGGGTCAGATTTTTTTTTTTGCTGGGGTGCAGTTTCGATGAGTCTCACATAGTTTGTATCGTAAGGCATTCGTGACTTTCCCGGCTCAAAGAACGCCCTGAACCCACGCCACTCTCCGTTTTCTCGAGCTCCAATGAGTATACCCGACATTGCAACCCTATTCAAGTGGGAAGACCAGAATTTCTCATGCATTTGTACATTGGCTTCGTAGGGAGCTGCACCGAAGAAGATGGTCAAGGCGGGGGTGGCAGCTACGTGGGCGTCAATCGCTATGACTTTTCATTCAAGGTCTCTTTCTGGATCGAAAGGAAGCGAGTACAAGGTTTGAAACGTACGGGCCAGGGCGAATGCTTTAGCCATCCATGTCGCTGCTTGCCGGCTTTCTTCGCGAGAGAGGCCGACGCCCGTGAGGTTGACAATCTCAAGACTTGATGTGGACATTTGTGATGGGCAATGTAAGTTTCCGGGAAACAATCTGATCAAACACAGAATCAGGCTCACCTGAATGGTACATATATACCATCGCTCTTGGATCGGGCGAATAGTTGCATCAGCACTTGCATGGAGCGGTAGTAAGCACGCACGTTGATTGGAGCACTTGTGTAACACTATGCCACATACCCGGCAAGTCGACACTCGGTGTTTTCGCCCCATGTGAAGTCCCGAATATTTTTTATTACAATCCATCTATTTAGAACTATACAGTATGCGTTCTACATTAAAGTGTTACATACTACGAGCCCTTATGACAGCACTATGTAGACTAAGATAGTAAGCATCTACATGTACTTCGCAAAGAACCTGTGCCTGACCCTTGGCGCCTCATGCTCTGACTCATCAATTCTTCTATTTCAGTTGAAGTTTGGCAGTGAATCATTCGCGGTATCAGCACTAGAAAAGCATCACATGAAGCGTTTTCAGCGAAAGGCGTATACGAAAAGTATAAGATTATCATCGCAGGGTATTGTACTAGAAGGGAGTATACAAAGATACATGAATGCCGCGTGACTAAGGTCATAGAGGTTGGTGAGTCATCTCTTCCTAACAAATGTACCTGCTATCCAAAATCCATTTTCAGCCTTTCACAAGCTACCCAGCATGTGTAGCCAATGATTGTCATGACACGGCGCAGCAGCGCAGGGTTGCAATATAAGACTCATCGTTGAGCCGTCGACATATAAAAGCTTCAATGTTGTCCTTTTCAGTTGAGAACCTCACACGGATGCTGGACGAGCACTATTAATCTCGAATACGCAACATGTCGTCGGATACGCCCGTCCTAGACTATGGTTGCACTGAGTTCCGGAAGAGTAGCCAAACTGCCTCCAATCTGTACGAGACGGGAGCAAAATTGTGGACGAAGCAAGATCTTCGCGATATCGAACAACAACTTTCACAGTCCGCAGAGCTTGAATATTTCACCGTTCGCTTAATCGATGGCTCGAAAGCACGCATAAAAATCCCATGTTTACAGAAAAACACCCAATCTGGTAAAAACGCAGTCGGTACCCGTCCCGCGCGCAAAACGCTGATAATTTTACAGGCGGCCATGCGTCAAGTACCAGGAGTACTGGCGATTGGTAGCATCGCAACCCGACGGACCCCCAGAAACGTATCACTGCTCGTATCTAGTTGATTGGCAGAACGTCTACGTCAGAAAGGTTCGTGGTATCTTCGAGAACGCCGAATCGATCTTCGACAAGAATAGGCTCGCCTGGAATAAGAGTACTAGCTGTAGTTTACTACAGTCTCGACTCGGGGATGTGTTTCGTCATAGGAAAGTGACTAAGATTGTTTGTTTTGGACTAGGTGACATGTTTCGTAAACCTCCTGCAAGGTTTGTAAAGCAGACGGGCTCGAGTGTAGATGAGATGGAAGCCAGTATTCTCTCTAGCACAGTTCAACATTCGGTTGCCATAACTATGGCAGAAATGTGCGGTGTAAAAGATGTCCAACTGCTTGCTCAAGATCCTCTGTACACCGAAGAGGCAAAGAAGATGCTGAAGACGAAAGGGTTCTCAATTGTGGGACATTTCGGGGCTGGAGGTTTCGCGGAGATCGACAATAACTCGATTGTATTTTCAGCATGGGTGGCGGCGCCTGTCAAACAAATTATTGCCGACCTTGCTCGCCCTGCGGTGATCATTACTGCTGCTGGCTTCTCACCTTTTAATGACGATGGGTAAGATGTCAGGACTCCGCTTCGTCTGCAGTCTTCCCTAACCTATAGTGGATAGCAAACTATATCTAGACCCCGACTCCCCTCGCACGGAAGTGATGTGGAACGATTATGAACGATTCGACTTTCCAGTTTTAACCGAAGACGAGAAGCTCTTGGGAAGCTTCCGCCGCGTATATATTTACGTAAGGAAGGCGGCCTAGAGAGAAAGTGAAGGTATTTGTTATAGGACGAAACCAAGCTGGAGGACTAGCACTAGATGGAAAGAGGAGATCCATCACAAATAGGAAAAACGTGTGCCTGTGGGGAAGTATATACACATACAGTACTAGAAATGATGTTTTTAGAGCACGTTTGAGTGCATATAATATACTACGTTGGTCTTAGTTACTCATAGAAAAGGGCACATAGATCATGAGATGTAGTTGTATCGAAGAAGTTGGAATGTGATGTTTGGTACAACTCTGGCAGGCCACACGATTGAAAACGAGAACCATGCAATGCTGGAAAGAATTTTATCGATGCTATGAATGAAGCATACAAAATTTAATATAAAAATCAACAGAGAAAATAATCTGCTTTACCGTTCAGATGAGCAGAGGTGCATTGGTTAAGCTGCCAAAACCGTCGTCTTGTATCTAGGAAGAGAAGTTTCCATCCGCTGTCTTCGTTGTGCCAGATGCTACGCTTACGCCCTTGACAACTACGGTGTTGCCACCGACGCTTGTGACTTTAACATCAACAGTATCTTTACCACTTCCTCCCGAGATCTCGAAGAAGTTGTAAGGTTGACGAGTGGTAGCCTTCCAGCTTGCACCTCCGTCGATCGAAACTTCAAGTTTGGAAACAGCCACGTTGGAGTTGACGACTTGCATGCTGAAGAAGTACGGGGAAGTGCCCTCCTTGTTCTTAAGAGTGATGGGAGAAGAGATGTCGCAAGGAACCTGGGTGTATGAGATGTCTATGATGCCTGCGGACTTGGAGCCAATCTTCTCGAACCCGGTTTCGAAGAGGTCGAGATGAGTCACGTCGCACTCGGGACATTGGTCGACAACCATGGCCTTGATGGTATTGCCGTTAGGTCCGGTTACGGCAACGCATGAACCACACTGAGAGGCATCCCAACTACCTCCGAAGGCGGTGCCAAAAAGACCCGAGGGAAGTGTGTATCCGGTGAAAGAACAATGTCCTCCGCTGACATTCCCGCCGTAAAAGGTAGCTTTTCCCTTGACAGCCGCGGCAGAGTTTCCTTCCTTAACTGCCTCAGCTGGCTTTTCTGCCGGGGCGGAGGTCGCCGCTGGGGCGGAAGAGGACACGGGAGTGGATGCTGAGCTGATAGCAGTCACAGGGACCGGGGATACTACAACAGTCTTGACCGATTTGCTTTTGGATGAAGCAGACAACACCGAAGAAACTGACGACGCAGACGATGCAGAGGAAGCAGATATCGCAGAGGATGAAGCAGACAACGCAGAAGACAGGGATCCCGTAGGTATAACAGAGAATTTCGTTTCTAGCGTCGTTGGGCGTGGAGGTGCGGTTGGAAATCGGGTACTGTTCGTAAAGGTTCCGTTCCCATAAGGCTGTGGGGGGAATTGGGGGCGACGGGTTGCCGTGTTTGACGGGGCGGGAACGGTGAGCGTGATGCGCTCAGTTTGAGTCTCCGTTACAGTACTGCGAGGGCCGCATTGATCTTGCGCAAGAGCAAGACCCACGATAGGGAGGATGGCAACGAAAGACTTCATTTTGTTTGGGGATCACTGATGTAAACGGTGTTTTTGTTTCTGTTATTGGAACGGATTGCTTCAAGCAATAGAGGATACTATGATCTCTCAAGATGATAGGTAAACGATTGAAATTGAATCTAAAGATTCAGAAAAGAGATGTAGACAACGAAGGTACGCAGCGCTATGGCATGCAATCAAGACAGTGAACGAATGTTACGAGACCAGGCGCTCACCCTTCCAAACCACACAGCGGCGTTCATCCTATAAGTAAAATCCTCCCAATATTACAAAGGGCAACTCATCTCTCAACACGTTGGATCCAGGGTATTGAAATGACCGAAGGCGCAAAAGTGGAGTTTCACCTCATCGGGGCGCACGGCATCATCCCCCACGCCGCAGCCACATGTTCCAGACCAATTCCAAAGAGGGATCAGCATTGGAGGAGCGAGATTGAACTCCTGGGGTGAAGCTGCGTACGGACACAGGTGCGCTGAAGCTTAACGGAGATCAAACACTGGCGAGATGAGATCATTTGCGCGCACGGGGAAATGTTTGCCCTTCGGCGTTCAGATGTGTGTACACGTAAGCAAAGTCTGCCCACCAACACCTATGAAAAGAAACGGAACGATCCAATTTATGCTGTGTGCGGTGGAGGAATTGTGTGTGATGGGTTTTGCATGCTGTGTGACGTTTTTCTCAACCCGAAAATGACTCCAGCTTTTTTCCCTATCGTGGAGGCTTTCACGTGGCTTTCCCTTAATTTATGCTGTGGAGGCTTAGGGAACTAGCGCGTTGACTAATCTGCTTTGATGTTGAAAAGAGTACGAAATTTATAAACTTGGATCCATCGAGAAAGAAGCCGCATCAGCAAGTTTTCGAAATGCGATACGCGACAATGAAATTCTCATAAAACTCAGACAGACCGTAGATGCGGTACAAGTCGACCTTAGTCCGCATACAATATACGGAAACTCCTTTGATGAGCCTGTGCAACTGATCTTTTCGGAAAGACAACTGACTGAGCCACGACCCCATCATTGTTGCACATACTTTATTTTAGTGATGCAGTTTATACCGCAGTCGGGGTTGTTTGGGAGGGATGACAGGGCGCGGCTTACTCTACTATGATACAGAAGTTGTTCATCGACGGGCCATCCCTTATTTTCCTCTTCTCCATCTTCACAGGTTCCTCCTTTCCCTTCAGGGTGAATAGATAGTAGCACAGTTTTGGTGTGAGTTTTTTCTTTGCCAGGTCGAATCCCATGTTGGCCATTATTCGCAGTAATAATTGTTCGTCCAGGTATCTCGAGTTCTGGACACACGGCAGAGGGAGGACAAGAAATAACGCGGGTAATGTCGAGCCAACTTTCTGCGCCGGCGGATCAGACGTTCGGAGAAACTTAGTGACTCTCTTTAACATGTTACCACGCTGAACAGCCTCCGGGACGTAATTCAGAACTAGGGAGAGTGATATGATGTCGAATAGATCGTCGGAATGTTTGGGCAGTGGCCGCTCCATGAAATCTTGCTTTGTGATGCCAGGCCCTTGGCTGTTCAAATCAATCCTCGTCATAGTTATTTGCTCGCCAACTTTGGATATTTCGTTTTTTGTGGATAGTGCTCCAACCTCGAGGCACGTTAGTTTTTCCATGCTGGTGTCCTTTGGCGTATTTTTGAGGATACCATCCTGTTTCAGCCATTCCACAAGAACTTTGCTAGAATCTCCGCCTCGATCCTTTGCTTGGCCCTGTTTACTTGCAGCTTGGTAGAGCTTCAATCCACCGTTCTCTTCAATTGCTTTTTTAATGGCCTCTGCTGACTCAGCATCACCGTTTTTCAAAGCTGTCGCACGTTGTTTTTCAAGTCGATGATGGGTCCGGATAACAGTTCGAGACTTTTGTGAGCTCATACGCTCTCTTGGACCAAGGACGGGAGGCCTCCCATGGGACAGCGTCTTGGATCGTTTCTTGCTGGCCATATATTTTGTTTGCGAAGCACCCCATGACTTCGTTTGTGCTGAGCAGTGAGCGCTGTACTGGACCATGCCGAGACTTTGGCGGCCGGCCCAGCACCCACGCTAGTACCAGAGTGGATGGTTTAGCGAATTTCGTGATTGCACACTTTCAAGTTCTCCAAAAACCTACCTTTCATCCTCAACCTCCACACTAACCACAGCATCTCGACGCCATGCCTCCCAAAGCCGGACAAAAAGGTACGCCGCCTCATTGCCTGCGAAAAGTGATTATGATGCATCACGACATTGCTTCTGCGCCGCCGAGTCCTCTCGGCGCTTGCCGTTGAAGTGATGCATTGTATAAAAAAAAGACTCCAGGCCCCTTACGATACTGATATGAAGTGTACATTGCTAACAGCTGGCAGGCGGTAAGCCGCAGAAGAAGGCCAATGAAGCCGCCAAGGCTGCCCTGCGCGGTGTACGTTCCATTCCCTAGACCTATAAGGCGTGCCAGTACTTCATCTCTGGCTGCTTTTACTACTCATGCTCTGGGACAGCAGTATTAACGAGAGTAAAGGTGAACTCGCACAAGGTCAAGAAGGTTCGCCTTAATACCAGCTTCCACCGTCCCAAGACTCTGGAGCTCTCGTAAGTCGCCATCTCGCCATGTTCCTTGCTTCCTGCTCGCTGGACCACGAGCTGACACTCTGTCTAGCCGCACACCCAAATACCCCCGCAAGTCGATCCCTTCGCAACCCCGTCTCGATGCCGGCAAGATCCTCATCCACCCTCTCAACACCGAGTCTGCCATGAAGAAGATTGAGGAGAACAACACCCTCGTCTTCATTGTGGATGTGAAGGCCAACAAGCGCCAGATCGCCGCTGCGCTTAAGAAGCAATACGACGTATCTACCGTCAAGATCAACACCCTCATTCGCCCTGACGGCTCCAAGAAGGCTTTCGCGCGGTTGACTCCCGATGTGGATGCCCTCGACATCGCCGCTACCAAGCTCGCTATCGTTTAAGAGGGCAGTTTTTGCATTGGGTGTGAATGTAAAAGATTGGGTGTGCATGTAAAAGGAATACGAGATACCATGGCTCGGAAAAGCGGTTATGATTGCATGGCGTTTACGGACATGTCGTCCATAGTGACTGGAATGAAACAATTTCGACATGGCGCCCACCCATGATTTGACATGCTGATTCGTGATGCAAAAAGTGTGATATCAGTATTAAGTGGTATTCTACAGTCTACGCCAGCTCGGAAGGATATCGAGTTGCCTCATTCTGACACGAAAGATGTCAAAATACCCTCATAATGATTTTGAATAGGTGATAGTTTTTGCCTATTGTTCTATATATACTACATATGATTTTTTTTGGGCGGTTTCTGGTCTGCTCCCATCGCTCGTTCCACCTGAGGCTCCCTTTCACCTCCACGGCAGTCGTTCTTGTTCTGGAGGCTGTAATTTTTCGCCCACCTGTCTGACCCGCAATAAGGCTTGCTTTCTTATACCTCGTCGTGGGAAGTGGAATGGATTGTTGGCTTCGGGATCTTCTGCTTGATCCGTAGAATGAACTTTACGTATGACAGCTTTATTATCAGGCACAATAGGCAACTTCGGATCAGGGAGAGGAGTAGACTCCATGTTATGGAGTAGGCTTGCGTGGTCATCTGGTATATAAGAGGGTCGTGCCTTCCATTGATTGACACTGGAGGTGGTCCGGCACCCAGTGAGGATGGTGCCCTTCACAGCCACACCACCTGTCGGACCCTCGATCCAAACGTCGAACATCGCATCCGTTTCTCCCATATGTGGTCTTCTCCTTTCGCGCGCACACAGTCGTAGTTCTTCGTCGCAATATAACGGCGCCAAATTTCGGTATTCGATGGATCGGATAAAACGTGACGGACCATCAAGTGTACGTAGATGAGCAGATAGGAATTTGAGCATAAGCATCAAGGTGAGAGGTCCATGAACGAGGAGGTTACGATGTCCTTCCACAGTCCGACAATACTCTTTGTCTAGATGAATGGAGTGAGCATTGAATGTTAGGGCCGAAAATCGGAAGAGCAAGGATTTTGTTGGAACTATTGTATGATGAATTTCAGGCTGTCCAGGAGCTGCTTTCAATTAATATGCAATCAGTCAAAAAATGTCGGCCTGTATACGAACCTTTCAGGTATTTGACAGGCGCAATTTGACCAGCTTTGATAGCTTCCCGTTCAGCCTCGCTTCTTTCTCGCATGAAAACGAGGTTACGCTCTTCGATTAAATAAGCATCTCCCCATAATTCTTCTGACTTGCGAGCCTGCCCGTGGAAAAACCCAGGTAGGCCGCCAGGCCTTCTAAACTTGGCGTCAAACATTGAGGATTCCAGTGACGTTATTGAGGCGATGCGGCGTTCGATAGTCACATAGATTTTTTCCGAGTCACCTTGACCCCGTAATGTCACCTCCTTTATCCGTTCTATGCACATCTGAGGGAGATTAAGCCCCCATCCATTCTCAAATGAAGGCTTAAAATATTTTGGCGGATGCACCTTGACGGTACCTCCGGTCCACATGCGCCGTACGAAAGGATCACCCGGGCTATGTAGTGAATCGGTGCCGTCGGGAAGTAATTCGTTGGTATGGATGGAAGGATTGAAGAAGACCAGATGGTTACCAATTGTGTGTGAGGGAGTGTGACCAATTCCTGGTGGTGTGGACTTGAATGTCGTCTCGAATCCAGCAGGCAAATATGCAGATAATGTGCTTGCGAGCGCATCTTCTTGTCTCTTGGAAGGAGTATCGTACAAGGGTGGTAGCTCGCGATTGAGCATTTGCTCACGGAGCTTCTGGAACCATTCGGGATCGCTGTTTAAGCTGGCGGAGGGTTTTAGTGTGCTACCGGTTTCGATCGAATACAGACGATGCAATGGCCGGTGCCATTGCGTACGATAAATTGATGGACGGTATACACGGATCGTGCATGGCGTTTTCAAAAGCATTGGTAGTGGTGGTTGTGTGAAGCAGGACTACAGTAGCATTCAATGTTGCGAAATGTGCTGCCGAGGCTTCTTGGCATGGCCCCGGCTATGCCTTCCGTGAGGGTGGCTCAATAAGTACCTAGGTACCTAGTACATAGCTATCGATAACCGTTGGAGCTTCTCAGTGAGGAAAGGATGGGAGCACAGTAGCACATTGACGCCAATATATCTGCCCACCTAGATTGATGGCTATATGGCTGGCTAAACTGAGCCTTTTCTTCCTCTCTCGGACACCTAGCTAGTTCAGGTGTTCAGGTCGTCTCTTTAGACAGTGTTTGCAAAATGGCAATCGTAAGCATCATACAATACATGTATGCGTTGTTCGCCATGGTCGTGCCGGCCATAGCAGCATGTACCAAAGCACGATATATCATGTATCTTACAGGGTGTGTGTTGACTGCTGCTCCCCTCCCCTCACCAGATACCGCCCGTTCTTACCAGTGCAAAGGCAGCACAATATCGTTCCCGAACCGGCTCTCGTGCAATGTATTACACATGTGGATTTGGCATTCATGCGGTCAGAAATCTTCAATACGCCAAACCAGACGTTATTCCCTTTATTCACCTCAGTTGCAGACGTTCGTCTCAAGTTTCCCAATGACACCAAGGTCATGGTTGCTATTGGTGGATGGGGAGACAATGGGTTTTCTGTGGCGGCTCAAACAGACCAGAGCAGAGAGCTTTTCGCACAAAATGTGAACAGGATGATTACTTTTACCGGTGCCGATGGTACGTCAAAGCTGCCCTCGAAGCTTGAAAATGGTCAATCATACTAATAGATAGATATAGGCGTGGATATAGATTGGGAATACCCTGGGGGGAATGGAGAAGATTACAAAACCAACCCCAATGCAGAGAAAATCTGGGAGATCGAAGCCTATCCCAAACTTCTTGCCGTGATACGAGAAGCCATTGGACCTTCCAAGGTCATCTCAGCAGCTGTCCCGGGCCTACCAAGGGATATGCTTGCTTTTACAGCCTCCACCGTACCAATAATTTCGGAAACGGTTGATTTTCTCAACATCATGGCCTATGATATGTTCAACCGCCGTGACAATATAACTAAACACCACACAGGCCTGCAGTTATCTGTAAAAGCCATTGATACCTATCTCCAGCGAGGGTTACCATCGGAAAAAGCAAACCTAGGTCTTGCTTTCTACACAAAATGGTATAAGACGGGTAAGTTCTCCCAGGATACGAAGTAGTATTCAGACATCACGTGGCGTAGTTTTTTAAGACCTTGATCGCCAAATGATTGACCCTTGTTTGAATTGAGCTAATCTGTGACCGCGAATTTAGATCCAGATGCCAAAGCTGAATGTCGGGCCCACCCTGTAGGATGTCCAACCACTCTCATGGAGGACCCAACTACAGGAGGTGATCTGGGCGGAGCCGGCGCATTCTCATGGCATGACCCAGTACCCACTGAGCTTTCAGGCTCGTGGACCAAAGCATTAGAGAATGGGGTTTATGACTCGGAGGGCGGAGGGCACTATTATTGGGATGAAGAGGAGGATCTGTATTGGTCGTGGGATACAGAGGCAGCCATTCTCAAGAAGTTTCCGGATATTGTTGTAGAAAAGGACTTGGGAGGCGTTTTTGCATGGGGTTTGGGAGAAGACGCACCGCAGTTTGCGCACCTCAAAGCCGCTACTGAAGGGTTACTGACGGCGACTACCGGAACTAGGGAAGCAAGTTATCACAGAGACCAGTTTGAGAAAAGTGAGTTGTAGCTCCTTTTTGAATTCTGGAGCAAGGCCTGATTATAGTGTTCATTGCTTCTGGGAATGCAAAACCTACTGTCAACACAGCACTCACATGCATGATGCGACCTACTCAGTCCGGATTTGCAGTATGCTAATAATACATCTATTCATCCTTCTCCTGCAGAAAATTGACGACCGCTTTAATGAATTCTTCCGGCTTCTCGCTGATTACCCAATGTCCGCAATCTATGTCTACCAATTCAAATCTCGGGAAGAACCTCCCAATAATGGGCAGGGTCTCATCACTCACATAGTGACTTTTGGTACCCCTCACAAACAAGGCTCTTTTGCTAAATCGCACCTCATCAGGATTGTTGAATGGGAAATCCGCCATGTCATCCAAAGCATCCCCCAATATTTTGATAGGTATACGGAATTTGAGTGGCTCGCCCGGACTTGGCCGAACCAGATTGGTAAGGAGAAACTGGCGGACAGGCAGTTCCTTCGCGTAGGGAGTAAGGATTTCATCTGCTGCTTTCTGCGATTTGCATTTCGCACTTTCTATTTTGCGCATGCCCTCGACGTATTTTGGAAAATCGCTCGCAAGTGCCGCATCTACGGGCGCATTGTCCACGGCAACAATATTGGCGCAGCAGTCTGGGTCCTGCAATGCCATCGTCATGACCGTTTTTGCGCCCATAGAGTGTCCGATGAGTGTCGAATTTTTTAGGTTATGCTTTTTGAGGAAATTCAAGACATCTTTCGAGAGCGCCGTGTAGTTGTGTGGCTTTTCTTGCGGTGAGTCGCCGTGATTGCGGAGATCGATGGCGTAGACGGGACGGGAGAGAGCGCGAGAGAAGGCGCTGGAAGATGTAAGTTTCAATCGAGTCCAATTGGGTGTGTTGAAGAAAGGTCATACTTGCTGACACTACGATTGTTCTTCTTGCTCCCAAACAATCCATGGAGGATAATTATCGGGTCACCTTTGGATTTTCCTTGGTCATCGTGTAGCGTGTACACGAGGTCGACGGTTCTGCAATTCGTGCTGGCCGAGAAGGCGCGCGTCCATGTTGGTGCGGAATCGAATGTGAATTGGCACGATCTTACGCTGGACTTTGGGACAAGAAGAGAAGCGCAGGTAGGATAGACGGCGCGATGTAAGGAGCGCATTGTTGTGGGTGTGTTGAGGTTTACGAAAGTTTTTCGGAGCAGTGCGGAAAACGTTCCGATCAAGGCACGTCATTTTGCTTCTGCCAAGCTGCTTCTAGACATCTTCTTTTCCCGAGCTCCTCGAACCTTCTTCCCAAACATCCATCATACGACTAGAGACCAGAAGCTGAGTTATTGATGAGACGTACCTTGACGATATCTATGATGCTGTTACGGATTCTGAGGTCAACTTTCAGATATGTCAACATGCCTAACAATCTGGGAAGGGGTATTGAACATGAGCGATCAGCAGTGCTTTTTTAAGGAGTCGAATACTTTTTATGTCAACTGCAAGAGTTGTACTGGACTGCGCGTTGCAATTACAGCTGCGCTCACAGGCAAAGACAACATTTGACACTTGCTGCTACACATCACACTAGACTAATCAGGTCGAGATTTTCTAGATATAGCTTTTGAACACAATATCAGGGCAACATAGCAGCTGAAATTCGTGGAAGACAAATCAACAGGTCAAACGGGCCAGAAATGGCTTATAGCCTGGTTCGTCTACTTCTAATGTTTTGGTTCAAGCCAACAGTTTTGCCAGCCTATTCCCAGCACGCCGAAGCAACTCGCATTCTCGCAACTTCACAGAGTCGCCGCTAAGAACTGCTTTCAAGACCAGAGCTCCCATATCTACCAGCATCTGCGTTCCTGCTCGACCAGTCCACTTAACGCGTGTGGGCCAGAAGGCAATGTGTACAGCCCAATGGACAACCACTCTCTTCGCCCACTCTCTGCCTGCCGCTTCGTTCTCGAAATCCCTTGCCGAGATATATGCATCCATGAACGCCTCAAGCAAACCCTTATCCCCACGGAACCTGTCCAACAAGAAGGCTTCCGCGGCGAACTGCCCCACATCCGTTGCGCTCACTCCTCGACGGCTCATTTCCCAATCCACGACAGTGAGATCGACGGCGTCTCCCTGCTCATCATTACACTTGACCAAAACATTTCCCGGCCAAAAGTCTCCATGACATACACATTCATTGTCAGTCGCAAGTTTGCTTCCAAACTCTTCGTTGACACGTTTGGCCAGCTCGACGTCGTGTCCGTACTCAGCAAAGGCGGCAGCAAGATTAGCGTACGAGTGTCGATAGATAGCCACGCCGATGGGATTATTTGCCTTCAAGTCTTGATCATCTTGCCCAGGGTTCGCCGTGAGCGACAATGACATACTTTTCGTGCTTGTATGTAGCGCTGCCAACCACGTCCCTAGCTGCACACCGATCTTAGGGACATCTAACATCGAGTTTTCATATGCCTTCTTCAGCTCCTTCTCCCCGCCGTCCTCTAGACAAAGCACGCGCCTCTTTTCGTCGTAGCTGTATCTCTCCACAGCATGGACGTTAGAATGAACTCTCTCCAGATACGGTCCCATAAGTGCTGGTACGATGGTCAAAACGTGGTTCTCGTAATCCATTCTTTTGGAATCAAAGGCAAAAGATGGATTAGAGTGGAGGTAGGGAGCGGCGTGTTTGTAGATGGCGGTTTTTTGTTGGGGAAGGGAAGACTCGGAAGATGGGGAGTTGGAAGATGTTACGCGATAGACGTAGTTCGCAGTCCCGCCAGTAAGGAGAGTGATGTTTGTGTGCGATATTGAGTTTTCGTCTAGGTATGCGCTGAATCCAGCTTCGCTCGTGAGATCTGGTTGTGGAAGTGAGGCCATGATGCTGAAAAGGATCAATCTATAGATCTCTGGGAAGGTGGATGGCTAGTCACTTGATATTCAATTCTTCACGGGTGTGTTTAGTACGAAGAAGCTCACATATGGACAGAGTATTTGCGAGAATATATACTTTTTTTCCTTTGCTTCAGTTGGCGGCTGAATCTAGATGGTATCGTTTGAAGCTGAAGACGAATGCGTATTGCTCAAGATGAGTCATTCGCCAAGACCAGAAGAGTGAATTGGTGGGGCTGACTGCATCAAGTATTTTAGCTACAATCAATGAAGGAAAACGATTTCGATTGCCAACTCCATGATAGAGGGTTATGCAGGTAACTGTCTACGGAACGACTCCGTAATATTGAATTCTGATGCCGATTGAGAGAAGATTGAATGCCAAACAGTTTAAACAGGCATAATACATGACGACCAATTCATACCAATTCGTAGAAACGCCATCTATGCAAAACCCGCTCGCTATGACACGCAAGGAAAAATCCAGTCATTTTTACAAATTAATGCGATGCAAAGATATCAGTATGTCCGATCATCATTCATTTTCTGCCGCATGGCCAGTAGGCCCTTGCGAAGTGTCTGTAGAAAAGGTCAGTTTCACTCACAATCAAGAACATATATATAAAAAAAACAGGATAAACTTACAGTCCATGGTTACAAATGCGCGATCGACCTCCTTCAAGCCCTCCGTACAATACTGCAGCGTCTCAGCGATGTCGTGACACCGACTCAACGGAGCCTTCTCGTTCATTAATACGTCCATCTCCACCCATACTCCATCGCCGGCGTGGTAGCTCTTGACCATCTTGTAGCCTTCGACCAGTGGTGAGAAACGCCATGCCATGTACATCATCTTGCGTGCCGTACGATCATCTGCTGCTACTCCCGTCAACCGTGTTACGTTCTCTAGGCAAGTGCCCGCCCAATCATAGATGATGAAGAGGGATAGAAGAGTCGCGCCTAAAGGGTCCAACCACCAGACGTCCAGTTCCTTGCCTATCAATGGAAAGGCGAGGGAAAGTGTATTGAAGTAGACATCGGTTTTACAATCTTGCGCTAGTGCTTGCACCTGTGTGGTCTTGACTCTGGCGCAACCTATCCATATTGTACCTTTGACAACGATCGTGGCCACCATGGAGAATATGGCTGCGGGTGGCAGATCCGCAGTCTTATGGTCGCCGCTTGGTAGTAACTTTGTCACCGATTCCTGCAAAATCTGAAGAAAAGAGACGATCATGATGATGGAAAAGACGAGGATGCCAATAGGTTCTAGACGACGACGGCCGACAGGGAATTGCTTGCGGAGTCGCTCGAGCCGCCAGCCCACGAGTTTGTTCGTCGCGTAGATGATGAGGGTGCAGAGGAGATCGAGCGCGGAGTCGACGAGTGACGCAATAAGTGAAAGCGAGTTTGACCTAAAGTTCGCGGGTACAAAGTCAGCTAAACTCAACCAGGGGTGATATACTGAGTGTTGAATGCTTCAAAAGTTACACCACATGGTGTCTTGATACTACTTTGTACCTGGAAAAACATACCATATCGCGGCTATGCCTTTTGCAACTAGAAGTAGGATATTCACTATGACATTGATCTATACGCTGTTAGGTTGTGATGAAACTGAGCTCAGAATCAATGGTATTGCTTACATTGATAGCCCACTTCACATGCCGCGCGGACGTTCTTCTTTTTTCGCGCTCGTCTTTAGGGAGAAAACATTCGACACTCTCCTCGCTTAGACCGAGAGGCCCTCTGTCCTCAGCCACGCCGTCGTGATCCAGATCTTGCGGAGCCATACTGTCAAGCACATCGTCGGCGACGGTGGACACGACCGCATCGACTTCAAGCCAATCATCCAATCTATTGTTTTGGTCTTCGTAGAAAGCGCGTAGCTTTTTGTTTCGAATCGCTTTGAGCTAAATACGTCCCCGGATTAGGTTCTTTTGTTCAAACTTTATAATGGGCAAGTCAGGAGAGGCGGGGTGAATTGGAATCGTGAAACGCACCTCTGCTTCGCTTTTCCTGAATTTCTCCAAGGCATTATGTTCCACGCCTTCTAAAAGCCTCTTTTTCAACTCCTCAGCGCGTCCTTTGTGGATGGTTGTCTGTATTGCATCTCGGAATCTCTGACGCGGTCTTAGCGAGCTTGGAGGGTTGCCAGCCTCCAAATCAAAGCGGTTGTATTTGGCATTGTTTTGCGACTGGTTGCGGAACAGGTCCCCACGACGGCCAGAAACCATGTTGTTTGTGTACTTGGTCGACGCTGACGAGGGTAAAGAGAGGACGGGGGGGCGAGGAATGGGCAAGAAACTCACCCAAGAGAGATGAGAGAAGCTTGGAGAGCACGCATCATCATACCTGTAGGCAAGCCATGGTTTTTGAAGCAAAGGCCCGCATGCGGCGTGCGAACAAGCACGCGCATGCTTGATTACAAAACTTGGCAGGCACAGGCGCCCTACAATGACGGCATTATCTACACTACTTTACCCGCAGTCCCTGCTTTGGTAAGGTGCTTACCCTGCTAGTCGCGTTCCCCTACGCGCGCGACTTCATGTGACCTCCATACATACATGCACAGTGCACACACATATCATTCATGTAGACAATCAAGGTAAAAAAAAATCATGTAAATTGTGCCTGTGAATGTCAAACGCCAGGCTATGCAAATGCTGGTATATAACTTTTTCCCGGTAACCCAAAAACAAAAGTGAACTCCAATACCATGTATACACGTGTGCGTGCATCAATCAATCACAGCACAAAACGCCCAGTCACAGAACACAGACACCAACCATCACCTACACGACACAGTCACAACCTTTTAGCCTCCATCATGCATCCGCCTCGCCGTCGTCACCCCGTCGTTTCTTCGCTGGGGTATCGTCGGTGCGAGCGCTCCGCTTTGGTGCTTGACTTACACTGGCCAAGGCCGACTCTGCTTGTATCACCCCTGAAACGTTCTGTTTGAGCCATGTGAGCGATTTTGTAGGACACTGTTCCCACGACTTTACACGGGCATCAGTCTTCCTTCCGTATGTGCTCAGGACAGTCTCACGGTGCTGTGAAACTGCTGCCGCTCTGAAAGTATTGACATCTGCCCTCTCGACCTCTTCCCGCATCTCATCAAATGTCATGACTCTGACTACTTGATTGGCTTTTGTCGGATCGTAGGAACTGGCCAGCCTCCAGTTGTTGAAGACCATCTTCTTGAAGACCTCCACCATTCGCTTATCGCGAAGTCGGAATGTGTACCAATCATCCCAGCCTTCTACAGGTCGTACTTGCAGGAGGTCACAGTTGTAAGCAATGTGAGCCTCCGTCACCCATTGGCGGTAGCTCTCATGTTGGCCTCGAGAAAGTTCCTCCTTGAATCTCTCAAGGTATTCAACGACAAACCAGTAGGTTTCGGTCTCCTTGAAGTCGGGATTCTTCTCCTTTAGGCGGTTGTGAAGCCAGACTTTGAGATAATCTACAAGACCTGACGCGCGTGGGTTCTTCTGACACAGTCTCCTTTTTGGATACTGTAGTAGTTCACCCATGGGTCTCGAGATGTTCCTCGTGTACAATTCTGTACATTGGTGTAGGAGATCTTCGCTCTGCCATAGAGACGTGAGGATTTCGTTAGTCTCATCCGCCATCTCTTTGCGTTGAGGACCCTGGGACTCATCAAAGTCTGAGTCTGGGGATTTACGCTTGGTGCCCGTTGGAAATTCATGAATCTCAGGCGGATGGAAGTTAAGCACATCCCTTACGTCTCTATCCTTGATGAAGGTGTTGGCAGTTGTTGCTGTTGGCGCAGACACTTCTGGCGCAGCCGCTGTTGATGGCTGTGAATCTGCGTCTGGCATCGTAACTTCGGGGTCTGTCGAAGGCTCTGATGACGTCTGTGGTATTTGTAATTCTTCGATTGTGTCCTCCATGCCGGTCATTTCATCTTGAGCCGTATGGAGAATTGGCTCCTCCTTCATCCCTACGTCCGGGTTTGGATCCCAAGACTCATCCATGCTTTCGGTATACTCAGTGGCCGTAGTCTCTGGGCTTTCAGCATCTGGTAAATGATCTAAGGAGACCGAGGATGCTGGAGAAACCGAGATATCTCTGCCCAAATCGGGTATTGTAGGCTGCGCGGTTGCTGTTGGTGTTTTTTGTAATTCAATGGGGGCCAAAGGAGGTGCGGGGGCATCTGCATCTGGACGGTATACTGTAGGATCTGTGGACACCGTGTGTAATGTTGGTGCTTTCATGGGGACGGGCGAGGAGGGAAAGTCGTCGTTCGTGTTTGAACGCGCTGTAGGATATGTGGATTTCGTCTCCGCGGGATAGGCGGAGATCAGAGCTTTGAGCTCGTCCGCATCTTCAAATTGAGGTGCAAGTATAGCTGTTGCAACTTCCTTGCGGACCTCTTGACGATCAGATTCGCTCAAGGGTACCATTCGTGGAGGCGTCCACTGCATCTTCAGAATCACTCGCCTCATTTGATTGTTAGCGCTCTCAACCGGGGGACCACGGGCGAAGATGCTATAGAAATCCGCGGGAGCTTTGTCCGACATCTCGAAATTTCGCGTGCCGGACTCGTCTTCCCATGCGGAGTCGTCATCGAGACTCAGTTGGGAGAGCTTCTGTGTGCATTGACTAAGACTCCGTTCCTAACAAGTCTATGTCAGTAGGGAGATAGCGAAGGGCTATGCTTGAGGGTACCTACAACGTCGAGAGATTTCATTGCTGCTTCCATGACGATGCTTTGCACCTCAGGAATCCTTTGTACACGGCGTTGGACACTGCTGTTTGTCCAGGCCTTCTGGATCGCCTTTTCGATATGGTATCTGGATGGCGGCATATTGAGGGGAGGTGCTGTTTTCGGAAAGTGTTGCTTGTGTTTGGTATAGGGAGCTGGAAGAGAAACAGAGTACTTGATTTACAACCCCTTGAAAACTAAATGGTACGTTAACAGGTAAGGTATGGTTGTGGTTTGGAGCGGGTGGAGGTTGGTGAGTAACTAGTGGGTTAGAAGGTCACTCACGATTGCCAAGAAATGTTGTCGCACCGGGCACGTGCTGAAGCTTCTGGAGCCGGTTTATGCGTTGAATCAAAGGTGATGGTTGCTTTGAGGGGTGAATGCGCTTTTAGGGTTGATCCAGCGACAAGTGCGCAGTGGTTGAGGGCAGGTGTGTGAGGTGGTTGACAGGAATTGTGCGGTAGATCGTACACCTTATATACAGGCAGCTTCGTAGGCCCGTGCTACGGGCGTGCAGAGCGTAGAGAGTGAACAAACGGACGACCCAATGGCGTAGCTGCAACTGGTGCTGCGTTTGCAGTCCAGTCGTTTTTCGGAAAGTGATTAATCTCTTCACCCCACAGGAGATCTTTCACTGCTTTGACCATTCTCTCTGTGTTACTTTAATATAGTACAGTGAATTATAGTAGAACATTTTAAAATATACGGGCCGCTGGCTAATAGCCATATCAAAAGCAACCTACTGGGTAACAGATGTATATAAAACGCTAATGTAGACAAGGTTCCATGCGTATAAGAGTTCTTTGTGCAGCAACACCGAAAGCTATATATTTTCTAGAACAATTGTTTGGTTGCCAAACCTCTCAACAAATAGTGTCACCGAAGCTGCATTTGTTGGTGAAAAACGTCGCACCTCCCATGGGCATGTGTACAATACTAAGTCAAAAGCCTACCTTCGATTTTAGGCCCGTTTATTGATTAAGCCACATCAATCTACAACTACACTCTCTGCAAACTAGAAAGCATTTCCTTTGCTGCTAATCACAAAAATGATTGAAACAATTTACTTTAGACTTCTCGTAGACGGTGAAAGGTTATTCGACTTGCATAGTTCAGTATTAACGGTGAAAATGAAGACTATCACGCCCTTACATAGTGTAAAACGAACGCCATCATGAATAACGTAGGTAGGACCGCACAACTGTTAGGAAAGCGTGCGCAGAGCTGGAATTATATTTAAATAAAGGGGATATTCATTCGAGAAATCGCCGCATGCAACACTTACTTACGAGCGTAGAGAGTTTTGAGAGGGATTTTAGGCTTTTGACTTCGTACTTGTTGTATGATAAGATTTTTAACGAAGTATACTAGTAGCTCATTTTTGTTTATCGTTGTCTTGTTTTGAGGATAGTGCCTTGTCAAAAACTTCAAAAATTGAGGCTAGCAGCATTCACGACAGAAGATAGCAAATAGTTCAAAGACTACATATTCTTACTATCGGAGACGGATAGGAGGAGGGGAACATGTGGTTCGTAGCATCTTGCTTTGAAGTTTACCTTTCCTCGAGACGAAATCACGAAAATAGGGACAGAATCTATGGGCCAACACAGAAATTGATTGATATTATATTTTCTGCGATCTTGTACCGCCGTGACCATCTGGGAGCATCTCAATGGCAGTGCCATCCTTGCTCTTTGGAATAATGTGCGATACACTATTCGAGCCACTCCGGTCGCGTACTGATTCAACGAGCGAATTCAGAACGGCAAACTCGATCTTGAGACTCAGACTATACACAAGCCCCTTGAACGTCGCCTGGATCTGGTACATGCCCAAGAACTGCAAGATCAAGAGAGAAATATCCAGCGCGAAATGCACGAGATTCATAGCCAGCAATTGATACATGCTCTTCCGAGACTTGAAGTTAAGCACGCGTCGAATCTTAAACATTTTCCACACCTCCCATAGATAAATTCCTGAGATGAAAAGCTCCTGCAAAGCAAAAGCCGTCATTTCAATTTTTTCCATTACGAAGTAGCCGCGATTATATATATGTATATATTTGGTACTGAACTGGAAGGAGTCGAGGATGAGCGTGGGTATGATGAAGATTGAGGCGTTGAATATGATCATCCAAAAGACAAAGCGGAGGAGTTTGTAATCTTGGCAAACGAGGTGTAGTCGTGAGTAAAGAACAAGCGCTTGACCTGTGACCATCACTACCCATCCGCACGTCAAAAAGACTTCATCGATGCGATAATTGTGGTGTAAATCGTATTGCTTCATCCATGCGCCTAGTCAACGGTCAGAAAAGGCGTGAAGGCGTAAAATCGAACCAAAATAGACTATTTACCAGTGGCATAAGGGATAACAGCTATTGTTGCAAGTAGTATGCTCCAAAAGTATAGCCCTTGGTATTTTTTGAAGTAGAGAAAGATCAAAATCAACGTCTCAGCGGCATTGAACCAGGCGATCGCGGTGAAAGCAGTCATCGCCTGAGGAATCGTTCTGCTTGGGTCGAAGAAATCATAATGAACGATCGTTCCGTTCACGGTGGTGTTTGAAACCTCTCGAGTGCTGAGGTGCAGATCGATGGACATCGTGTCTGCTGTCGTGCCGTTCCTCACATTTTCTGGGCACGGGGCGTTGTCGATATCTATATGAGATGGCAACGTGGGTGAGCCACCCTGAGCATGGGTCTTTTTCTACGCTTCTTAATATGCGGTGCATTCTTCCGAAGGAGCTTTTCAGTGTCAGCTTCGCTTAAGACTCCGTAGAGTCCAGGGTTGTACGAGAGAGAAATATGATCATGAGTAGGTGATGATTGCGGCTCCATCTCGCTGGTGTGGTAGTGTAAACATTTGTAATTGTACTCGGTGGTTGAATATGTGGAAAACTTATAGATGAGCTTGGTACGCCCTGAACCAAGTCTTGGGAACTGCCTTAAGAAGTCTTCACGCTGAACAAGACTCTAAGGCACTTGGGTAGACAGGCTTGGTGTTGCCCCCTTTGCTTTTTGGGGAGCGCCGAGATGGGGGCGGATGCTTACATGCCCTCTTAAAGAAGTTAAGACGTTTCAGCCCCATCGCTATTGGCATGCCGAGTCCGAGACTGAAATTGCGACTTTATGTTGCGAATCATTGAAGCTTTTTCGTAGTCTCGGTGGCGATCAAATTTCCTGGCTGGAATATCTACATATGCGCATCCTGTTAGATACCTAGCAAAATATCACTGGATTGGTGACTGCATCACCCTCGACCTAAGAATATATTTCATTTGTAAGCCAGAAATCCTCCACAAAATCTTCTCCAAGTGAAATCTTGATATGTGCAGACTACGGCCGTAAATTTAACCAAAAGTAGGTAATAGTGACCAGAGAGTAAGCCGCCCAGTAATACGGAAGCTGCCGTCAAGAACAGAAAAGAGCTAGGTCTAGATTTACCTATGTTCATCTAACCATTAGTGGATGCCTTGACGAACGATGATGGCCATGATAGCGTATGTGGCTACCTGGGTAAGAGGATATTTTTATACCCATCGGCGCATGTTTCGACACATGGCATCGCGTGGTATCTTAAAGATAAGCGTTAGACTAGCGGATTCGCAGTTGATGGTCCAGTGTTTACTCCACGGACACGTCTATATAATCTCCCGATATCTTGCGCCGATTTGAGTGCAGGATCCCAAGAGTAACTCTGAACCTATCTTAAAAGCAGTTTGATATTTCTTCAGCATACATTGAAAATGGGCGCACTTACAAAAGGGCGGGTTCAATTACTTGAGTTGCTTTACAATTGAGGGCTGCGCTTACCTGAACTGGAAGGTGCATTGCAGGATTTAAATACCAGTGACATCTTCACAATGCTAGTTGGTCAACTTTGAGTCATCGACCATTATTGAGACTGTCGAGAAAATATACAAAAGTACAAATACATAGTGTTACTACTCACATTGCCTCACAACTGATCAGCTCATCTGCCACTTGCATGTCGTGACGCGCCCCTTTGTAGCAGGAGTGAGCTGCGGAATCAAGTCCAATCGGTATAGCATTCGTAGAGTACCCTTTTCGTGGTAGAACTGCACTAAAGATCATCTAGGAAAGAACCGAGTTGCCCCAGTTTTCGTTTCTAGCGCTATTCAGCATATATTGGATGTCGGGGGCCGACTGATACCTACCTCACCGATACTTTCTGCATCCTTTTGAATTGCTCTGAGAAACAAAAGTATTTGAGTAAACAGCAGTTGGATACCACTATAAAGCATTCTGGTTGCTTCAATACTGTGACTCAACATGGCCATTATCATTAGAGAGGCAACTGATGCAGATATTCCTCGAGCCATAGAGCTGGAAGGAATGGCTTATGGCGCAACTTCGAGCGCCAGCGGTTCTGTCCTTTTCCCAGGACCCTTCCCGCCCGAAGCGCGCCAACAACGCTCACAACGGGTGATTGATTCACGCAAAGAAGATCCGGCGATAGTCTACATGATAGCTGTCGACGAAGCGACAGGCGAGCAAATGGCCTTCTCCAAATGGTGTTTCTACAAGACAGAGCAAGAATTGAAAGCGGCGCCACCACGCATGATTCCATCTGGACCAGGTACGCAAGATCAAGTCAAAGGGCAAGGTAAAATGTTAAGTATTAATGCTTTAACTTAGGGACAAATGAAGCGGGCTGCAAAGCCTTCTTTGGCGGATTGATCCAAAAGAAAGAAGAGATCATGGGAAATAAGCCGCATGTTTGTCAGTGATTCCATATCGATATGTGTTTTCCGAGACTGACCAAAAACCCAGATTTGTCAATGCTACACACTGGTCCCCAATATCAGAAACGAGGTGCCGCAAGCGCACTTATGAAATGGGGCTTTCAGCGTGCGAATGAGCTCAATCTACCTGTGTATCTTGAATCCAGCCCGACTGCACACCCCATTTATCAAAAATACGGCTTCAAGGATGTGGGAAGTGTAGACATAGATCTTGCGCCATATGGTGGAGAAGGCTTAACGCACAGCGCCCCTTGTTTGGTGAAAGACCCTGTCAACACAACGCAGTAGGATAGAAGCGGAGGAACTGGCAAAATCATTGTACCCACTGAATTGTAGACGAAATTCAACATTGCGCCCATCAGTTTTTCGTTTGAGATTACCGTGATCTCCAGCTAGCATCACTGCGTTTTCCAGGTTTGACATCATTTGGCTCTAAGATTGATGGGATGCTGCGCATATTTGTAGCTGACCTGGCGATTCTAAAGGGAGGAAAACGAAAAATTAGTAGGACTATCAGTTCAAATTGTATAGAAAAAGGACTCAAAAGCTTTTATATGATTGATATTTGCTACGAGCAAAGAGGGGTATATGTCTAAGTGAAATCCCGCAAGGAAAACCGAATGTTTGAGTTCAACGCCGCCAGTACATGCATACAATAATTTTAAACCTGGTCAAACTCTGACTCAGAAGTATGAGAGCTCCGTCGTGGGAAGCTGCTTCGATCATAAAAGCATCGTTGACAATGAGTCATTTACACGTGGTTTAGATTGTAGGAGTAGTCTTCTGTCTTTGCAGAACGGACTCCTTTGCCAGCAGCATCCCAAAGGTTACCAAATACACGACCTACATAACAGAAACGTAGTTAGTAAATGCGAATATTTCGGAATGGCGGAGAGGCTTTGAAATGTTGCTTCAAAGTGCTTAGGACGTACCTGGATGAAACATGGCCATGGCGCTGACCGCAATGATGATCATTGGACCCTCAAATACCATGAACGTGGGCTCATCGTTGGCCAGGTGGCTTTTGAATCCACCCCACAATTCAGCAACGCGGTAAATACATCGAATATAAATCAAAATCGTGGCTACCGCAAGACCTATTTGACGGTCAGAACACATGTGTAACATCATTAAGTAGGAACTGGTTAGCATACTCCACTGAAACCATTTCAAAGTACCGTCATTGCGAAGATGAGCGTAGAGGGGAGGTTGTAGGCGTGCCAGCGATCCACTCATCTTGGCCTTTCTGGTGCGGAGGACAAAGTCACCCCAGATAGCTAAATACGGGGGGAATTAGTTAATGTCATTGATTCATCAAAACAGCACAATGTCGAGTCAGATGGCGTTTCAATGCTGTTTCGTGTGAGGGGTATAATATCATACCGAAGAATACAGTCATAGATACGACCTGAAAGATGAGACCAGCAATCATGATCTTCACTCCACGATCCTGACCGTCTTCATCATTGGCCATGGATGCCATGGCACCACCAGCCGCCTGTAGGACCAGGGAAAAGAAATCGCTGCCCACGAAAATGTACGTGTACATTTTGGGTCCGATGCGGGAGTTTTCAGCGCCAATAGCCGTGATAACACGTCCGAGGCATAGATAGATACCGCCTGTAAGTAGGGCGGGCGCAATAGTAAGGGGAACGAGGTTCCTGACAACGTTAGTTTTTTGAACCCACAGTGATCATTGTGAAGTTGTAACTTACGTCAAGAAGTTGTCCATGGAATAAGGGTTATTGTGGAGCATCAGTCTTCCTATATACCCCACAATCTCCCCGACGATACCGAGACAGACGACGGCACAGTACTTGTATGTCTTGGTACGGATACCAAGGAAAGCGTGGCCCCCGAGGAGAATGAAGAAGCAGATCATGTAAATGACGTTGCCGATAACGCTTGGTCGATATTTCAGCATGGCGTAGTCCATAGGGCACTTGTCTGCCTCGAAATTCCTCGTACAGTTCCGCAACAACATCTGGAATTGTTTTGCAGCAGCGAGCATTTCGGGAGAGGTACCGGACGGTACTGAGGGGGCATCATTTCGAGCCATGAGAGAGACGCCAAAATCCATGGCGGGCGGCGAATTCGTTCGACTTGCTGTGCCAAAGTCGTGCAAAAGGTGAATAGATTTTGGAATGGGAATAGAATGGAGTATTTCTCCTCTCTTAACAGCCAAAATCAGAGGGATTTCGGGGAAGATTGTTCGGGCATTTGTATTTACATAGATCGGCCTAGGTAGGTATACAGCGTGTTATAGCGTGCAAGAATAGTAGGATTCTGCTAGTAGGGCTGTGCAACATGTTGTCCGTAAGACACGTTTCTGGATGATGGCGGCACAGTACAACGGTTCATCCTTTACACAGTAACACGAGTAAGCAAAGTCTAGAAACCGTAAAGCTTCAAATAGCACTGAGTTGAATTCAAATTGGTTCTCGGTCGTGACGATTAGGGGGCAATTGATTGAGAAGTTGGAGTGATCAGATGGTATTCCAAGAACATGCGTGTATTACCTATAAAGGACATTGCAAATGTAAATGCATCTCTATTGGGTGGACTTGTTACTCAGGCTCCGTCGCTGTGTCCCCAATCGGGCGTAGCCAGCGCATTAGTGAACTCCTTAGGCCTCCAGCACTCTCCGTGGCGCGGGCATTACCAACCCCACAATGACTATGGCACACAGTACAAAAGCAGCCGTAAGACATATTAAGTGCCTTACTTCCGCCCTTCCGCCCTGGAGCTTTTGACATTTTTAGGCGTCCTTTGAACAATGTTTGACGATGAAATGCAAGGTAGAGGATGGTTGCCCTCTTCTTCCAGCCAATGCAGCCCTCTTTCGCTTACCATGACGAATATCATCAATTGATTTTCCGCATGCCAAGTGTTAGCACAAACCTGTCCGAAAACTGATAAACGTGTCTAGAATACCTATATTCGAGCCTCTTATAGAGAACATATAACAATCCAGCCAGGGTAGCAATACTCTGTGGGGATCAGTTTCATATTTCATAACAATCCAGAATACCCTCACCCCAAACATACTCCAGTAATCGTGCCAGCCACGGAGAAGTCATATCCCAAACGTTCCCCCAGGGGCATATTCAAGGCGTTCCCGTTTCATGAATCCAGACAAGATGTGATGACTCCAAATCAATGTGGTCTGATCTGATATAATCAACTGATGCTAAGGGAATATGGAGTCAGTCAAGCTACATACATAGCCTCTGCGCTGCTTACATGTATTCAGCAATCGCCCGACTGCCTTTCAGCCAGCACCAAAACAGTCATGGGGCAGACATCATACGATTAACGCCAGATTGTGGTTAACTCCTTCATAAGTAATGTTCGAGAGGGCACAAAAAAAGATTCATGGGAAAAACACGTGGATGGTAGTGCATACATAGGTGTGTGTAGGTTGAGGGCAGTGAATACTCTTTCCCATTCTAGAAAATGGTCTGCACCTGCCCTTTCGAACAATGTAAATGAACAATGTCTACCCGCTCTGCTTTGTTTTTTCTCCAAGCAGACACCACGATTCGTGTCATTATTTCTCGAGGATGATCCCTTTTAAGGTTTCCGATGGCGCATCTTACCTATTTCCACAAAAAACGAACGTCTGCTTTCGCCGTCAGATGAGAAAGCACGCGCGCCGTCAGGCACACCATTCGCATTTCTACATAAGGAATTGTTCTCCCCATGTACGAGACGTCCGCGAGTGGACCCCGACACTCAATCAAAAGTGTCGGCCGAGAGCGTCGCTAATTGTTTCGCGCAAAATTACGAGGCCACGCCACACCAACGCCGTCAAGTTCGAAGATGGGGGGTGTTTTGCCACTTCGCAATCATACTTCTTGGAGCTCCAAATCAGGGAAGTGGTGATCTCTGCAAGGCTTGAATGAATGGGTGGGGTAAGCGATTGGCCCGATTCTCCTTGCTCCTGACGGATGAAGACTGAGGTGGAAATAGAATCAAGAAATACGTACTCGGGTTCGCGCAATGTGGGAATGTCACCGCCGTGAGTATCGACCATTCGACGGAATGGTGGCTGCTGCCGCAATGTCTCGCGGCACTTCCGAAGAAAGCATCTAGCATTTCCACAACACACGGCGACAAGCTACACTCAAGGAAACCCACTCTCGCTGTTTAACCTAATGCATTTCGATCTAGAACCTCATCTTAGCGGTGCAGCCCCTTGACTGCCCGCCTAGGCGGCACTCGGCCATGCAATACGCCCTTCGCGCGGATGATGCTGCGAGCCAAGTAAAAAACATGCCGTGAACGAATACCCTTTTCTCCAATCGACATACAAAAATAGGAAATTCGTCAATGTGTTTACGAGTTAACATGAAATCGTCCAATAGCGTAAAACCCGAGATGCTTATAATTATACTAGAAGCCGCAAAAGGCAACCGCTTTCCCTTGAAGAGCACCGTGTGCCTCGAGGCTCCCAATGATTCAGAAGTCAAGCAGTTGCAATCGTAAATGAGAAAAATGTCCTTCCTAGCCTTCCCGTATTGTTTCATTACCTAAAATTGTGATGAATGAATGGTAAAGTGCATTGCTAAGATGCGAATGCTTTCGAACGTGGGACTTGCGCAAAATAATCGGTACGTGGAGAAGATGTACAGCAAACGAAAATAAAAAGAAAGGTTAGAAGCCATGAAGGCGGGGTATATAGTCGCACGATGAAATTGAAGAAAGTTGGTACGAGATGCAGACATTCATCCCAGACATAGGAGGCGGTTCGGAGGCAATAGGTTAGTGCTGCTTTCGGGTTGCAGCATTTCGTCCCACCAACCGTCGCGTCGATGTTGGGTGGCATCCTGACTTGCAAGCCATATACGCAGGCCGGAAATGCGTTCAAGGACAGAGGGTAGGGTGTTCTTGTCGCCTTCCCGAACGGGAACAACGCGTTGATAGAGGCGTTCGCGTTTCTCTGTATTTGCAGTCACTGAGGCGATGAAGATGGGCCACACTGGATATAGAGCCGTAAATAGATTGCCTTTGACGGGCAGTGAAAGCAAGACCGCATTGAGTGTGTCGTTGAGCTCCATAAGGGAAGGATTGAAGCGAGTGAGGCTGGTTCTCCTTGTTAGCCATTATTCAGAGTGGAAATAACAGCATACTTACCCATAGAGACGACAACGGAGATAAATCGCCGTTGCCAATCGAAAAGCTTCACCAGTAGCTAGTATAATGTCCTGCGCATCGCCAGGTTTTTCCGGGGACCATTGTCGAAGGTTTTGGAGCTTGCTTTCCAGCATCTGTGTATGTGCGAGTTTGTTCGGATGATTCTCTATAGCCGCGGTGTTGATAGAGGTGATGATGAAGAGAAGCTCAGGTGAGAGGCCCGTGATGCTACAGATCTTGGACGTATCTGCGATTGGAATACCCTCAAACCAACTTGTGGTTTCCAATGAGTACAGATGGGAGTTCTGCAAAGTAAATGATGATTGAGCGGTCCTCGCCAGGGCAAGTTGGGTTCGCATAAATTGAGCAGCGTCGGATGTCCGATTAACGGATTGCACTGGCATTACATCGAATATGTTGGCGTGGCATGACCAGCACAAACTGTGTTCGTCAGGTTTGTTAATGGCGGCGTGATGCATCAAAAGCATGGCTGTACCAAGCGCAGCATCGTAACATTCGCCGTTGTTGATCTGCTGAACCAATGTCTGTAACGCTTGTGTTGAATAATATAGCTCGGCTTGGTGGAACAGATCCTTTTGAGAGGGCAGGTATTCGCAAAGGTAAGAAGCGCTGAGGCTCAACAAAGCAAACCGTGTGCTTTCACAGGTTTTCGCGACTGGGATAAGGGCCGCATAGGAGTTGGACTGCGTTGCCACTGTGCGGCCAGGGCAGATACCCGTAACATAGAACTCGAGCAAGAGTTGCTCCAGGTTCTTCCCGAATAGTCTGCTATCTGGGACATGTTTAATCAAACCGGTGTAGGCAGACTCCTGAGCCGAGATGCCTTCACAGGAATGCACTGAAGTGGGCGGGGTGAAAGGGCTACCAGAGTAGGCTCGCATTGCCTCCATTTCGGGAGTTGATGTTTCGACTACATGAATCAAGGAGTGAGTTTTTGTAGCCGTATTTATCTTCCATAACGTAACTTACCTTTTAACCCTTTAAAATCGGTCAAGTCGTTCAGTTCACAGAGGAACTCCTGACACGCATCTGCTTTTGAGCGTTGAATGTACCGTATCCGATGGATTACCAGCGTGACGGCTGCTGCATCTTGGATGAGAGAAAGATAGGCTTGACGCGTCCGTAGTGCAGCTTTGAACCTCTCGAACTGTTTTGCGTTGAGCTCACCCAACCGCCAGTATAGTTGACCAAGGACCTCGAGAAGAACTACACTAGGGCCCTCTGTGATCATCCATTGCCGTACTACTAACAGATTGCGCCTGCTATTTCTCTGGTTGCCCTCGGTAGGCAAATCTACCACTCTTGCAAGCAATCGATCGAGGTGTGTGCAATCGAGTGAGGCATAGTCGGGTGCCATGGAAAGATGTTGAAGAGCATCGTTTGCGGCCTCCAGAGCTTTGGAGAATCTTTTATCTGCTTCCATTTGTGATGCTACGTGTCCGGGGTATAGTACGAAGCTATCGCAGTCAAAGCTGTAGAGCGTAGTACTATGCTAGCTGGTGCTATGACGAACAACATGCACAGACTAGTTTGGTGCGAATAGGTTTGATTTGTAGAGGCGTGGGACGGATACTGACGGGTGGTTTTTAGGAGGGAAATACAATAGAAGATGAGGATGTATGTGCAGGTATGGGTTGCAAGCCCAGTAATATGATCCTTGCCGATGCTAGAAATAGAAAGCGAGGGAGGCTTGAATGATGGTAAAGAGTTTGGATAACAGAGGCTGAGACAGAAAGAGCATATCGATTGCCAGGGCTTGCAGAATGTAGGAGGCTTGTCTTACCGTGGAGTACAAATACAGATGCACTGTCAGTAGAAGGCCAAGGACCCGGATCGGGTTCCCAGGATCAAGGCAATCGGGGAAATAGTCTTTTAGATGACGACGCTCTGCTAGAGATTAGGCTCACATGGGTGGACTCCACAGTATCAGTACCCGTGGATTTGCGATTGACCGTGCGCCAGTGTAGTAGGCATCGATGGCATGCAGGATGTATGCATGGCGGGTTAAGCATCGCCGAGACGCAGCACAGCCCAACCCAACCGAGACTGGCAGATATCCAGGGAGAGAGTGGCTTGCTAAATGAAGGTGCATAAAAAGGCAAGAGGGAGCCAGTGTGGAGGGGGCCATAATCCCCTCTCGCCACGGTCGGGAAGGCGAGATTTGATCAACGCTAGCACCCTGCCGGTGACATTGACAGACTCGTGTTGATTTGGATTCTGGAGGAGCATCTCACTCAAGCTAGTTATCAAGACCGTAGAGAAAAAAGGCTTCCGCAGCGCAGCAACACTCCGCTAGTAGCCGGCCTAATAGGGAAATTCTTGCAGAATCGAATCCGCTTTCGGGGCGGAGATACGAAACCGCGAGCGTGCGTGGTCGTCGGTTGCCTGTTTACTGCCCTCGCTCACCATTTGGATGGATGGATGGAAATACCCCACAATCAAGCTAGATACAAAGTAGGAAGCATGCTCAGCCTCGCGAAGAAAATGGAATTCTCTAAAAAGCTGTGGTGGTGGATATATTTGGAGCAGTCATGCAGCATGCATCAATCGAGTGGCTGCCGAAGTGCAGCAGTTACATGATGGCTGCGCAGCTAACCCATTCATTGCGCCCACCTGGATTAGAGGGTACCTAGATTGATATACCTAAGTTTGTTCCTACACAGAACTGCTAGTTAACGTACATGCAATACATTACCCCAAAGAACAATGATAGAACCAAAACGTGAACTGACTGATCCGTCGCATCCCGGGTTCCGATGCAACTGGTGCTTTCTTAGGTGATCGCCATCGCTGCAGGGGTTTGGCCATTCTATTACAACTCCATTAACGCAGCCATGTGCTCTGGGTTTCCCGCTGCCGTCTGCAGCTATACCACGATGGTGCAAGGTGCAGCATCCTCATCACCCTACGGCCGTTGAACGGTGATGCAGGCCGAGTCTGCCGTGGCACCGGAAATGCCGCTGACCTTGGATTTGTTTGAAGCTGCGAACCATCAATGTAAGTGAGACAAAGGGTGCAGCCCATGAAATTGATTCATCATCAATACCTACTCCTTTTTCTCCCGATAGGTATGTTGACATGATTGTCCGGGGGCCAAATGGTCATGGCTTGCTTCTGCAGATTCACCCACCCTTTGGGCATTACACATTACAATCAATATCCACCTCTCGTTGTGGCCCTCGACAAAACAATTCCTCATGCTCCGCGTGAGAAGCAGAGGAGCAGTCTTGATACTGGTGGGCAAATCTAAATATTGTTCAAGGCTGGGGCTATGCCACTGCATATGTAGCTCTTCAAGGCTGAGGCTATGCTGGTTACCGGATTAAGATGTGTGGATTTTCAGAAGAGGTGCTGGAGCGCACCCACTCACACATACCTCAAACAGATCAACCTTAGCAGGTGCAGAAGGCACATATGTACATACATACATACATACATACATACATACATACATACATGGCCGAGAATTATGAAGTGGCAAAAGGCTTCTGGAGGGATGACATTGGGGTTGCTCAGCATGGAAGCCTTTTGGGAAGGTTGCACAAGCCAGGAACGGCCGTCGCTAGTTGGCCAGTTCGTTTTTGAGTACTGTTCGTTATTACTCCGAACGGCGCACAGGTGTCGTCGGGATCCAAGTGCAAAACGTTATCTGGCGGGATACACAGGGGGAACGCATCTTGACCGATGGCGGGAGTGCTCCCCACCTGTCGGCTGCACAGTCGGCTGCACAGTCGGAGTGGTGTTGCTGCCATGACCTTCGCCTAGTCGTTTACTCGTATAGGCTAGAACCCCGACCGCGGGGCGGGAGCAGCCATCCCGTCCAATCATGTCCCCCCTCGCCCCATTAGGCAATCTGTAAGCATACCTAACCTGGCCTATACATATGCCATGCAGACACTCCGCCATTACGACCAAAGGAAATGCTCCGCCCCGGCTGTATATGTAGCTATTGCATGTCTCGACAACTTTTCGAAACTCGCTTTGAAATTCTTCCCGTCGTACACTATGTATGTAGCCATGCATCCATCTCTCAAAGGTCGCCTGTCTGTCACCCACATACATGAGACTGATTCGGACTGAAACACTGCCACTTACATCAAGTATGCCCTCTCCATTCATTTCCACTCGTCTTATCTTGCAAGCACCGTGGAATTCCGCTTCCCTCCACTTACTTGCCCCACTCCCATCGTGGGGAAACATGGGAACCCATCTCCCACCACCACGCCCCAGCAATCGTCCTGGCCCCCACACATCCAGCCATCATTGATCGTAATGCATGCCGCATGCGGTCTTGTGGTGCGCCAATCAGGAGCAAGCCATTTAACCATTTCTCTTGTATCAATGACTCAGACCCAGACTCAGGAATTCTTCAACATAACCAGGGTTTGGTTTGGGTTACCACAATCGGTGGGCTTCCTAATCTAATCCGTGGGGGCTCTTTTTTTCTCTCTTGCTCCTTTTTGTTTAAGCATGGCTGGTCTGGATCTCTGGGAGACAGTGGGATATACGAAAAGGAGTTCAGTATTCGTACGGGTGGGCGTCTCTTCTCGCTTGCTTTTGTTTTGTGGCTGGTTGAAATGATCAGTCTGCATTTCCGTGTCGCTTTCTTTTACCCTTCTCTCTCACGTTATCCTTCCCTCGTCCATTCAAAAACCGACTCCATCCGCCACAACTCCCTCCTTCCCCTCCTTCTTTCGCGCGTCATCAGCACAGGCGTGGTCCGTCGAGCGGTCATCTCATGTACACTGGACCTTGCATTTCCCCTTCTTTACTTTTCACATGGATCGTCTGATTGTGAACAGCTCCACTTCTCTTTGTAGTCATTGCCGAGCTGCCATCATCCCAAAGCCCATCTAACCCATATGGTTGGCTGGCCCAACTATGATATACATCTCTATTCTAATATCCCAACTAAGCCCTTTCTTGACTTTCATGTATCAAGTCCAATGCCCGTATGCTATCTAAAAGTACACATATGTTACAACAAATATCCGTCTAAACTGTACAATACAAAGTCTTCTTTATTTAGCACCTCCCCGCCTCTTGCTAGTGTAAATAAACATCTTCAACGAAAAAGATAGCATGTCAACGCCTCTGTGGTGAGAAATTTTACAGTGAGGGTTGTCCGCATGCTACATCTGGTTCCTGTTGAGGGGGTGTTGTTCAACCATTAAAACGGATAGCGAATTCCCTCCTTATACTGTGTCGTCCGTGTGAGGGCTTGCCATTGTTTTTACCGATCGGTCCATGACTAATTCTCGACGTATCGTCTATCTGTTTGAGGATCTCGATGACTTTCCGCGCGAACTTATCTCGCTGGCGATCCTCAACAAGGTATTTCTTTCCTTGACCGGGGGACTTGAGAAGACCAAGTAGATTGTGCCTCAGCTGATCGCGATCACGGAGTCGTTGGTCAGAGGCCGACGTTGATTGGCCTTGGCGACTGAGAGTAGCCATTTCGTGGAACGCGTTCGATAGCATCTATTGTTGGAAAACATCTGTAATCAGTATACGGCAAGCTACAATGGAGGAAGGAGGGAGGGCTAGTGAATGGAGTAAACGCACAATATCGAACGCCTCGCGAAATTGTAAGACAAGGGACGCGTCTCGTGCATCCTCCATCATGAACGGTAACCACTTCCTCAATTGCAATAGTGCACTTTCACCTTTGTATCCTATTCTGGGTCTGGCGATCTCACCGCCAAACAACAGGGCTATGGCGTGGGGAACTTCTGTGATGTCGCGCATATACAGGCGATTGTCGTCGCCTGTGGATAAAGCTGTATAGGTGAGTGCGGCGCGACCAAACTCTGTGCCATTGCGTTTGCCCACCAAGAACGACTTTGGGTGCACAGTGATGTTATCTGCTACAGCCGTACGAAACCAGCGCTGTCCCAGGTTGATGGCGAGGTTGGGTGCAAATCCCACGAGTGCCAGGGCCTTGATCAGTTGAATATTGTCGCTGTTTTCGTCCAAATCAGAACCATTCCCCCGACTTTGTGTACGGTCGATAAATTTCCGGCTTAGAGGGATGAGGTTACTGTCTATCAAAATTTGCTCGATTTGTTCGGTGGTCCGCTTAATTTGTTCGAATGCGGGCATGCTAAGAAAATTTTCGTTGGCATGTCGTCGTGTCGCCGGAGGCGTGTGTTGTTCCGAGTACTGGCGCAGATGTTTGAAAGCACGCATCTGCGCAATGTGCTCACTCTGCACGGTGCCAAGCCACCTCCGATGGCTTGCTTCCCATTCACTTCTCAATCCCGCTGGTTTCTGGAAGAGGCTTCGCGATTCTGATAAGGAACCAAGAATAATGGCAGAATCCAGACACCGGAAAATGATGCCCAGCACTATCATCTTGCCCAGAGCTGGCTGGACTGGAAGAGTAAAGAGTAATTGACCCAGTGGAGTGAGCTCATCCAACGGGCTCAAGGCCTCGAGTGACCGCAAGCCCGACAAGGCTGACTGAATGTTTGTAGAGCTAGGTGGCTCAATAGCTTTGGAAAGAAATCCCTCTATCGAGTCATCAAAATCGTGCGCTTTTACGTCGAGGCAAATCTTTTCAAGGTCACTGCGAAGCAACTCGGCTGTACCGGTCACTTTTAGTTTCTCAAAACGTTCCTCGGTATACAGTCCATAATAATTCCCGTTTTGCACCCGTCCAGCTCTTCCAGCACGCTGTTTGGCATTTGCCTGGCTGACCCAGACGGTTCTCAAAGCAGTGATTCGGGTAACTGGGTCATACTCAATCTCACGATGTTTACCACTGTCGATTACATGCTGTATGTCTGGAATTGTAACAGAAGTTTCTGCAATGTTGGTGGAAAGGATGATTTTTCGGCACCCGTTAGGAACTGGGTCGAAGACCGCAGCTTGATCTTTGGCAGAAACGGAAGAATGAAGGATGAAGATTTTGTAGCGAGAATCATTTCTGAAGTCGATATCGAGGATGGGTTTTTGTGTCAGTAAAAGCTTGGTGGCTAGAATTTCCTCCTGGCCGGGCAAGAACACTAGGATAGCGCCTTGATCTGTTGTCTTCGCAACGTGCGTCACTGTGGCAGCAACTAAACCGATCGGTGCTAAAGAATCATCGGACCTATCCGGTATAATCTGAAGACTAGATCCTGCAGGATTTTGCTGTAGTTCTTTGCTCAGGTATTGCTCTGTCTCTCGCTCCTTTAACAGTGCATCGAGCTGCCTTGGAAATTCCCTAAACGTTGACCGGAGCAATCCGTCAATTTCTCGTAAATATCGGTTCTTGACAGGGAATAGTCTACCAGGGACAGTGATAGAAGGACATGGTATGATCTCGCCGGCAGCGTCCCTGGTTCCAAAATATTTGGAAAAGAGCTCCGTGTTCATGGTAGCACTCATGAGAACAACCTTTGGCACAGGCTTGTTGCTCTCCATTCTCCGCTTCATAGCTTCTCTTGCAACAATTAGTAAATAGTCGAGGATCGCATCTCGTTCGTGGACCTCGTCCAGGAGTATGTGTGAGGTTGTATCAAAAACATGATCCGCATTGGACTTCAACATCTGCAACAGGGATCCAGCCGTGCAAAACAGTATGCTCCCATCTTGCCGGGGCGGAACAGAATCACCGCGAACCATATAACCAACAGAATCGCCCAGAGCCTCCCCGCGTTCTTCGGCCACTCGGCGCGCGACAGATGTCTGGTCGCAGTGTTAGTAGCTTTAAAGTGATCTGGACACTAGGACTCACAGCAGCAATGCGCCTCGGCTGCGTACATATGACATTGCATGTAGTACCCTCACCAATGTTTGATGCAGCGTCCAAAAACATTTGAGGTACTTGAGTGGTCTTTCCTGAACCTGTAGCGCCTACTACCACGCTGCAAGTGTTGCCTGTGACCATGTCCAAAATTTGAGCCCGATATTGATTGATAGGAAGTTCTTCTCGCTTCTCACGCTTCAGTTTTGTATTGGATGATGTCTGGTAATTCTGATAAGCTTGCTGCAAGGTTTCATTGCGGATTTTGGGGTCTGTAGGCATCCTCAGCGATCGTGCTGGGCCCGCGGACAGTCTTTTCCATCCGGATGTTCCACTAATTTTTTGCACGTTGCGTCCCAATTTAAGAGCGTCTGCCATTAGGTCTAACGCGTCTTCCGAAATGTTTAGGCTTATTGGTCTGACCGGACGTAACACCTTCCCACCCTGTTGTTGCAATTCTTTTTCGAAGGAGGCGAAGAACTCTGGATCTTGCTTTTTGATAGAGACCGCAGCAGTTAACAAAGCGAGATAATGAGCCTGAGATTCATCCCATGTTGTTATATTTGAGCCGATTGCTGTTCCATTATATTTTACCGTCGCCGAAGTCAGTATCCGATCACCGCTCCGCACCTCCTCCTTAATCACTTTGAACTCTCTGCTCCTGGCCCGACAGAAATTCTGGATTGATTCCACACTTGAAGTATTCAGGAAGGGGACCTCTTCGAGAGATTGAACGGCCGGAGCACCGCTTGCTTTGTCGTCTCTGACCAGCTCTACAAACCTGTTGGAAGCTGCAACTTCAGCCAAATATGGCGCTTTTCCAACCCCAATAGCTACTATTTTCTGTTCCGGGAGTTCAATTGTACATTGAAACTCGAAGGACTTCTTGAACGTGCCTTGTCGCAAAAGTTTTTGCTGAGTCTCCGGGCGTAGAGGTTCTGTTGTATAGGTCGGAATCGATAGGAAGCGAGCGGCATATTCAAAAACAGTAACCTTCGGATCCGATCGAGGTGGTTGTACTACGTCCGATATTGTGGGTTTGTAAAAGTCTGCCAAGTATTGCATCTTGTACAATTGAGCGATAAGGTGCAAGAAGCAGTGGTAGAAGGAATTGCGGTCAGACACCCCATCACCATGAACCTCAATTTGTGTGCCATCCTTGATTTTCACCCTGAAGAAGGTTCGAATCGGAAAGTTTGGGTCCTGGGTTTTACGCATCTTGATGGACTCAATAACCAGATATGGCTTGAATAACTTGAAGAGAGTAGTGTTTTTCAGAGCGCCGGTGTCCTTCTCGAGCATCTCCTGGATTTCGTCGGGGGCATTGGGAAATTCGCCACGAGCAGGTAGACCTATGTGATTAACAACATAATCTCTGGTGACTATATCGCCTTGGATCTCCTTTCGAGAAGATGAATTTGTAGAGGTCCGAGACGTAGACCGCTTTGCCTTTTTTGACCCTTTTCGTAGCGCCGTCTTTTTATGTTTTGGAGGGTTTGATGTAGAAGGCTGGCCCGATCTTCGATGCGGCGCCTGGACTTGATGTTTCTTGGCAGGCTTGCGCGAAGGCTGTAACGAATTTAGGTGAGAGTCTGCCACAGGTGCAGAAAAAATTCTGCTATATATCTGATCATCTTGAAGCCGGGAATTGCGACTATAAAACCGTCGGGGTAAAAGTAGGAGTGCGGTTGAGTTTCGGATGCGGCGGTAACTCAGATTCCCCTGGCATGGGCGCAGAGTGAAGAGCTGGCGAGAATAAGCAAAGCGGTAATACTATGTATGAGTAATGAGTGGGAACTTACCAAAGCAGCCCTCATTCTCCATTGGCATCAAGTGGATAGATCATAACATGCTGAACCAGCAAGTCGAACATTGAGGACTGCGCCAAATTTTGTGCACGGGTCCAATCCGCCTTCTTGGCAGGCCCACCTATCCCGGCGTTTTGACAATGCAATGGTATCGATGCGCTTGAAATACCCTTAGATTCTGCCATTTCAGCGCCACAATCGTGTCCCCGCAATATTAAAAGCTGTCTACAAGCTCCCGGGACTCATTCCAACAGCACACAGCCTAATGAATTAAGAAAAGCTTTTTCAGAATCTTAGAAGTAGGATTCGGCACGAGAACAGAGGCATGAAGCCGGTTTAAGTTCCTTCACTGCATCAATAATAATCTGCTCCTAGGTAGTACTTGGCCTTTGTCTTTACTCTTATCCTGATTAGAACCATTGCAACGGGTTATTTCCCATCCTCGGACTAGAGATCGATGTATATTCTCGTGAGGATTTCCTCCGGTGATCACATTGATTGATGTTGATAGGATGCATTATTGAGTCGAAAGGGCGCATTTGGCCTGATAGCTTCCTTAACTTCTGTTCTGATGCCTGTCTTAGATTTGCTGAAGAGCTTCCGACCACTGTATGGTTCAAGTGAACCACTCATTGCTCAAACTTTCCTAGTCCTTGTCTGAGATGATAACCCAGCCGTCTTCGCTCTGCTCTTGCTTACCTTACTCTCACCTAATTGTGCCGTACTAATCAGTGACACTGTCAGCAAATTTCGGTTTGTACTGCGGAACAAGCCACTCCTCATAACAGTTTACAATTTGGTTGGAGATGTGCGGGATAGCCGGTGACGGCGGACCTGACCGCGCTCGACCAGTATTGAATTGAGAGGCGACTGTCCATATATACCCTATCCCAATATATTATCAGTCGTGACTTTGTTGTTAGAACTGACGTGTATAGGAAAAGAGGAAGGGCACGCAACATTTACTGCAAAAAAGCTTACACTTCTTCAGGGATGGCGCGCTGATTGCAGTGCCTTTGAGCTGTAGTACCGTTAACCTAATTGGTTTTCTTAGTAGCTCTGAGAATTTTTACCATTGGACTTGCGTTGAGCATCTTGTAACTGACCTTTGGGCCGTAGACAAGTCTTCATGTTGTGATGAGAGCGTGTGGGCAGTTGCCAGCCTTGGATTAAGCTGTGTGTGAAGGCAGGCGCGTCTGCTAGAAGCTAATTACAGATCATTACCTATGTATGTAACCTACAATGTCGAAGAGGAATAAAAAGGGCCTGTAAATTTATCCAAGGCGAGTGTATGAACAGTAAGTTGTCACCAGCGTTTCCAGCGTCGACCAAACATTCATATAGTAGGACGCAGTCAGCCTCACCATCACTTTAGAGTAGCAGAAGACCAATTGTAGACATTAATACTCTTTCGACTTCTTCGGGTACCGAAGATGACAAAAGATGAGCATAATGCCCTATTATTATTTTTTCTGTATTTTTTTTTCTGTCAAGTGCAATCAATGTGGTATAACAATTATTGCCAGAATCTAGGCTGGATTAGCAAATGTAGAAACGGACGAGTCGGTTTTCCCAAAGCCCACCGCAAACCTCCCAAAGAAATTGCTAAAAACACCAAAACTAGATGTCCCTGAGATCGCGTTTTCCCGGCCGTGGGCAATGGAATACCTAGTGGATATCGTGCAACCGTTCAATCGTAGAACAGAAACAACTCCGGTCGCCGTTCCCAACGGCAACTCACGCCAACCACAATCCCCAAACGCCGAAACAAATGAAAGTCGACATAAGAAACCCTGATATGAACAGTGAAAGACAGAACATGCACAAACCGCAAACTATGCAGAATATTGTATGATGAACAAAATATAGTAGACCCTAAATTAGTGAGACTCGGTGCCGCTACTAGAGATCCCGAGATTGAGCATCCGCTTGAGATCCTGCTCCAAAGCTAGATTGTTGGAAGGCGAGGATGATTTTGGAGGTGGAGTCGCAGCCTGGGGTTTTGGCTTCGCTCGCACTGAAGAAGGAATGAAAGCCATCATGCTGTTCGTTTTTGGAGAAGGAGCCGGAGATGTGGTGGTTCTATCAGCTGTAGGCCTTTTTGGATGGGTATGGGGGGAGAAATCCGCACGCCCATTGTTATATGAAGGTCTGCCTGAGCCTCGCCTTGAATGTTGGTTGGGCGAATTCCGGTATGATTGGGGAATTGGTTGGATATGAGGAGCTGAACCACGTCGAATGTTGGGGGGACTGTTCAGGGCATTGCCCATTATCGCACGCGAACCCGCACCGTTGGCATCAATATTGGCAGACGGCATCAAAGAGAGTGCGCCCTGTGGCATTAACGGGGAGTCTGCAGTGATTTCTGTACGGAGGCTGGAGTTGCGTTTTGGATCATCTGGAATCTTGCTCACAGCTTTAAACATGGGCGAAAGGTTTCGATTGCCGTAGAAAAAGTTGGGGTCGTTTTGGGGTACAGCCGCTGCTGGTGTGGCGGGACCAGAAGTGCTACGGAAAAGAGATTGGCTGTCGTGAGATGGAGGCGTATGGTTACGGAGTGCTGAATCGGAGGGCATGTGATGAGGTGGGGGCGGATCCGCAGTGAGTTTTTGTTGTGACATGGAAAGCCGGCTCAGCAGATTGTTGATTGCATCCGCTCCTTCGTTTGGCCATGCCGTGCTTCGAACCTGTGGAGGATCCGAAGGAACTGTGACTGGGCGATGGGTAGCAGGCGATGGCACGGGAGGAGAAACATGTGAGGTCTTGTTGTCTCCATCAAGTTCAATAGCAAACGGCGTCATGTGGGAGGGATATGAATCCTGTCTCGCGTGGTTGGGTCTCGAGTCCACAGCAGTCTCCTTAGGCGACTTAAACATCATCGATGCAGGGCTTGCATTCGGGTTACGAGCTCGTTCCGCTCTATCAGCCTCGAACAACATATTTAAGGGCGAATCCTGATGGCGCGAGCGGATGGGGACGGGCTGCCGTGAGGGTGATGGAGTGGGAGATGAGCCAGAGTCCGAATCTTCATCTGGAGGAGGCGTCGGGGGGCCGATGCGCGTCTTTGCGGGGACGGATTTGGAAAGGAACTTGGGAATGGGTAGAGTTGAGGGCGCTGGAGAGGCATGGAAAGTCGGGCCGGCGTACGCAGGCTGTGTCTTAGCTGGGGTAGTAGCAGAGTGAGGGATGGCAGTATCGGTTTCTGTCAGAGATGTACTCTCCATACCAGACGAAGGAGTGCGCTCGACGGACGGGTGGGAATGTGCATGCTTCTTCGAGTTGCGTGGCCCAGCCTGACCGGCCAGTTCGTCAGTTGTGTGGTCGGAGAAGGACGGGCCTTGTGCGATAGGATTGTGTCCTCTCTGTGTGCGATTGCCTCGTGGGCGACGTCCGCCTCGCGCCTCATTACTGTTGGTGGTGGGCAGATTCCCGCTCCTTGAGCGCTGATGCTTTCCACGGGGCGGGCGAGGAGAAGCCGTAGTTTGTGTAGTGGACGACATGTAGCGTCAACTTATGGTCATATATATTCGTATTTCTTTATCAGCTAGAGAGAAGCGCGTGCTTTCGTGATGACGATGGAGATGATGGAGATGGAGATGGCGATGTTGATGATGATGATGGGTAGCGGGTGGCTTTGTTCCTGCGGTTGTGGTTGTAGGAGGACGATGTGGGGGATGACGAATTGCGAGCGTGGGAGAGAGCGTGTGAAGCAGCTAGGAGAGGTTGAAAAATTGAAGAGTTCATATCCAGTCGGGCGAAAATGATGGGGAAGAGAGGATTTGTATCATTCGGAAGTAGTAGAGTGGGGTGTTGGGCGATATGATGGAGGAGTGCGGGCGCCGGCTCAACCCGTTGGCCTTGGTTGTGTGTGCGTGCGTGCGCTGTGGCGGTGCACAGATAGTTCAAAAGAACGAGACAGCAGTGAAAGAGGAGAAAATGTGAGCGAGAGAGGCAAGAGGGCGAGAGAGGAATGCAATCATCAATCTAGGGATGCAAAATTCGGTCTGTCTTTGTACATGGCCGTTTTCATGCTTGTGTTCCTGTTGGCATTTGCTAGGTACAAAAGTATGTAACAACTTACTTACGTAGCTATGTATACTATAACCATGTAAGTTACTGCATCCATCCAGTCTTGGCGTCCATGACTACATACTAGGCACCACTCAAGAGAAGCCTTGCCTCACACAAACTGATAGCTGCACTGCACTTCAACTTCGGCCTCAACCTCCGACCCGCGCAGTCATCTCCTCTCTTCCGTCCGCGCTAGCTCGCCCCCGCCTGCTTGAAATCCGTCACCAGCAACCTTCACCAGCTCCCCGCACTCTTACATCCAACTCCACAACCAACCATGGCGGACGTGAACATGACGGACGCCCCAGCGGCACCCAAGGCAAAGACATCCAAGGCCGCCGCAGGTGCAGACGGTGACAAGAAGCGGTTTGAAGTGAAGAAGGTGAGTCGCCATGACAAAGCTCCTCAACCATCTTGGATCCATAACTAATCATGTGCACAGTGGAACGCGGTGGCTCTTTGGGCCTGGGACATTGTCGTCGACAACTGCGCCATTTGCCGCAATCACATCATGGACCTCTGCATTGAATGCCAGGCCAACCAGGCATCCGCCACGAGCGAAGAATGCACTGTCGCATGGGGTATCTGCAATGTAAGAATGGCTACACGCAACTTCTTTGGGCGAACTATAGACTAAAAATCCACAGCACGCATTTCATTTCCACTGCATTTCTAGATGGCTCAAGACTCGGCAAGTGTGCCCACTCGACAACCGCGACTGGGAGTTCCAGAAGTACGGCCGATGAACATCTTCAAAGCCCACCATATATTCCATACCAATTGTTCGGCCACACAGGCCGAGGGGGCATCATTTCTTCACCGTCGATATGGGTAGTTTAGGCGTCCGGATAGGATCGGTTCATGATAAGAGCATGGAATGGACGAGGCAATAGTAGTCTCGCCATCCAAATATACATAGACTGTGCCTGGCATACAACACATGTCGACCCCCAAATCATCATTCCACATGTCTTCTTTAAGCCGTGAGCATGACATCCTTCCCCAAGGTCGTTCTCGAATGAAGCAATCCGTGTTCTATCCCACTTTTTGACCATCTACGTCTATTTGAACGGTTGCGGCACCTTTGTGAGGTGGCAACCACCCTTCGGGATTCTTGTTGTAGAAGGGCCAGGGAGGGACGACGGCAAGAAATGTCAGGGCGGTGCCGGCGAGTCCAATGTAGAGCGATAACTTGATGTCCTGCGCCATGTAACCGACAATAAAGGCCAAGATCTGCCGTGGCGATTAGTTGTCTATCTGCGGTAGAGGATGAATGACAAACATACACCGAATCCTCCGAGCAAGACGGTGGTGATTAGCTCGGCTAGTCGCTGGCCCTCAAAGTCCTAGATAGAGGGGAATGGATTAGCATATGTGTCCGGAGATGGGTTGGGTCAGGCAGGGAAAAGAAGGGAAGGAAATTGGGAGGACGTACAATCTGGCCCTCGATAGCGTCGCGCACCTGATCGAGCAACTGGTCGGCCATGACGGTTCAGTGCAGGAAGATAGGTGGTGGTGGAGAGCAGTAGATGCAAGCAAATGTATTGTAGGAGGACAATGTGGCTCTAACGTGAGGGCGGTGCAGTACCAATGACCATGTACATAGGTAGTCTGCATGGGCGGCGGCCCGAGGGAACAGGGGGTCGGTCTCGGCCACTCAGCCTCATTGAACTATGTTTAAGGCACATACATACATATTTGCTTGTTCAATACCGTGCAAGGATGGGTAGGTTATACGAAGGTCCCTTGCCTTTGTGCATTCTCTGGACAAAGAAAGGCCATGAAAGATGCACACGCGGCCCTGGTGCCAAAGCGCCGCCTGCGACTAGGTATTGGACTGTACCTAGGGACATTGTTTTTCACTCAAATGACATCAAACAGCAACAAACCGAGCTCCTTGTGACGTGACTTGCCCATTTACCGTGTGCATCCATCAACCGCACGTCAACTGCACAACTATCAAGCCGAGTATTCAAGGCCAATCGGTACTTGGAGCGAAATTCGCCCAGACAAATCCAGCCAGGTCGTGGTCGGTTCGTTCAGTCAGCTTGTGTGAGGTTGTGGACTGCGTGCTTGCTTGCTTGCTTACCTATGGCCGAAGCCCCCTTGCCCAATCAGAGTCCCGTGCACGCCCGAAGACTTTTTGCTTTAAACCTGGTCCCCTCCCACTTTCTTCTTCTTCTTCACCACCCTTCAACGTCTCTCGGGACAAATTCACACCACAATCCAACCACACACGGCAACCACTGCGGCCGCCGATCCAATTCACGGATCGTTTTTGCAACCTCTTCCCCTTGGCACACTTTCCCCAAAGTTGCCCTTCAACCACTGACCTATCGCTGGTCCGCGCCCAACTCGCCTTTTGCACACAGCATACAACATACAAAACACAGAGGCCTTCTAGCAACTCACCACCGCTAACTGGACCGTAATCCTCGTCGTTTCCGGTCCGATTCCTCTCCCACCTCGACCGCTCCTCGACGCCACGGCGTCCTAAACCTCGAAACCACCAAGTTGGCGGGCACTCACATCCACAAGTTTTCCTTCGTTCGCCCTCTTCTCGGGCCCAAGGCGTGGGTCTACGGAGGCGACTACAAGAAGCCCCCATAACTGGGCTTAAGAAACACTTCACCAACCTCTGCCTACTACTGTCATTACACTACCATCATCACCTCCTTTTTGGTGTTGGGTGTGGGTACAAAAAGCTATCGGTCCTTCCTTTCACCGTGTAGGGTGACATCCCCTACAAACCCTTATTCACGTTGAGCGCCCCAGTTAGGTGAGCGCTCACAAGCGACTCGCCAGGTCAAGTCGACGTTCACCGTCGCAAAAGTCACTACTAGCAGCCGTTCTTCAAGCTGGATTAACTCAAGATTATAGACTAAGTCGAACCTCGCTGTCACGTCAAACCACTCAAAATACAACAATGGCAGACACTCCGAGGACCGACGTCTCCCGAACCAGGTTCAGCACTCCTGTATCGGACTTGGACGATCACCGTCACCAACCTGAATCCATGCCCCGAGCAGACACTGGATCTCCCATTCGTTCCCGGCGTCCAACTTTTGCTAGTATCCAAGGTCCTCCTGAACATCTTGTTGCGCTCCAGTATGTCAATGATGCTCTTGAGCAGAATGATGTCACTACCCGCGATTTTGAAACTGCTGTGGTAGACGATGAGTTGTTACCCCAGGATCCTCATGCGAGGCGCGGTTCACTGGCCCATAGTCCGGCACACGCTCGTCGAGATACCTTCAGGCGTCCGCGCGACCCTGCCATTGAACGTCTTACTCGCTCCAGGACTTCCTCGAGCTCGTCCCGTTCTGTGTCACCTCCGAACTCGGTCGATGCTTTCGCTGATGCTCGACCACGCTACCGTGACCGTGCCGATACCATCAACAGTCGCCCACCATCCGTTGTGGAGCTTACGCTCCAGCGAACTGTGTCTGGGGAAACACGAAGGCGCCCAACAATTAGTGATGAGCGGCCTCCGGAAACCAACAAGGCAGACACCGCATCCACTCACAGTTCTGCTGAGGAGGATGTTTGTTTCCCTGTCGAGGTCGACACAGGCAAAACCACGCGGTTTGACTACGAAGAACTGGAGGAGTTTGTGGCTGAGACTCAAACCAAGACTCCTATCGGCCAGCCTTTGCGCCACAAGAGTAGCACTCGATCTCAGCTTTCTTCCAGGGTCTTCGCTGACCTCAGGCCTAAATCCAGCCGATCTGATACAGCAAAGGCAGAGGGGGACACCGGTACACTTAAAGACAATGTCGACCCAGCGATCCAGGAAAAGCTCGCTGACGAAGGTCTGGCTCATATGTTCAACCACCAAAAGCCAACCTTTGCGACTCTCAACCGGTGGACGTTTTTCTCTTCAGAGATGGATGACACGATCCATGCTGCCGAGCTGGGTGGTCTGTTGATGCCTGGTGAGCGTTTCCATGACCTCTTTGAGCTTCCGTACGACAATGGCGTGTGGTGGTTGGATATGGTAAACCCTACCGAGGAAGAGGTATTCGCCGTTTGCAAAGCGTTTGGTGTGCATCCTCTGACGCGCGAGGATATTACCATTCAAGAGCCCCGTGAGAAGGTAGAACTGTTCCATCAGTACTATTTTGTCTGCTTCCGTTCCTTTCAACAAGCCAAGAAGGACGCGGAAGACTACCTCGCACCTGTCAACTTCTACGCGGTAGTGTTCAAGGAGGGTCTATTGACGTTCACTTTCAACGATAGCCCGCACACACTCAATGTCCGAAAGCGCATCAGCCGTCTTCGTGATTATATCAACTTGAACAGCGACTGGATTTGCTACGCCTTGATTGATGACATTGTCGACAGCTTTGCCCCTGTTCTCCGCTCCATTGAGGAAGAGACGGATGCTATTGAGGATCAGGTGTTTACGGCTCGCATCGAGGACTCCCGCGAGATTCTGCGGGCTATTGGCGATTGCCGCAAGAAGGTCATGCAACTCCTTCGTCTTTTAGGAGGCAAAGCAGACGTGATCAAGGGATTTGCGAAGCGGTGCAATGAGAATTACAGCATCGCCCCTCGTGGGGACGTGGGTCTCTACCTGAGCGACATTCAGGATCACGTGGTGACGATGATGTCGAACCTGGGCCATTTTGAGAAGATGCTCTCGCGATCTCACTCGAATTACCTTGCCCAGATTTCTGTGGATCAGGTGAATCAGGGTACCCAGTCCAATGTTACGCTGGGCAAGGTCACTGTGATTGCCACGATACTTGTTCCATTGAATCTCATCTGTGGTCTGTTCGGCATGAATGTCAAGGTGCCGGGGCGAGACAACGACAACCTCGCGTGGTTCTTTGGCATTCTGGGCGTGATCGTCTTGTTCGTTGCTACGTGCTTGGGGGTTGCGAAGAAGATGCGGTACATTTGAGGGCCTTGTGTGGCGAATTGCTTACTTGTTGATTCGGTTTCCTTGTTTCCTTATTTCGTATGTTTGCTGTTCATGTTGTGTTTCTTTTCGGAATCTTGGGACGCATATGTTGTATGTAGCGTGGAGTTGGTAATAACGAAAGCGCAGTTATTACTCGCTCTTTCTCTTCAGTGCGGCGATGGTGGTCTAGAGGGGAGGCAAAAAGACGGAGACGGGGTTCGGTTTTTTTTGTTGCTTTGTTTATCTGCTTGTTCAATTTTAGGTGTTGCTTGATTAGACCATGGTAACATAGGTACATACATAAATACATAGATCAAGAGCGGCATTGTACACACAAATGACTTATTGAAAGCTTGTTGACTGGACTTGACTGAGAAACGGTTGAGCATACTCATTACCTATGGATGAATCACAGATTCATGACGGTTGTTGGTAGGGCTGATGATCGGCTAGCTCAGGGTCGGGGTGAAGCAAACTTTGGAACAAGATGACGGCAGCACGTCACCAGCTTACGACATGAAATACAGGGATAGAATACCGGCTACGAATGTACATAACAAAACTTGGTGTTACGGTTCATAACTACCACTGAGGGGAGAGAGTGTCGCCTCTGCAACAGAATAGGGCCGAGGCAGGTGACGAGAAAAAAAGGGTTCCAACTATCGTAGCAGCCGGGAGGGGTCTTCCTGGTCTTTCGCCTCCTCAAGTATCCACCCACCCCTCGTCCGCAATGCACATGCCACCTGCAACCCATGACGGTAGAAACGGTACAACCTGATCGCATCTGACCTGTTCCGTTACACCAGCTACTCAACCACCCACTCACTCACTCACTCACTTACTCGCAGACAAACCACTCCACTCCGCTCCCCTTCGCCTCGCGGCACAGACACTCAACTAGGTACTTGCCCGCCCTTTCACCTTCGCCTTCACGCTTGCTATTTGTATTCACCCCGGGTCTTGGCACTCCGTTCTCTTCCGCTCCTCTTGCCTTCCCACTACCTACCTACCTACCTACCTACCTACCTACTTATCCTGTCCTCTCTTCTATACAAACCCACCTCTCGCAACTCACAACCCTCCGTCACCACTCCACTAAACCACAACGAAAAACAAAAGACACCCATCACACGACCGACATGGCGCAATCGGCCGAGAGGCTGCTTATGAATGAGTTCAAGGCGTTGAGCAAAGAGACCTGGACCAACATCGAGGTGAGCCCTGTCCTTACCAACTCGACAGAGATCAAGCCAGGTAACAAGCCCGCCTGCAGTTAATCAACGAGAATGTCTTCGAGTGGAGTGTGGCCCTCATCGTCCTGAACCCTGACTCCTTGTATTACGGCGGCTACTTCAAGGCGAAGCTCACCTTCCCCAAAAACTACCCATACTCGCCACCAGGTATGTCGTCAATGGCACACCGGCCACAATTGCGCGCTGACCGCCTTTGCCAGATTTCAAGTTCATCCGACCGCTCTATCACCCCAACATCTACCCAGACGGCCGCCTTTGTATCTCTATCTTGCACCCACCTGGCGACGACGAAATGTCTGGCGAATCCGCTGCCGAGCGTTGGTCTCCTGTCCAACGTGTCGAGTCGGTCTTGATCAGTATCCTCTCCCTGCTAGATGACCCTGAGGTCTCCTCTCCTGCCAACGTCGACGCTGGAGTCATGCTGCGGAACAATCCCGATCAATACAAGGACCTCGTGAAGAAGGATTTGGAACTGAGCAAGGCCGACATTCCGGCAGGATATATCATGCCCACCCACGAGACAGCTTTCATGACGAAGAAAGACGAAGGTGATTTCGACATGAGTTGGGAGGACAGCGATGCCGAGAGTTTTGGGGGAAGCGAGAGCGACGTGGAAGATGATGAAATGGACTCGGATTTCGAAGGTTATGATGACGATGAGGAGGAAGAGTCGGAGGCCACCCCTGCCAGCAAGTGAGCGGACTCATCAAACGTGACTCTACCTCGAACATAACTCCTACCCCACTTTGAACACACAACAACAAATCACCTCCACAGCGCGGCGTCCCGGATTTCTCTTTCATTAACTTCGTACCCGGGAATGGTTTTGAACGACACGGTGTTTTTGAGGCATTCTCCCTGCATGGCCCGGCGTTTATGGACAAGACGTATCTCTGCTTTTTCTGTTTTGGGTTTTCATGCATAAGCGGTCTCTCTCCACCCCCTTTCCTACTCGTTCCAAGCCTCATGTTCTAGCCGTTTCTCTCCCAAACACCCTGTGGGTGGGTGAGCAAAAGCATGTGTTTGCACATCCCGAAACATGCTGCATTTTCCTTACCTTCCCCTCATCATCACATCTCCTTCCTGACTTCCCTAGCCATCATGCATGCTTACATTTGGGGTCGCTTGTCTGATTGGAGGAATGTCAAGGGGACAGGATGCATGGGGCATGATGTGGATCATGTAAGTAAAGGGGGTGGATTTGAGCATATATATATATCAACCAATCTACTTATCAATATACTTTACGTGTACAGTGATGTTTTTGCGTGCATGGGGCTGTGAATGCCAGAAAATGTATCTTGAAGATGGTTTATTCAATACATTATGAACGTTTCCGTTTGCCTTTTTTCCCCATCATCTATATCGACCGTGGATTATGCATATGTTCCTCCCGTCCAGGTTCAGTCCAGTGCCCGCCCACAAACATTCCTTCCTATCAGGCGCTAAGAAAGTTTTAAGGGAGTACAACAGGCTAAAGAGTAGGAAGATTTGTCCTTTAAACTCTTGTATCGAGTTTTTTCCAACCCAATCCCAGTTTCCCGTCTCGGCTTTCCCTTTCCAACCTTGCTTTATACGCGATCTTGGTATAGTAGCACACTCAGTCACACGCCCACTAGCTCTCCACGTCTCGCGAACAAGGTCCTAAATAAAAACAATAGTGTGCAGCAAAGAACAAAATGGCTGCTCGCACGCCAGAAGAAAAACAGAAGCAATGAAAAAGCACATAAACACGTTATCAAGATCCACAGTTTGCTGCTACTCACACTGTCCCAGCAATGCTTAAATCTCGAATCTCTTGCAGGACTTCTTCGACCCTCTGATCGAGCTCGCCCTGTGCGTACTGATCTCTCGTGTTCGCGTCTAAGTACTGTTGCACCTGAGCCATTCTTGAATACGCCTCGGCGCAGAAGCGCAGCTGGATCTTGACTAGGGCCTCGAAGCTGGGGTCCAGGTAGGGTACTCTCAGATCGATTAGCTGGGGGAGTTCGGTGGTGAGGGTTTCGTTGAGCTGGTCGTACGCCACTCGGGCCAATTGCTCGTCCTTTTCGGCGCGTGGTAGTTTCGTGACATCCTTGTCCGGGCGATCGGTCAGCTTTTTGACCTGGCTGCGCATGCGGTCATAGTCCATCTGCTTGTGTTCGCGCTTGGTGATGCACGAGTTGATGTCTGGGAAGTAGGAGCAGAAGCGCTGGATGGGGTCCAGCACAGTGGTGCGGTAGGGCCCGTCGAGGGCTTTTATGGTTTCAGCGTCCAGGTCCGTCACGGCTTGCTTGTAGGAACGGGAGACGCCGTCTTTGGCGCCAGCGTCACCATAGAATGCGTCAATGGTTTCGGCGATGCGCATCTGCGAGGCCGTCATGGCACGGAGAGAGTCGAGATATCCTTTGGCCTCCTTCTGCAGCTTGTTGGCAGCGGTTTCCATGGTTCGGTAGCGGCTGTTATGTGCTGTCAGGATCTATACACAGGGCTGAGAAAATTGCGGGGGTGGGGAAGAGAGAAGTGCGGTTGGGAGTAATTACCGAAGCTCGGTTTCAAAATCACGGTCATTTGTGCGCTCGACTTGACCCGTTTTCATGAGAACTTGGGTGGTTGCGCGGTTCACGCCTTTCTTGAACCCTGTGGAAGCGTGAGTGGGAAGGTGGGATGCAGTAGACGGAGGGGGTGCTGACCGGTCCAGGACATGGTTGCGGTGGTCGTCGGAGAGGGAGAATCGGAGATGTAGGTGGTATATGATGGTTTCTGTGGCCAGCGAACAAAATGTCTCGAGTGGAGAGGGGGAAATGGAGATAGTTTGAAGTTGGCGGTAGACGTGGTAGAGGGTTGGTTGGCGGGCCTAGCCGCAGCCACCGTGACCCAACCCACCTCAGCCACAAAAATGACGAAGCAAAGCGACCAGGGTTCGCCCTCTCTTAGTGCATCCGACATGTACCTGGTCATTCCGTCCGACTGCAGGATCGCCAATGTTTTCTCATACTACAACGCGCGCTCTACGCAGAGCTTCATTGCCAAATCCAACGACCCATCTGTACCCCGTCTCTCGATACTCGTCTTCTACCAAGCCCAATCGCATCATCTTCTCCGGCATCCAACCCACAGGCGTTCCGCACCTTGGAAATTATCTCGGCGCATTGCGACCCTGGGTCAAGCTTCAGGATGGAGCTGCTTCGGACGACCAATTGCTCTTTTCCATCGTCGATCTGCACGCCATTACCATAAGACAAGACCCGAAGCTGCTGAGGCAATGGCGGAAAGAAATGTTTGCCAGCTTTCTGGCTGTTGGATTGGACCCTAAAAAAAGCATCCTCTTCGCGCAGAGTGATGTACCGGCGCATGCTGAACTCATGTGGGTATTGAGTTGCTCTGCCAGCATGGGCTACCTGAGTCGTATGACGCAATGGAAGGTACTCGATAATGTGATAGCAACCGTAGGAACGGGGTCACTAACATGATTCTTCAGAGCAAGATGTCCTTACCGTCTAACGCAAATCCCTTCGACGCATCCCCGTCTAAGAAGAAAGACGCTCCAGCCCTCAAGCTAGGCCTTTTCTCCTACCCTGTTCTTCAAGCCGCCGACATTTTACTCTACAAGACAACACATGTCCCTGTCGGGGAAGATCAAGCCCAGCATCTCGAGTTCGCACGCGAGCTAGCAATTACGTTTAACCATTCATTTGGGGCGGAGCTTCTTGTACCCCCGCAAACCATCATCTCCCCTGCCAAGCGGGTCATGTCGCTCGCAGAACCTACCAAAAAGATGTCAAAGTCAGACCCGGATGTGAAGAGTCGGATTCTGATAACAGACACGAAAGAGGAGATTCACAAAAAGGTCAAGGTAGCACTCACCGACTCGATTCAAGGTGTCTCTTATAATCGCGAAGAACGTCCGGGGGTGTCGAATTTGATTGATATCATGTACCATCTTCAAGAGGAACAGTTTACGTCACCCGAGCAACTCGCCAAGGATATGTTTGGGCCTGAGACCTCGCTCAAGGCCCTGAAGGAAAAGGTCGCCGAAACGGTGGACGAACATTTGCGCGAAATTAGAGAGGCGTTTAACCATGCAATGAGTATGGGAGACGCTGAAATGAGCGCTGTGGCTGCTGAATCTGCCACCACCGCCAATCAATTGGCTTCAAGCAATCTCAACACGATCAAGGCACAAATGGGTCTCGGTTGGAAATAATGATATGCTCTCTCCAACTGATTAAAAGTCGTCTGTTGGTAGAAATTATTAAAATATGGGAATGTAAGATAAATGTACAAAACGTGTGGGATACATGTCTGGAAGGGCCTGTAGAAAAGTACATATACATCATTATGTCGGATCTTTACTTGCCGTTCTTTGCGGTTGATTCGAACGTAGAACCAGGTGATATATGTGATGTGTAAGGATAAGTGCATGCAATAGACCAAACTGTTCGTAGTCCTTTCTAGTTAACAGGTTATAGGCTCTAAACGTCTCCTTTTTCTTCTTAAAATAAAAAAAACCTCACTCCTGATGACTGAAAAAACCACGACTAGAATGGCACCATCCTACCACCTACCAACTCCCCAAAGTAACCCACCCAACCCAATCGTCGCCGCAAAATGAAACCCTATCCCCCAAGCCATGGCAAACAAAAATTTCGGACTAAACACCGTCCAAATAAAGAGATGCTGCCTCAGCACCGTACAAGCAACCATGACACTCGCGGTGCTCACCCCGGTCCAGAGCGTCATCAAGCCAACATGCTCGCTCCAAACCTTCCACCCACCTTCTTCCGTCTTCCTCTCTTCGACGATCCGTTCTTGCCGCGCCATGCGCTCTAGATGTGCCCGCTCTTCACGCACCCAATCGCGGTCGTCGAGCTCCGACGTCGCGATATGACGGCGAGTCGACTGGGCACCGCCGTGCCCACCGAGCAGGAGAATTCCCGCGGCGGTAAAGTAGATGGGACCGGCCCAGTTCGAAACGAAGAGCAGGATGCCGACGAGTGTGACGTTGTACCCTGAGATACCGTTGTATGAGGTGGATAGGTCGATGGAAGAGATTGCATTCGAGTTACCCAGGGCGAAAAAGGAGGTTTGGGTCAGAAGGAGGGTTGTTGTTGTCAGGGAGATTGGGTCAAGGTTGAGCATTGCTAGGGTTTTGATTAGTTTCCAGTGATGATGGCAAGGGAAGTTGTTCATCTGGACTAACTTACATAGGAAGAAAAATTGAAGACGGAAGAGGAGATAGAGGGGGATGTTCTCCGCTCTTGTCTGAGTGAGCAGAAACAAGGTGAGGAGGTCGAAGAGGGCAACTGCCAAATCTATTTTGTTGTGTTGGTTAGCACTGGGGATACAGAAATATCGAGTCTGATATGACTTACCACCGTTACCATCAACATTCTTCCTCCGCCCCTGGGCTCGCTTCCACTCCGCGACAGCGATCCAAAATGCACTGAGCCCAATCCCACCAAACACCATCCTGGCAACACCAACCAGACCCAATCCAGCGACCCAATTCAGGAGGTCTTGATTGATGCCTCCGGTCAATTCAGGTGCATCCAAAGTGGTGAAGCCAAGTTTGAACACAAATGCCGTCGCACCTAACGGGAGCACCGCAATGAAAGCCATGAAGCGATTGGGATCGAACTCGTCATCAGGGCCGCCACCCAGTGAAACACCACTCAGACCTTCGAAGGCGGCAATAGAGCGCGCCACGTGCCGCGAAAGGCGGTTCGTCACATCCATGTACGTTGACCCGATCAAAGCCCAGAGGACGAGCGAATATGACCCGCGGAACAGAGGTGAGTGTACGATATCATCCGCACCCGCAAATTTCTGGCCTGTTTGATTCCACCGCCTGATGATGCGATGTAAGACCAGGACCATGATGGCAGGGTGGAGAATGAAGGCCGAAGTCCATTCTTTTCGCGAAGCAGATACGAAAAGATAAAACAGCCACGCGGATGTGGCCCAGTACCAGAAATTATGTTCTTCTTCGACGTAAGATGAGGCAAACATAAGGATGCTGTACAGGGCGAGGATGAGCGTGTAGTATAAGCCGGGCGGGCGAACGGGGCGAAGGGATGGTAGCGTGAAGAAACTCAAGAAGACTGATGCGACGGCTAGAGAGGCCCCAATGATCAACCGAGGAACGTCGTAGTTAGATGCAGTGCTAGACATGGTCTCTTGAGCCGCTTGCATGAACTACATAAATTTGAGAAAGTCAGATCGTGGATGTCAGGGCATCTGAAGATGCATAGCGCTTAATATCGAGGACTCTTGTACACTTACCCAGTACAGTTGCTCCACTCTATGAGACATCTGAATCGTAGCTTGAGTTGACATGGTGTTTACCACTCCTTGCCATTTGCAAGCCAAATCCTGGCCAGTGGACTGGGTCATATCAGTACTGTTGTCCAAAGAAGATTGTCGCACAAATCCAGGACTCACTGGCGAGACACAATCTTTCTCCTTCTCCGGATTTGTCACATCTCCGAAATCCAGGCTAGGAAATGTCGCTTCTACAATCCTCTTGATCTGCCTAGCATTCCTCAGCAGTATTTGTATGCGATCACGTTCTGCGGTTGTTAGCATGATTTGGCCCGTGCCAGCCATATGCTGTCGGACTTACCGTCGTCCCAAAATCCAAGGAACTCTTTTATAAAAACCCCCAGGTTGTTCTTGGGAACCGGAACTCCCAGCAACCCGGCCAACGTCGGGGCCACATCGCTCTGTTCGACCATTCTATAATATTCAAATTCTGTGCCTTCTTTCGGGTTTACAGGGCTCTTCTTCTCCCAGCTGCCGGTTACTTTGCTTAACTTCGGGCTCATGAATACGAGGGCAGGACTAGTCTCTCCTGGAGCAGAGCCGCCGTGGTTTCCACCCTCATTCATTCCGTGATCGCCGCAAAGGACGAACAGTGTGTTTTGAAGATGGTCTTCGTTTTCAATCGCTGCATATATGTCATGGACAATGTCGTCCATCTCTTTCTGTTTGGGTAACATGTTTGGACTCTTCGGGCCAGCCTTATGTCCAATGTGATCTAGGCCTAGATAATGCATAATCATGGCATTCCAATCATCATTCAAAAGTTCTCCCGGTACATGCCGAGTCACATTGTTATCCACTTCAGTGAAGTCCTAGGGTTTCAAAAAACAGAAAATCAATTTCCATTGTATTGGTTTCTATGTAGGGAGTGCTGCCACTGACCGAAACGAAAAAACTGCTTGTCCCGTCGTCACGCTCGAAGAAATCCGGGAACAACTTCAGCCATGTGTCATCGCCGTACATGACGAGTCTGCCGTTCTCCTTGGCTTTGAGTTGTGCGAGCCAGGTATCTTGCGTGGCAAGTGTAGAAGTGGTGTCGCTTTCTGCGAAGTTGAGAATCACGTCGAGGAAAGAGGGAATGGAGCCCGTCGTGATGGCCTTGACGCGGGGCATCGTGATGGTTGGAGATGTGGCATGTGCTGTGAAAGGAAGGGCGTAGCCCTCTCGAATCAGGCTATATATTGGTCAACCTGGATGGTACTCGATTGATCAGTGAGACTGTATGACATACCTTTGAACGAATGGCATCCCGCTACCTTCGCTATAGACAAAGTCACTCCTAAGCGCGTCTACGACCATGAAGACGAGGCGATCGAAAGGCGCGTCGGCTACACTTTTGTTCTTCCACCCCATCTGATTTTCCCATCCAAGATCATCGTAGTCGGCCAGACCGGGCATAAACGGTTTATAGGGAAAGAAACCAGTCGCAAACACCAGGATAGCGATTGGGATCAGAAGGTTTGCGAGCGTGAGGAGGAGAGTGCGGATAGCCATGATGAACGGTGTGACCTGGCCGCGAGATTATGAGGGAAGAGAGGTTCTGAGAGTCAGAGGATGTTATCGCAATGCCATTGGAACGAGGACTATAGAGAAGCCAGAAATCTACAGACTTGGGACTGTCAGTGTCAGGTCACGGTGTCCCACACTTTGCGCATCAGGGTTCAAGCTCGGTTCCTGAATCGACTTAGTTTCCCGCTGCCTCGTTAGCCAATGACCTCATCACATTGGTCGACCTCATCGCCAACCTTCTACCTTTACCCTTGCACATTTATTCAACTATCCTTATGCTTTTGGCACCGTTGAGACGTCAATTGAGCTCGAAAACCCCTGCATCCTGTCCGATTGCTTGCCGTCCATCCTCAACGGTGTTTAGGAAGGAGCTTCCGTCATTTCGACCCTTCGTACCTGCTGGATCCGAGTCGGATTTACAACAAGAACTTCCCAAATACATTCACCATAAAACACATCCACAGGTCGAAAAGTCCGGGTTAAGAATTGTTTCAAGGATCAAACAACCAGTCCAGCGCAAAGAAATGGCCTTCTTACTTCCTGGCCTCCGTCGCACACTCATTCTGACATCCCCCTTCGTTCTCTCTGTCCCGCTCCTTGCACACCTTAACCATCGGCCTATTCTCTGTGATGGCCCGGATCCGCTCACCAAAATAACCTCGGACCTCAAGAACAGTTATGCTCAGAACGCTCAAACGCCCATTATTAAAACCTCCGGAGCACCCAATCCTCGTGCCATCCGCCAAATCAGCATGGGAAGCATCTTGGGCGTGTTGATGGGCATGGGCGTCAGCGTTTTTAGCAAGCCCTTGGCCATTCTGTTAGGGTTAGGCATTGTCTGTGTGCAGGTACGTGCAGAAAGATCAAATTCAGCAAGAGTTCAGATTCCTCATTCCCTGCATGGTATGAAATGCCATCAGAGGTGCATATTGCCGCGCCATGCATCACTACTCCACCCATGCAATGCTAGTCTATCCATATCGCGAAGAACATGCAAAGAAAGAAACCCACCCATCTGACCACACTCATAGTTCTTAGAATCTCGTGGTATCCACATCATACCGTATTCGTACCTACAACGTCGATTTAAACAAACCAACGTGCGATCCCTAGTGCAAAACAATGTAGCATTCAAACTGTCGTTTGGCGCCACTTTTGCACTGGCTGCATTTGCCGAATTTTGATCGTTACATGACGAGAAACTCCGGACTCTGGAGGGGGAAAGGCCCAAGATCCACTAATAATTGAATCGATGGGCATGGTGATGTGCTGTCTGCGGTGTAAGTTGCATATGCAATTGTTTGCAACTTTGCCAAAACGGCTTGACGGCTTCTTTGAAAGCATTCGTGCTCTTGGCGTTTCTGTACAAAATCATGTCAGTTTCCAGCTTTTTCATCGGTTCAATTTTTCGAAACATACCGCATCAGACTTTCAATGAATTTCCTCACCATGTCCTGCACTCCTTGGATCTCTTGTGCTCTGCGCAACAACGGCATTTCTGCTAATGCATTCGTGATATACTGCCTACTGAGCCTTTGATTTGTGATCAGTTTTCGTAGCGGCGCGAGAACATTGTCCATGCTTGACGCATCGACTTCTCCACAAATATTGCAAATGAGTGCAAAGGTCACTGCCTGACCGAAGTGGTCCACGATATCCTGGCACGTAGCTTGGTCTACACTGCCAGCACTGGCGGTCTTCTCGAAGATATCTTTCCAAAGAGATGCTGCTGCTCGTTTGGGTAGTACTTCTGGGGATTTGACGCATTCTATCGAGAAACCGAATGTGCCCTTCAGTACATCAGGATGTTCGTTCTTTAGAATGTTCGCATTCTGTTTGAAGAAGGACTGTATGAGTTCAATGCAACCAACCGAAATCTCCGGGTCGTTGCGTGGATGCTGTAGTGCTTGCATGATACCGAGATCATAATGAAGCAAGCGCTGAGCTTGAGTCTCGAATTCCTTTGATCCCTTGTAAGAGGATACCCAGCAACATGCTGTTTCCAACACATATGTTAGCCTGGGCGTGTTGACATTCGTGGTGGTAATATAATCCACTGCTGCAGCGGGCGGCAGTACGAATGGGCCCGGTTCTATTTCTTTGAAGCCAGCTCGTAGGACATTGCAAGAAGATTCGATAATCTCATCATTCTGAGGGAAAATCTGTGTCATGTAGGTGATGAGGTTGATGATTTGATCTTGGATAGGTTTGCCAGGGCCTTCGGTCCAGAAAGATGATTGATTTTCGGAGAGGCTAAGATCAACAACATCTTCTGAGGCCTGAAGGGCCCTTCCTACGCTGGACAAGCATTTGAGCGTTGACATGGCGAGGACTTGCCCTTCCTCTGGACCATGGGCTTCGCTCGTGAAACGGATGGCTTGATTTGCATCGTTCGTAATATATTGGAAAATGGACTGTACACCAGCCAACCTTTTCTCCTCGGTCTCTTCCGCTTGGACTATGGCGGCTATCCCTTCTAAAATTCTGCTTTTGGTGTGCTCTTCAGCTGTCGGATAGGTAAGAAACTGTTCGTACATCTGGAAAAATGAAGGCAGTTCGCTTGTTAACGACTTTCTACACTCTGAGCACAGCGAAGCAAAAGACTTTGCAGCTCCATACGCCAATGAAGGTTGTGCCAAAGCATTAAGGAGGAATGGTAGGACCTGGGGAAGGAATCGTGGATTCCGTAAGAAGAAATGGTTGAAGGAGGAAACAATCTCGACGGCAGACCTTCGCGTGACCGCTGGTATGTCAGCATTTTGCGAGATGGCTGCAAAAAGCGGCCGTTCAAAGAGAACACTAAGTTTCTCGTCGACATTTGTCAACGCCTCAGAAAGTGACATTAGAGAAAAGAGTCCAGCCTCTAATTCTAGCCACCTGCTGCCTTCAAGAGCATTAACGGTGAAATTGATGAACTGTTCAGTCAAGCCATCGCGCAATAGCTCGAAGGCCTCCATAATAATATCCCGGACGTCCATTCGGAAGACCTTCAACGTCTTTTTTGCATCAGCGTCCCAAGTCTTGGTAACTTCAGCAGGTGGGTATATAATCTTCCTGAAAAACTCTGAGATAGCCTGAAAGACATGGCTTTTGGCAGGCTCGATCCAAATAGGGATTTCAGGACTTAACAACATGAACTCTTCTGCTACTGTCGTAATGTAGACGCTCCAGAAGTCCAAAACGACCAGAGCCACGTCATCATCCTCACCCACAGGATCGGGGTATTTAAGCAGGTCATGGCAAATGGCTAGTCGTATGATTAGCGTTACGTTCTAGGGAAGCGAACAGTTAGGACCTCGTTACTCACATAAAACTTGTTGATGATGTGGGTTGTCCGGTTCCCGATAGAGTTTTTTGGATTCAATAAGCTCTGAAGCATATGCTACAATGATACGGGCGAGCGAAACCGTTTCCGCATCACAGTTCTTAAGGATATCCAGGCCCCATTGGCTTGTAATTGCGGACCATAGCATGTGTTGATGTTGTACCTCGAAGAATTTTGGGTATGACTCAAGCACCTCAGCGACAAACTCCATTGCTTCATCGACGTGGTATTCGAGACAAGCAAGAGCTAGCTCGCTCACTGAGCGCAGGTACTTTAGTTTCTCGGGTACTCCTTTGAATTCCGATTGAGCGTAGAAAATCCAACCCTAATCACATATCAGTCTTCCGATCATATGGAGAACGAGTGGACCCACCAGAAAACATTTCAAGGCGGCTCCGCAAAGCTGTTCGCCAACCTGAGGCAAATTTCCCCCATTCAATTCTCCGGGAGGAGTAGAAAGGTATTTAATGCCACGCCCGAAAGATACTTGGAGCAAAATTTCGATACTTTCCACATTGAGAATCATACGCTCATGAGGCTTTCTGTCTGGAACGTTGGAAAGCTTTTTGGATTCGTCAGCCAAATTCATGGCAAAGTCCAGTAGGATGAGTAACTGCTCATCGGGCAGCTGAGGAAGGACATCCCAGGTGGAAGGACTTTTTTCGAGGTCTTTGTCTAACACTGGCTGTTGCAATGCAAATGACACAGCTAAGCTCCGTACGCAATTCGTCCAAGAAGAAATAGGATTCGTGAAGAACTGAGCGAGTGTGGAACAGAGTTTGCGGGTAGATGCAGAGGTACGAGGGTGGGTGACAAGGTGGTGGATGAGTTTTGAAAGAAGCTGTTCCCCTTCCTCTTCGGTAAGGCCGGCGGAGTCTGCATTGAGTTTGACGGTAAGGGTGATGGCTCCGAAGAAACGAATGTTTTCATCGGCGTTGTTGAGCAGTGCATCGCCAATCTCCCAGCCTTGAGGGGAGCGTTGCAGCACACGCAGTGTGGCTTCGGTTTCAGCAATCTTCTTTGCATTGCCAGGGTCGTACATAGTTTTAACCAATTTCTCTATCTCTTCCAGGCTGAGGGGTACACCCTGGCCGGCAAGGGCCGATGTGTCGGCCATGGCAATGCTACTGAGCGATGAGTGATGGTACTATTAGTGTGGGGGTTGAGGGAATGTATTGTGCGTTATATAAGGCGTCTGGGTTCCCCGGATGGGTCCAGGGTTCGCCGGGCGCCTGGTGGTAGGATTTTGATTTTGCCACGTCGAAGTGTAGTCTTCAGATCAGTACCTAGAGGGGTGGGATTTGAAGGTCCCGTGAATGGGCTTGGCGCACGGGTGTGTGTCTGTATTGACCTAGGAAAATCCGAGCTGGGCTCGTTCTGGAGAGAGATTTTTTGCCCTACAGTAAGCTGCAATCCCGTTGTTGTTAGTCGCACCGAATTCTAGAATTGGGTAGCAAGGTGACCAGCTAATCAGAGTAAAAGTAGCTCAGCCGCCCGGGTATCATGCGGGTGGATTGATTGCATAGATGGATGGGCAGGATGTAACGAGGATTTTCGGCCTCCCCCACAAGATTAAACCATCAATCAGTCAACAATCGAATGAGTGGGCGAGTAGTGGTGGTGTTGGTGACGATGATGCTCGGCTATGTAGGCAGTTGCAGGGCTGTCGTTCCTTTAGCGTTTGTAACTTTACCTTTATCGTAATCGTTCCTGTTCTGTGTGATACCGTACCGTACTGTAACTATCGTATCGTACTTGCCGGGATACTCAGGTATGTAGTGTACCCGTGCCTGCCTACTAGGTAGGCAGGCAGTAGCGTGCATATGCGTGATCAGAGCCGACACAAGACGATAAGTTAGAGCCATTCGACTTGACAAGATTCATGCTGCTGCTTTCCCGCTTGCTGAGCAGCACACGCGCGACTCCCGCCGCCTATGCTCATGTACCTTTACCTTTAGCCCGCAGCTCCTCGACCGTCTTCACCAGACTTTTCCATCCTTCCCCCGTCCGACCCGCCATCGACATGGAGAAAGTCAACACTACCGAGCGGCTCGCTGAGCTCCGCAAGCTCATGAAGGAGCGCTCCATCGATGTATACAGTAAGAACATCAATTCGCTCCACCCGGCACAGAAGCCTGATGAATTCCCTTCTTCATCGCTGACTTTTTCATAAAGTGATTCCGTCCGAGGACAGCCACCAGAGCGAGTACATCGCGCCGTGTGACGCCCGTAGAGGTACAGACAGAGACACCCCGCCACCGCCCGTATTCGATTTCCACCAATACTGAGACGAAACAGCATATATAAGTGGCTTTACCGGCTCGGCGGGCTACGCTGTTGTCACCCACCAAAAGGCCGCCTTGTCCACAGACGGCCGTTACTTCAACCAGGCGTCCAAGCAGCTTGATTCCAACTGGGAGCTGCTCAAGCAGGGCTTACAGGATGTCCCTACAATCCAGGATTGGACCGCGGATCAGGTCGAGGGGGGCAAGGTTGTTGGTGTAGATCCAAGCGTAGTTACCGCAGCCGATGCACGTAGGCTCGCTGACAAAATCAAAAAGAAGGGTGGCGAGTACAAGGCCGTTGACGAGAACCTTATTGATTTGGTGTGGGGTGACCAGCGTCCCCCTCGACCCAGCGAGAAAGTCATTGTTCAACCCCTCAAATACTCTGGCAAAAGCTTCACAGACAAAATCGAGGACATCAGGAAAGAATTGGAAAAGAAGAAGAGCCTGGGATTCGTCGTGTCTATGCTTGATGAAATCGCCTGGCTGTACAATCTTCGCGGAAACGAGTATGGTCCTCGGCCTCAACGTTTGCAACAGGACTGACCGTCTCCAGTATCCCGTATAATCCTGTCTTCTTCTCGTACGCTGTCGTCACTCCCACGACAGCTACCCTCTACGTCGACGAAACCAAACTCCCAACGAATGTCAAGGAACACCTTGGAGACCAAGTGACCATCCGACCTTATGATGCCATCTTCAAGGATGTTGAAGCTCTGAGCGCGGAGCTGTTTAAGACGAACGATGAAACAACCGAAAAGAAGAAGTTTTTGACATCTACAAAAGCGTCGTGGGCTTTGAACAAGGCTCTCGGCGGGGAGGAGCGCGTGGAGGAGGTACGCAGCCCAGTCGGGGATGCGAAAGCGGTCAAGAACGAGGTAGAGCTCGAGGGCATGCGACAGTGCCATATCCGCGACGGTGCGGCACTCACTGAATACTTCGCCTGGTTAGAGGACCAATTGATCAACAAGGGGGCCAAGCTCGACGAGGTTGATGGTGCTGACAAGCTAGAATCCATTCGCGCCAAACAAGAGCTTTTCATGGGCCTATCTTTTGACACCATTTCGTCTACCGGCGCCAATGCTGCTGTCATTCATTACAAGGTGAGTATTTCATATTTTTGTACACGTTCCAAGTCTCATCTAATGGTTCCCAGCCAGAAAAAGGGGCATGTTCCATCATCGACCCTAAAGCTATCTACTTGTGTGATTCTGGCGGCCAATATCACGACGGCACCACCGACACTACGAGGACACTTCATTTTGGCGAACCGTCTGAGATTGAAAAGACAGCATACACACTTGTGTTGAAAGGCAACATTGCGCTAGAGCGTGCAAAATTCCCCAAGGGCACGACTGGCTTTGCTCTGGATGTTCTGGCTCGCCAGTTCTTATGGGCAGAAGGACTTGATTACCGACACGGCACTGGACACGGTGTTGGTTCGTTCTTGAATGTGCATGAAGGTCCGATCGGCATCGGCACCCGTGTCCAGTTTTCCGAGGTACCGCTTTCGGTCGGCAATGTGGTATCGGACGAACCGGGCTACTATGAAGACGGCAAATTTGGCATTCGAATCGAGAATATGGTCATGGTCAAAGAGGTGGAAACAAAACACCAATTTGGCGACAAGCCTTACCTTGGGTTTGAGCGTGTTACACTGACACCTCACTGCAGAAGGTTGATAGATTTCAGCCTGCTGACGCAAGACGAGAAGGACTTCCTCAACGCATACCACCAGGAGGTATTTGACAAGACGCACAAGTTCTTCGAGAAGGATGAGTTGACCATGGCATGGCTGAAGCGGGAGACCGCGCCCTATTAATGACCCGTGCTCGTACAAAATGTACATGACGCAAGCGCTAGCGTGGCTTGTCTTGGTACACACATGTACTGGTGAGATTTGGCACTGTACAGTGTACACAACGGTCATCGTTATAGGTGCGGTTTCGCACGGCTTCGTCGCTGCTGGGGTTTGGTCGTTCGGTCACGCCCTTCGTATATACAGACATGATACCCTGTATTCCAGACATGACATACGTTTTTAGTTAGCGACCTGTGCCATGGATGGTGTGATTGTGGTGCATGTACAGCGTAGGTCTCGACTCTTCTTTCACCCCCTTGACTGTACACGCAGCCTGGGCTTCCTCGATGAGGAAAATGGGCGGTGTAAATATCCAATGGTTCCTTCTCGCTTTCTAAGCTGTCGTTTATCCAGGGGCCAGAAGGAAAGAAGAGGATATCGATGGCACTAGGGTGCAAGTGAGCGGTGCAGTCGGAGTGGTGATCGGAGCTGGCTACTGACGGAACTGCTAATTTGTTTGCACTAGGAACAAAGACTGAACGTGGGGGGGACTTGCCCCGCTCTCGCCCGGTCGCCGGTCTCGCCTCCGTTGAAACAATTGAACAGCTAAAGGAATCCCTGCAGGTCATGAATTGCATTAAGTTGCGTACAGTAATGTACATAGCTTAGGTTATTTGCGGTAGTTCACTATTAGCAACTTGTACTTGGGCCTTTTGACTCACCCCGACCGACCTCTGCCTTCTTGTCCCTCCCTCAAAAGTTTTGTCATAAATTCTTCTCTCTTGCCACGCCTTTGCCCCTCACTTTTCTCCAGTCTTTCATACATAATATTTTTTTTGTTTCCCTTCTCTCTATTCTACACATTGTACCCGGAAAAATCAGAGACAACGAGACACACATACCATGGCCACCGAACTTCCCACGACCAATGGCGACAAGATTGCACAGGATGGTGAGAACAATTTCGCCGTCAAGGCGGGATTGGCAAGAATGTTGAAGGGAGGCGTCATCATGGACGTGGTCAACGCAGAACAGGTTCGTTCTTCCCTTTTCTTCTCTTGCAATTGATCGTCCCGAAAAAGAGAGAATGCAAGCTAATGCTCGGCTCAACAGGCACGCATAGCAGAAGAGGCTGGAGCCTCGGCCGTCATGGCCCTCGAGCGCGTCCCTGCGGATATTCGAGCCCAAGGTGGCGTGGCACGTATGAGCGATCCCAAGATGATCAAGGAGATTATGGATACCGTCACAATACCCGTCATGGCCAAGGCGAGAATTGGTCACTTTGTCGAATGCCAGGTGCGTTCAATGGCCGGTTTTTTAGGCTCCTTTCGCCACTGCTCAACTGCAACGAGCGTGGAAATCTAGACTAACCACACGCTGTGTGATTTTGACAGATCCTCGAGGCCCTTGGCGTAGACTACATTGACGAGTCTGAGGTGCTCACCCCCGCCGACGCCGTCCACCACGTCTCCAAACACCCCTTCCGCATCCCCTTTGTGTGCGGCTGCCGAAACTTGGGAGAGGCCCTGCGCCGCATTTCTGAGGGCGCCGCCATGATCCGCACCAAGGGCGAGGCCGGCACGGGCGACGTCATCGAAGCGGTCCGTCACATGCGCACCGTCAATGCGGAGATCGCTCGCGCGGCGTCCATGTCCGACGAGGAGCTGCGCGTATATGCAAAGGACATCCAGGCCGATTACGGACTGCTCAAGGAGACGGCCAAGCTGGGTCGTCTGCCCGTGGTCAACTTCGCGGCCGGCGGCGTGGCGACCCCCGCCGACGCTGCGCTTATGATGCAGTTGGGATGTGACGGAGTATTTGTTGGCTCGGGTATCTTCAAGAGCGGCGATGCGGCGAAGAGGGCAAAGGCTATCGTGCAGGCTGTTACGCATTACAAGGACCCCAAGGTGCTGATGGAGGTCTCCATGGATCTGGGCGAGGCCATGGTGGGCATCAACTGTGGTAAGATGGATGAGAACGAAAAGCTTGCTAAGCGGGGATGGTAGTCTTGTGAATAAAGGACGGGGAGGGAGGTACTTGCAAGGGTTTACAGGTCAAAGCTGTGGTGCATAGGGCGTTCTTAGAATGGGGTTCATCATGACATCCACGATGATTCAACTAAAATAGAACTTCACTCTTCACATGTCAAACCGCTGGAGAGCGTCCTGTTGATTGAACGCATGCCTGCAAATCGTGTATCACTACCTCCAAGAAAAATCATGCACGGAGAATTCACAAAAACTCAAGTGGTGGCTCAATAGCGAATTGGGTTTTGAAAACTTTTTTTCTTTTCCCATGAACTATCCACTGGCTGTCCGAATACTGAATCCAGCCGCTCAGCCGCAGAACAAACAATGCCTCCCGTCTGCCGAGCGAGCCATGATGCTGGCGTGGGTAGAGTGTAGTAAAGGACGCTTTATCCAGCGAGGCCTAAAAGCAAACCCCCGAACACCGAAAAACGTGCACCGTTTCGTAAATAATGGCACGTCCTTTACGCATTGCGACATATTGTGCCGTACCGAGTGAGGTGTACGCGAGAACACCACAAAACTTGAATGAAAACAGAGGGTGGCGCTTAGCGGTCCTCGGCCCACTCATTTTCTCTGCGAATCTGGTCTTCCTCCTCGGGTGTGAAATCGTTCTGGATGTTGAATGTCTTGCGGATCTCATCGGGCGATTTGCCCTTGATCATGTTGGCTACAGTCTTGCACCCAACATCGAGGAGAGCCTTGATGTCGAGGTAGTTGGCGGCCTGGACGGGCAGATGTCAGTATGCTATTCATTGGTACAGGCGCGACAAAACACTTACCAGAATGATCTCGAAGAGCATCTCCTGGTCGACCTGCATAAACTTTTGATCCCACTCATCGATATCTGTGGACTTCTTGCGCGAGTCGGAATCGTCATCTTGGGAGGCGGGGGGGTCTTTGCGGTGGTGCTCGCACCACTCGAGAACCTTCTTCATAACGGCTTCGTTGACCTGAAACTGCATTAGCGGCTGATTGCATGGTTGAGGCGGGCGGGCGAAAGGCTTACATTGGGGATAGGAATCTCCTCGGCGCCGTCGGCACCAAGATCCTCGAGCAAATTCTTAATGAGAATGGAGCGCTCAGCGACCTCGCGGTCGACCTTGAGAGACTGGTTGTCGCTGGTGGTCAGGGTGACCGTCTTGGCGTCTTCGCCGGCCATTGTGAATCGGTAGGTGGATGCGGGGTGGAGTAAGCGGTGGACACGGGGGCGAGAGGTTTTGCAGACGTGGTGGTGGTCGAAGTCGATGGGTGGTGGCTGTGGAAGTGGTTGTGGAGTAGAGCGGCGGAAGAGGGGCGGGCCTGAGGGTGTTTAAATAGGGACCTAAGGGTGAGAGCTGCGGTTGCCTGTGCTGGTGAATGAATGAGTAACCACAAGAAGACGGAGCAGGTGAGGTGCGGGCGTATTACAACACAAGGCGAGTGGATGGGGCTAGCCGCTAGCGCCAGGCTGCAGCAGTTACGGTATTGGTATTGTACACTCGAACCAACAAACCAACCTGTGAATAAAGAATATTTAACTACTTTAAAATCCAATTATTTGCCTATTGGTTTGCCCCCCCCCTCGATTGTGTGTTTGTGGGAGAGAAGCCCTCTGCCAGACAAAGAAAGATACCCACGTCCATGGATGCCACCGTCAATCAGTCAATCATGAATACCGTACAGAGTACATGGATGCGGCGTGCACCGCCCTTCGAATGTGGCATGGTTCTGCCCAGAGCGATGGATCGGTTCCGCGCATGTCTGCCTGCTATTCTGCCTAGTCACCACCTACATATGATATCTACTTATCTATCTATGCACATGTACCACTGGACTTGATGTCCGTAGCCCAAGGCAGCAGGGGAGAGGGATACAAGGTCGACGTTGTGAGAGTGACGGATGTTCAACGTCAACATTTGAGCAGTTCCATCACGTGATTGTGGCGCACCAGACACATGCCCCAGATTAGGTAGAGTGACTGTTTGCGGCTGAGGTGCTCGTCATCTCATCCCGCCCGAGTCTCTGACGGCCAGTTGGCCTCTACGTGTGCAGTCGTACATGTATGTAGCAACAAATGCATGCATCTACATATGTACCTACCCAACCCTACTAGAGGTTCGCCTGTTACGTCGTGCTGTTCTCACAGAAAGACAAGACCTGGTCCATACATAGGTACATATATATGTATCTATATGTACCCACTTGCCTGCCCCCTTTAGTCCATCACACCCCATCCTGGTCGTTGCACCACGAGGGGAGATTGAACTGACTTGATGACTGACTTTGATCACGCTTGACACTACCAGGGCCAACCTTCAACTCGTACACTCTGCTGGCCCTTCGTCACTCCTTTCTGCCCATCATCCCGCCAGATAGCTCGCTATCCACATTCAAGACGTCGACTCGAGTCCAGACATGCTGCGCGTCCCGTTCCTCCTTCTCAGGCACTCACGACTGTCGCAACCATGTACCGAAGAAGCTACTTTTTGCTGATTCTTGTGCGCATCTACTTCGCCCTGTCGCCGAGCTATTTGCATCCCGACGAAAACTTTCAGGGCCCCGAGGTCATCGCAGGCCGCGTCTTCTCGTACCCCGTCCACCAAACATGGGAATTCACCTCTGCCCACCCCATCCGCAGCACTTTCCCGCTATGGCTCGCATATGGCTGGCCCATGTACATACTGCGCTGGTTGTGGGAGGGACTGGGCTATCGTGACGTGTCACCAGCCCTCGTCTACTGGACGCTGCGTGTCTTGATGCTGTCGCTGAGCGTGGTGCTGGAGGATTGGGCCATTCAGGACTTGGTCCACTCCCGGCGCGCCCGGCGCGTCGCGTTACTGTTGATTGCCTCTTCCTATGTGACTTGGACCTTTCAAACACACACATTCTCCAACAGTTTGGAGACGCTGGTCGTGAGCTGGAGCCTAGTGTTGATCCAGCGCATTGTCGAAGACAAGGTACGTATGCACGCCGGCGCAGGTTGGCTTGTCCGCTCGGAATGGCTTCCGATCCTGGGGTCCACTGAGCAATGACGACCGTCCAACATGGAACACAGCTAACGTGCACGCAGAAGCGCTCTGGCATCCTTGCTTCCTCATTGCTTGGATTCTTGGTTGTCGCCGGTACTTTCAATCGCATAACTTTTCCAGCCTACCTTCTCGTTCCGTCCCTTGCCTTACTACCTCACTTTGGTCGAAAGTAAGTCGCCCTTCAACCATATCCATAGATACATACAATCGCGGCAGTTGCTGATCATTGGTGACTGCAGACCTCTTTCGTTTGTCTCGCTCGTCTTCTTCGCTGTCTTGACTGCCTTGATCGCCATCAGTGTTGACACAACCTTTTACACTCCCGGCGAGCTTACCTATTCAGACATATTCCGCCATCCCGTCATCACCCCTCTCAATAACTTCCTCTACAATTCCGACTCGACAAATCTCGCCAAACATGGCATACACCCTCGTCACCAGCATTTCCTTGTCAATCTTCCTCAGCTGCTCGGCCCGGCCATGGCTCTGCTCTTCTTTCTCCGCCGTTCCGACTTCATGACCCCAAACCTCGTTTCCGCATTCTCGGGCATTGCTCTCCTCAGCATCTTCCCACACCAGGAAGCTCGCTTTCTCCTCCCCGCTGTACCGCTCATACTTGCCTCCGTTCGCCTTCCTCAAGTGCAAGTCAAGTTTTGGATATCGGCGTGGATCCTCTTCAATGTTGTTCTTGGTATACTCATGGGGATGTATCACCAAGGTGGCATTGTGCCAGTTCAAATGCACCTTGCAAAAAGCAATGCAACCGTTTCCCATGCGTTTTGGTGGAAGACGTACAGTCCTCCTACCTGGTTACTCAATGGGAAGAACGAGGAGCTCAAAACTATTGATCTGATGGGCATGAAGGGGGATGATATGGTTGCGGAGTTGAAAGCTACGCTGCCTGCCTGTCAAACCCACAAGTCGTCGAAGACAGACAATGTCGATATTTACCTGATTGCACCGCGCTCGGCATATTTTTTACTGCCGTATATATCCGATCCGTCCCACCAAGAGATATCACTCGAAGAAATCTGGAGCTATAAACGACATCTAAACTTAGATGACATGGACTTTGCTGAGGATGGCTTCTGGAAAACAATGGCCCGCGTGGTAGGAGACCGAGGCCTGGTGGTGTACAATGCAACAAGATCTTGCTGAGTGTTTTTCTATTCGAACTTTACCGAATTCTTCTTCATTTGAGCGAACGAGTACTTTTGCGTGGATTTGCAAGCTAGCTCCCATTCCAGATGACATGATACCCTCTTTGTAAATTATAATTCGTAATAGTAATACAAAAAACAAGTTTCTATTTTACAAGCCCCTTTCTAATTCCAGTGATGATACAGGTTGCTGTTTTTTCTCGGCATATGGGTACAGTGTATGTTGTCTCCGATGGCGTCGCCACTGCGTAGTGTACATGAATTACAAAGCCCCGCCCAATACCCGCACAATCCACATGCTCAGCCTGACGCTCATGCTCACTTTTCTGTCAGGTTTCTCGAATTCGCTTTCATCGACCGGTTTCGCGTGTTCACCCAGCCACTTGACTTCCTCTTCCAAGCGTTTCCGTAGGCCGGGATCCGAGGTCGCAATAATGACATTGGCTTCAAGGTCAAGTTCGTAGGAACGCTTCGTATAATTGCTCGACCCGATGACGGTCAGACTGGGATCTTCTTCACTCTTCGGTTCGGTGGAAGGCGAAGAAGAAGGCGAAGGAAACGTGACCCATAGACCCTTGGCATGATACGTCCAACCTCCTTCCTCATCGACCCTCCCCTTCTTCCATTCCCGCAGCTGAATGGAATCAGACAACCCTTCGTACCGCACGCGGCGCAGGAACATCTTGGCGAGGTGAGTGTAGGCGTCGGGCAGCATGCCGCTGACGCCTTTGGAACCGAAGAAGCCATTGGCGTGTGGATGCGCCGTGAGGACGGTGCCGGAGGCTGGGCGAGTATTTAGTAGTAACCGACGGAACGACGGTGTCATGTTAAAGTAGCCCGCTGTGAAGGTCCATGAGCTGGGGTGCAGGGGCTCGCGGGAGAGGGATTGGAGGACGTGGGTCAGCGCTGGGAGTTCGGTCGAGGTGTGGAGGAGCGGGACGAGGGAGAGGACGGGGTAGACTGTTGTCGCGGGCGGGGCGGAGGATGCTGGTGGTGAATTGGAGGGTGTGAGGAGGTGGGAGAGGTGTTTTGAGGCGGATTTCTTGAACTGGGATGGTGATGCGAGGGGAGAGGGGGCTGGGTTGCTCTCTGGCCACGCCATTGCGTATCCGGCTTCGTTGGCTTCGGGGGAGATTTTGAAGCTGAGGTCGCAGACGCCGTTGTGGATCTTGCTAAAGTAATCGGCGAGTTCCTTGGAGCGGAACAAGTGGTACCGGTCCTGTCGGTTGGTGAAGTAGTCGGTGGAGAGGTTGGCTCCAGACATGATGATCTCGTCGTCGACGCCGTACAGCTTCATGTGCTGCAGACCCCAGCCTTCGTTGATTCTTTTGGGGACTACTTTTTTCCGCAGCCCCGTAAGGTTGGGCGTGTGGAACATGCGTATCTCGACGCGATCTGGTCCAAACTCGGAGATGAGTGGTGCGAGAAGAGAGGCACTTGATGCTGCGGGGGTTTCGCGCGTGCCACGGAGAGCATCCGTCAAGAATGAGACGTGGAGATTGGGGTTCTGCTGGAGCGCCGTGCGGATGGTGGAAATGAGCTCATGTTCTGTTTTGCCAATGTAGAGAGTGCTGAGGTATATGCGATATTGGGCTTTGGAAATTTTATTCTGGAGGGCGTTAGATTAAATCAACTGGTTCAGTCCATGTCCATTTGGAAAACAGTTGAACGATAATTTGAAGGCTGTCATTTGGGAAGGATAAAAGAATGACTTGTTTCCCGAAGAAAAAAAAACTCATCGTAGAACAGCGGGTGACCATAAAATGGACCCTGTCTGAAGGCGCATGTACACTTCGAATTTGTGCCATTATGTACATAAATCTGATAAAAAAGAACATTTCAAATACCTTCAGTGTTTCGTAAAATTCCGATGGCGTCCTGAGAATCTCGATTTGTTCGGGCTGCATCTCAAATCTGGGCGCGATTTTGTCGAGATCCGTCGTTATGGTGGCAAGCATGGACGCTTGAGACTGTGATGTTGATGCTGTCGAAGGTGCATTTGCTGTCGTGTATCTCTGGGCTCTCGCAAAGCGCTGGGAGGAAATCCTACTTCCCCCTCTTACACTACTCAGGGGGCTTTTTGCCAGTAGTAAGCTCCGTCGTATCATGTTTATCTGTTTATATTATTTTTGTTTGGAAGTACATCTCATGCATCATGATCTCCTGAAGTTTTGGTGTTGCATCTCTATTACGCTAGTCTTCTTTTGTCGACATCCTTGGCATTCGAGGTTCAACTGCGCTGCAGCTGTAACCACCACACCTCCATAACCCCCGCCGTCATGTCGACTCTCCTCAGGACGCTGCGGAATCTCCGCAGGATTGGCTTCAAGGTAAGTGCACCCCATAGGTTCCCCGCGGTATTATACAGCTAATTGACCGATTTTCTCAGGAATATGGCCACCAACTTCAGGTACCTCTCCACCCATTCCTCTACATCCGAGGCTGTCGCCGCTGACCACCGCCTTCGCAATTGTAGTATATCGGTACGCCATCCAATCTGGAAATACTAGGAGTGATCAGGCTTTTAACATTCCCTAGGCGATACCAAAGCCGGAACATTTATCGGCAAGGACAAGTACGGCAACAAGTTCTACGAAAACTTGGCAGAGGAGCTCCCCCGTGAGTAGCAATGGAAGGAATACCATGGATAGGCGTGGGATTGACCCTAGTGGACAGTGAGGACTCGCTGGGTGGATTACAAGGACCATGAATACGACCCGTGAGTGGCCAAGGTTGCATTTGCAGCATCATCGCGCTGACAAGCCTCAGCTCCCAGATTGAGCCAGGATGGTAGGAGGAGCCCTTTCGACCCGACCGAGTCACGAGTCTAACCATCACAGGCATGCATGGATGTCCTACACAGTCGACAAGCCACCCTCTCAAGATCCCATTCTAGGAAGAGAGGTGCGGGTATGGGAACCCAAGGAGCACCGACCGACCCTGACGTGGAGCCGTTCTGGCTACAAGCCGTACTCGACGCAAGTTTCCCCGATATTGGTGAGAGACGAGCAATGGCTAATGAGAGTAGGGTCAAGAACAAGTACTCGCCATGGACACCTGTTGCAAAGGCCCGGCAGTAGATGCAGTCTTTTTCTTTATCGGTCAATGTACATAGCTAATAGAGCATTTGAAATCGTTTGGCCATGGTGCAAACCAATCACGCTACGAAAATGACTTAAATTGGGGCACAACGTTGGTGAGGTTACACAACAAAGTCGACAACGATGGAGATGATGTGATATCGTGAGCAAAGGATTAGAAGCGACGGCGGCATGACCGGATGCGATGATGAGTCGAGGGCGAATGTGGGCAATTGGGGGGGAGTCATGTGCAGAAGATTTTTTTGTAGAGATTAATTCAATGTTGATGTGAGATAAAGGTGAGTAAGCGGGTGGTGAAACATTGCGGATGATGATGGAAGTAAAGGGCGGTGGACAGTGGAGGACAGGTTACCCCGGATTATATGCATACGGGGGATGGCATACATATAGGCGCGCGAGGCGCATGAAGCAAGGTAAGCAGGGCTCACCGGAGCAGAAGCGGAGCGAATTGACGGTTCTACATGCGTGGTACATAGCTGGCTGTGGGGAGCGGGGGAGCGAGGAGTGGGAGCCGCGAGGTGAGTGTGTAACGTTTGCAGGCAGGCCATGTGGTGATAGGCGAGGTTGGCCAGGCAATACGATAACAATAATGGACCGTTAGGTTCAACGTTACTCTAACGGCTGATAGTCACAGTAGGTACCAGCCTACCCGGCTACATGGAAAGCGGTGAGGAGGAGGCTGGCCAAGCTCGATAAGCACATTGTTTGAGATGGATGTGCGCATGTATGCATGTGCCGAGTCGATATAGTTATTACATTCACATATACATGTGTACATATGTACCTAGATATGTATCTCTTTCCGTACGTCACATGAGTATCGTCGATACTTGCAATTTAGGTACCACGTCCTTAGGGAGCCACGGTTCCCCCCACTCTTCGTTTTGCTTGCCGTGAAATTCAAGCCTATTGAGTACGTCGCAATGGAAAGTCGTGGATAACCATTCTTCTTCTCCTCCATGAGGGTAACTATGTTACATCAGAACTGAATGGCAGTCGGTCATGGTGGTTGACGAGCGGTATTACATCATTTCTCGTGTACAGAGGTCCACTATGTATCCATGTCCATATGCGCCTGCACATGCGCCCTCTGCTTTGCTCCTCTGCTCTCCTCCGTCGGACAATCACCTTCTCCTCTATCCCTCCCTCCCTCCTCTCGCCTGTGCATTAGAACGGGGCGCAAAGGAAAAGAAGGGTGGAAAGCGAAGCAAAACGCGAATCCCTGGCCCTAGTTAGTCGGAACTCGGTCCAAAGGCGGGAACGCGACTGAAGAACTATTAGTAGTTCCCTTCCAGGCCCGTCCCATCTTTGCTTCTTGGACCTCTTGCTTTGCTTGCTGTGCTTGGATTCCCAGTTGCCACCACCGACATTTTTCGCAATCGTGCCTGCCTGCCTGCGTTTGCGTGCGCATGATTGCATGATTGCATGATTGCTTGTTCAGATGCCCTCCTCCGCCCTTGACGCCACAAGATCCTAACCCGCAATCCCCCACGCATCATCAGAGAGAGAGAGAGTCGAGACCTTCGCAACCTCCTCTCCCACGCTCGCCCACGACGGGCTTTTCTACCCTTCCTTCGACCATGTTCGCCCACTGCAAAGGTCCTGCCTGGGGCCAGGACGACTTCTCTCGTTGTTTCGAGCTAGAGTAAGTGTCTTCATCTCGTCGTCATGGATGTTCTTCACTTTGCGCGTAGCTTCCGACGCCACGCCTTCGACTCTACCCCATTCTTGTACCCCAACGCCATGCTGACTCTGCCTCTGCCTGCAGCTACCTTCAGACGTTATTCCCCCTCATCGTGTGCGGCACTTCCCTCCTTTACCTCCTATTCCAACTCACCCAGCTCGCAAAATCCTCAAAGTACTATCATGTCTACTCCGTCCTCCAAGACCCGCGCCATGTCTGGTCAATACAAAGTCCTCATTATGATGGTGACGACACCGAATCCGACGATGAGTTGGCTCGCAACCAAGAAGTGGCTTTGCGCCAAAGTATCAGGCGCGAGTCAAGGTCAATCATTGCTGTGGATAGACCGCGCGGCGAGTTCACCGTCGTAGTGCTCGAAGAAGTAGCAGTCCTGGCTATGTTGGCCGTGCACGTCGCTGTACTCTTTACCGGGGTTTGGGGTCATAAAGGCAAAATTGCTGCCATTGCTGGCATCGCAGTTTGGGCCTACATAGCCGCCCTCGCTTCTTTGCGCCTTCTCTTCTCCGGCACCCATAAGTGGTCCTTTCCCAAATTGTGGTACCACACCGCCTTCAACTACGGCTTCCAATGGTGTTTTCAGGCTCTCCTATTGCGTTCTTCCATCATCCACCCGCGCTCTGATTTGCAACAAAAGCTCGCCATTGCTGCATTTGTGCTCAGTTCCGTTCTTCTTGTCATTGCACTGGCCTCCAGGAAAGGCAACAAAGCCGTCGAACTCGAATATGAAGGCGACATCGAACCTGCCCGGGAGCCTGTTGCCAGCGTTTTCTCCCTTGCGACCTTCTCCTGGGTGGATCCCATTGTGTGGAAAGGCTACAAGAAGACATACGAGCTCTCTGATGTGTGGAATCTAGCGCCCAAGGATAAAGCGGCCGCCATCCTCTCCAATTATCGCCAAGTGAGAAAGACGTCGGCCCTCGCATTTCATCTCTTGAAACATTTCAAGCGGGGTTTATTGATCCAGGCAGGTTGGGCGGCTATCTCCGGATTCCTGACTTTTGCTCCGACCCTCCTTTTGAAGGCCATCCTTGAATACGTTGAAGCCCCGGAATATACGCCGCAGAATGCCGCATGGTTTTATGTCATACTCCTCTTCGTCTCTGGATGCTTATCTGCACTGGCTGATGGGCAGGCTCTGTGGATTGGTCGCAAGATTTGCATCCGGTTGCGCGCAGTCATCATTGGAGAAATATATGCCAAGGCGTTGAAAAGGAGGGCTGCTGCTGGCGCTGATAAGATTCTGGGTGAAGAACAAAAAACCTCGCAAGATGAGCCGCAGCCGGGCCGGTTGAAGCGAATGATGACATTTGGTCGCAAGAAAAAGAAGGCCGTGGAAGATCCAAAGCAGGAAGTGCAGAAAGCTGAGGCGGAATCGCAGGTCACAACAGGTGCCATCATCAACTTGATGGCAGTTGACGCTTTCAAAGTCAGCGAAATTGGTGCATATCTCCATTTTCTATGGGCAAACACTCCCGTCCAGGTAGCCTTAGCCGTTATTTTGTTATACCGAATCCTCGGCTATAGTTCGATCGCCGGCATCGGGATGATGGTTTTCCTCCTTCCGATCAATCTGTACGTATCAAAGCAGTTTGCGAAGATCCAGAAATTGATCCTGGCGGCTACCGATGCAAGGATTCACTCAACCAATGAAGTTCTCACTAATATTCGCATTATTAAATACTTCGCCTGGGAACAGCGCTTCATTGGTATCGTCAACGATAAACGATATACCGAGTTGAAACATCTCAGGCAGCGATACATCCTCTGGGCGATAGCAGCGACCATCTGGTCCGGATCGCCCGTCCTCATCACATTCCTTTCGTTCCTTGTATACACTAATGTTGAGAAGAAAGCCCTTATTCCTTCCGTCGCTTTCACCGCTCTATCTTTGTTTCAGATCCTAAGGATTCCTCTGGACCAACTCGCGGATATGGTCGCGCACGTCCAAGAATCAAAGGTTTCAATCGACCGTATCGAAGAGTACCTGAGCGAGCCGGAAACTGATAAATACGTTCAACTTGTGACACACAAAAAGGATGAAAACGGGCAGCCCATCATCGGATTCGAGCAGGGTACCTTCAGCTGGGGCGGCAAAGATATGACTGACAAGACGGCCGCTGATGCGTTTAAGCTTATGGACCTGAACCTCAATTTCAAAGTGGGAGCTCTCAATGTTGTGGTTGGCCCTACAGGCTCCGGCAAGACTTCGTTACTCATGGCATTGCTGGGAGAAATGACGAAATTGAAAGGCGACGTGTACCTGCCGGGAGGAACCAGTCGGGAGGATCTGAAGCCTGACCCGGACACTCAACTTACAGAGAGTGTAGCTTATTGCGCTCAGCAAGCATGGCTTGTGAACGGTACTGTGAAAGACAACATCACCTTCGCCAGCAAATGGGATGCCAAACGATACAAGGATGTTATCGTGGCATGCTCGCTTCAGAGAGATCTTGAAATCCTGGATGCCGGCGATCAGACCATTGTGGGTGAAAAGGGCGTGACTCTTTCTGGAGGACAAAAACAACGCATATCACTTGCTCGCGCCTTGTACAGCAAAGCTCGCCACGTTCTCCTTGATGATGTTCTCAGCGCTGTCGACTCTCACACCGCCAAATGGATTTTCGATAAAGCTCTTATGGGTCCTCTGATGCACGACCGCACGTGTATTCTCGTTACGCATAACGTCAGCCTGTGTCTACCTCAGGCCGAATTTGCCGTCGTTGTTGAAAATGGAAGAATTGCGACACAAGGCACTGCCGGCGAGGTCATAGGTTCCGGTAAATTAACTGAAGATTTGTCCAAATCTCGTCCTGTCTCTGCCGGGGTTTCCAGGGTTCCATCACGCGGACCATCAGAAGCTGGTGACGAGAATGCGGAAGGCGAAGTCAACCATGCTAACGGTAACGGTGCAACAAATGGCAACGTAAATGGAACACCCGGGTCGAAAAAGAATCCCGCAAGCAACACTCTAGACGAGGCCAAGGCTGAGGGTGGCGTCAAATTCAGCATCATCATCATGTATCTAAGGGCTATGGGTCCTTGGTATTACTGGATAGGCGCCGCCATCTGCTTTGCCGCACAACAGATATCTTCCGTGTCTACGAATGTCTGGATTCGTACTTGGGCCAATGCCTATGCCGAAAAGAACATCCAACTTACGGGCGTACATAACCGAACGCCTGTTACTCACGTCCCAACAATAAACGGGCTCGGCACTTGCATGAAAAGCGGGACATGCAGCTGGAACCTTCCCTTCTTTGACCAACAGCAACAACAACAGCACTATAGCGATTTCTACGACGTTCACCAAACAAGCTTCGTCACTGCAACATCCGATGTCGACTCCGGTTACTTCTTGGGGGTGTATGCAGTCCTCGGTGCCATTTTTATGTTGATCACATTCCTTCGCGAGGGCTTCCTGTTCGGTGGCTCACTTGCAGCTTCGAGACGGATACACGAGCGACTGATACAAAAAGTTACCCATGCCAAGTTCAGATTCTTTGATCAGACACCTTTAGGCCAGCTTATGAATCGATTCTCAAAGGACATCGAGGCTGTCGATCAAGAGGTATGTGCCCGATCACTTCATCTCACATCAACAATGTTATTGTCACGTGTTTGCGGATTGCTAACTGAAACCCTCAGGTCGCCCCAGTGGCAATCGGCGTAGTACATTGTCTCGCATCTATTATCACTATCGTAATCTTAATTTCGGTTATCACTCCCGGCTTCTTAATTGCCGGCTTCTTTATCACTGTGCTATATGCATTCATTGGACGATTTTACATCAACTCGTCTCGAGACCTGAAACGCCTAGAATCAGTACATAGGAGCCCGTTATACCAACAATTTGGTGAGACGCTTTCTGGAATGACCACCATTCGAGCTTATGGCGATGAACGACGATTTATACGCGAGAATCTTACCAAAATTAATACGCAACACCGTCCTTTCATCTACCTATGGGCTGCTAACAGATGGCTTGCGTTCCGGGTTGATGTTGTCGGCGCCTTGGTTTCATTCTTCGCAGGTGTGTTTGTCGTGCGTTCAGCAGGCTACATTGATGCGGGCGCTGCTGGCCTAGCATTGACATATGCTGTGACCTTCACTGAAAATGTTCTATGGTTTGTGCGCCTCTACTCTTCCAATGAGCAAAACATGAATTCTGTGGAGCGTGTCAAGGAGTACCTGGATGTTGAGCAAGAAGCGGCACCAGTCATACCCGAAAATCGACCACCTTCAAACTGGCCAAGCCACGGGTCGGTGGAATTCATTTCATATTCAACCCGATATCGGCCAGACTTTGACCAGGTTTTGAAGAACGTCACTTTCAAGATTTTACCGGGGGAGAAGGTCGGCGTAGTCGGTCGGACGGGTGCTGGAAAGAGTTCCCTTGCCCTGGCTCTTTTCCGTGCTTTGGAAGCCGAGACAGGCAAGATTCTGGTGGATGATATTGATATCGGCTTGATTGGCCTGCAAGACCTGCGCGAGAACATTGTCATGGTTCCGCAAGATCCCACTCTTTTCACAGGCACTATCCGCAGTAACCTGGACCCTTTCGGACTTTTCACCGACGAGGAAATATTCACAGCACTGCGCGAAGTGCATTTGGTATCTTCCAGCTCCACTGCTACTTCAGGAGCTGCGACTCCAAATGGTCCAAGTTCTCCTCAAGCCATTGGAATCTCCAATCCTGCCTCCAACACCCACGTTTCCGAAATCACTGGTAGCTACCAACAATCAACGACCAATCCACGCTCGATTCTTTCGGATAGAACCTGGGATAACGGTGAAGGCGCCGAAGAGGCGGTACTCAACATGCCCAACGGAACCGCAACTGACACGGATGAGCAAGGACAGGTGGCTATGCAAGCCGACAACAAAAACCCGTTTCACAATCTAAATTCACCCGTTTCAGAATCCGGATCAAATCTATCTCAGGGTCAACGACAACTCCTCTGCTTGGCTCGAGCTCTTCTTAAACACCCCAAAGTCCTTCTCATGGACGAAGCTACCGCGTCCATTGATTACGCCACGGATGCCAAGATACAAGAGACGATCCGCGAAATCAAAAACACGACCATCACCATTGCGCATCGCTTGCAAACAATCATCGACTACGATAAAGTCCTCGTCCTCGACCACGGCGAAGTCATTGAGTTCGGTGATCCTTTTGATCTTGTCAGCAAAGATGGGGGTAGCTTCAGGAGTATGTGCGAGATGAGCGGGGAGTTGGAAGCTCTTGAGGTTGAAGCCAAGAAGGCGTATGATACCAGGAAAGGAGGAGAGTCGGCAAGCAGCGCCGCATAGAGCGGGTTGACTAAAGAAAAGCGCGACAAGGTGTTTATAGAGCGTGCGTGCATCTAGCATTTTGAGCCGTTGTGGCCTACGGATTTTTTCTTTTTCCTTTGTTCATAAACCAGCAGCATACCCTCACTGTGGGAGTTGTTTACTTTGGGATTCCCGGGGTTTGGGCGGACGTTTTGCTTCTCTTCTTCTTTCTTGTATTTAACACAGAGTAGTAGAAAGACCAAATCAGTCAAAGACGTGTACATATGCATATTAATTCAATGGCATCCAATAGGTTCGTCTTCTTCGTTTGGTGATTGTTATGTATCCATCCTCGCCGGTGCAGCACTCAGATTGGCATTGAAATCACATCGGGATAGAAAAACAATCACTTAATTCTTCGAAAACGGACCATGATGGATTTGGGTATCACATTCCAACTCTACACTAGAAAGCTGACTTTTCAAAACTCCAACTCTTCCACCTCCATCCCGCACTCTTCACACCTCTTCCGACTCATACCAGTCTCCTTGTCCAGCACGCTTCGTCCCCATTCATGCACATGCCTGTCGCCAAACCCTTTAATCTTCTGCCCAAACTGAGCATCGCCCCCTGCCTGCGCCCGCTTGTACGCTTCCACGCGCGTCCTCTTTTTGAGATCGTCTAGCTTCTTGTTGAATTTCTTCTCCTTCCTCGCTTTGGTCACTTTCTGCCGCTTTTGGTACTCTTCGTCGAGAGCCTCGGGTGACCCCCACTTGCGCGGGCTAAAGGCATACGCCTCGACTTGGAGGCGCAGAAACAGCTGCATGGCGTGGAAGGACTGCTTGTGCGGATTGGGCCGTTCGAGATGGGGTAGCAGTTCCTCGTCTTTGAGCTCCGGATCGGTCAATAGGTAATCTTCTCGAGCTTCCGTCTTGGTCAGGAGCGAGTACTTGTCCGGTATCTTCTCCTTGCACGCATTGCACACCCCGATTCCGAATACGTCCTGCCATTTGAAATCGATCTCCAGTGATCTGCATTCGCGGCACTTGTTCTTGATGTCGTGTTTGCCGTCACCGTATTTGCCCTTGTACTCCTCGCCGCCCTCATTCTCCGCAGCCGCAAGAAGCGCAGCCTCCTCTTCCTCTTTTCCATCGACGTAGTTGAGGATCGATATCCCTGGTTCGTAGTGGCCTTCCCTGTTCTCCCGCAGTTTTCTTCGTATCCTTTCTCGCTCCCACTCCGCGAGAGTCATGTTTGGGGGTTTTTCTTCCTCATTCCTTTGTCCAGACCACATTGCACGGTTGTGAGGATCGTCTTCCGTATTCAGAAACCCTCCTTTGGTGTCTGTCATCTTGCTAAAATCATACTCGATGAATTCCGACCGGCCAAAATTCTTCGCCGGCTGTATGAGATCGTTCGTAGGTGGTTGTATGAAGCCATTACGATCGGGTTTCGGCGGGGACGCCGCGCTCGCGTTTCGACTTTGTGACGGCGTGTTGGAGGAGTTTATGGAAGAATATGCTCGTTTGGTGCCAGCGACAGGAGGTGGATGGGAATTGGAGGCCTGCGCTTGTTGTGCAGCGGCTTTGGCTTTCAGCCGCGCTTCTTCCTTGTTCTCTATCAGTAAAAACACTGGTTAACATAGGGATGTCTAACCATCTTCCTGATTTGTTCCGGATTGACTGGCATCTTGCCCGCTGATCGAGTTACGCGAGGTGGCGTAGAGGGAGTTTCTGCCATAGTCGTCCACTGCTTTGCTGAAATTTAGTTATTGGAGGTGATATAAAGAACGTCTTCTTGAGTAGGAGTGCAAGTCCCGAAGTGAAGGGCGAAAGGTTGGAAGGGTAGTGGTGTTTACTAAAGAGTGGCAATAAGAGCTAAAGGCAACTTCCTTATGGCATAGATGATGATGCACGCCAAGAATTTTCCGCATCTACAAAGATTCTAAAGGTGATAATCCATGTTTACAGTTACCAGTAGCTTGTTCTTCTGCCAAAACACCGAGAACTAACTATTTCCCATTTTCCATGGATATTGTAATTGCTGCGCAGACGGTGAGTCTTACTCCAAGGGCGGCAAATACCTCAGCACCGCCCTTACACATGGTATCGTGCGTGTGTGACTCTTACAATGCTGTGGCTGTACCCTCCCGGTCTAAAGACGTTCCGAGAAATAAACAAGGGCTCAGAATTATACAAATAAAGCATCAACTCAGTCGAGGTAGGATACTATATTTTCAAGATTAAACCCGTTGGATCACACGCAATTGATGAACCGGACACGGTTTCACGTGCGCACGTGCTACATGGACTTTGAAAGCATGCAGGCGTTAGCTGCCGATCAACACGACCCCTGTCGCGAATCTGTGCAAAGCACTGACGATGGAATAATATATGCGACAACAACACCAGTCAGCCATCGAGAGCGACGGAAACAGAAGAAGAACAAACCCACTGCCGATTTAATTACGCCACCGACCAGCAACGCCGAATTTCAATCCCCCCAGACCAAACCCTCCGAACCCGTAGAGAATCTTCCGAAGAATCGACGCAGGCACTCGCCGCCGCGACCTGCCATTGGCGATACCACTACCACCGTTGCTATACCTCGACCCATGTCTCCCGCAAAGAATGCTGCTCGCAAGATATATCCACTTCTTGTCTGCTCGTTAGGAAATCCAGGGTCCGCCTATGCGAATACTCTCCACTCCGCTGGTCACACCGTGCTCTCACACATTGCGAATGTCAAAAGTTACCGACCTTTCGCCAGAGGGATGGGCGGTTTGGTTGCGCGTCCCGACAACATGGGTTATTCGTTCAGCTTAATACAAGGCTTCAGGAAGAACAAGGTTGTCGGCCCGCCAGAAGAAGACGACTGGACCTTTTGGCAATCTACAAGCTTGATGAATGTGTCTGGTCCAGCAGTGAAGAAAGCGTGGACCGAGTTCAGTCGTGGAGTTCAGGGTGAAGGCTCGGAACCGAGACTAGTGGTTGTACATGATGAGTTGGAGGCGCCGTTGGGGAAGGTCAGTGTCAAAGACGGGAGTAGCAGCCCACGGGGCCACAACGGATTGAAGAGTGTGCAGGCGAGTATGGGGCCCACCAAATGGTGGCGAATCGGGGTCGGCATAGGCAGGCCCGAGAGCAGAGACGCAAGTGTCGTATCGCGTTACGTGTTGAGGAAGATGGATACAAGAGAGTTGATTGCCATGGAAAAAGCGTGTTCTGCAGTGGTTGCAGTCATGAGGGAAATCAGTGAAGGAAAGAGGTGACATGGCTGGAAGTACTGATAGGAACGTATTTAGAAGTCATTCGGTGCTCACTCGTATTGAATGAACACGGTGGCTACTTTGTTGGCATGGCTGTAAGATATTGTAGAAGTAAAATAGATCAATTATCTGGGGTTTGAGACGCAAAAAGTCTAGCTCCCAAGAAAATTTGACATGCCGAGAAACAATACTCAAAGAAAAGATTGGTATCTATCGTGCTCCTAAAAATCATAAACCGTACCGATGCAGCCCATGCAGATCACTCCATTAAGGGGAAGCCTCCGACAAGCAGAACCGCTCTCATCCGAACGCCTGTGCCCACCGCAACAAATAAAAATGAATAGGGTGTAAGTTTGTGGCAGTTGTATGATTATACAAATGTTGACTTTTTCTTCCTCCTTTCAACTAGACGCTGACGAGCGGCAGCTTTTCTGTCTTCTGATGATTCTACTTTCTCTTTTATCTCTTGTGAAGTGGTTTCTACACTAGGGCCAGTTGGTTTTGCTGCGCCCGCTGGTGTATCTGAAGGTTTCCTCGTTTTCCCTGGACCAGTTGAAACATGTGGTACATGGCCGTTGGAATCTACCGGTGGCTCTTGATGTGCACTGGCACGATCCATACTGCTAGGCTGGGAAGTCGGTTTCGATCGTTCATTCCTGGCACGGGGCAAAGAACGTTGAACAGGCTGGCGGCGAGATCTGGATGGGTTGGCATAGGATCTGCCGTTTGAGATGGGAATGGCCATTCTATCATGCGTGCCGTAATCGCTTTCATCATTGTTCAACCAAAGATCTGGTCCAGGTGAAGGCTGTGGTAGTGGACTTGATTGAAAGACCAAAGGCCCTCCTGGCTTGGCACTATCTTTGATTGGGTCGACCGTCTGAACTTTTGGTGGGATTTGGTGGCTCTGCTCTATTATAGAAGCCTCATGGGTTGGTTTTGTTAACGACTGTGAGGCTCTTCGGGGTCTTGGTGATTTTCCAATCACCGTGGAAACTTCCCCATCACCAACTCCCAGTCTAGAGTTGACGGTGAACGTCGTTGCAGATCGAGCGTCCGGTAACGTTTGGTGACGGGCATGGCGGGGCTTTGGGGGAGCATTCTCTTTTCCGGTCAAGCGTGTATGCGATTTTGTAGATAGGTACGAGTATTCCGGGTTGGGATCAAGTTCGGATTGAGAGCCCACTGCGTCTTTGCTAGTATCCTCGTAAACCGGAATATCCATCTTGTCCTTTTGGCTTCCAGAAGAAGGAACATTTGAAGATTTCTCAAGTGTTGCGATTTTTGTTTTCAGGGCTGCAATCTCCATTCTCGAAGAATGCTGCTCCGCCAAATTCTGTCGTATCCTCTCTTGGCTTTCTTTGTTTTGCTGTTCCAACTCGTGTTCACGCCGTTTGTGGCGCTTTCGCTCTTGTTCGAGCTGCTTGACAAGCTCGATAACCTCGCTGTCTTTCTGTTTCGCAAAACTTTTAGCCAGTTGCTGCTTGGTAACCAACTTCTTCATCTCTTTCTCACTCTGTTTTGCGTAGTTCTCGTACTCCTCTTTCCAATATTTCCCCGAAGCCGATCGAGGGGCATCAAAGTCGATGGTAATGTCGCTGTCGTCACGCGCCTTTTGCTTCTGTCCTGAATTTGGTTGTTTAGCGGTCCGAGCGTCGAGTAGAGCCGCTGTCAACTTGGTTCGTGGCTTATGGTCGCTGTCCAAGCCAGGTTTGAGTTCCGTCCCGGGGGTCCATGGGCTGGGGAACTTTCCAGGGCAATCATCAGGTATTCCGCTTTTGCTCATGTGCCCTTTCTTTCCCTCATTGTCTACTACGTGCGCACCGAACGAAACCGACTTGCGTGACTTGCTAGCGGTTATTGGGGTCTTCATGATGCCTGTAGGCTGCTTTGAAGGTGAAGATGGTGCAGAACTATTTTTTGGCGCATTAAGTTCGGGTGCTTTTGTTTTCGATACTCCGGGAAGCTGTTTCTTCTGAAGTTTCTTCGCGGCAGCCGTGTCTTCTGGCGCCGGAGTTCCGAAAACGGCATGCTTGAGAGCTTTGACAGCGAAGTGGTGAGCTGGAGTTTCAGGGGCATCGATGATGGTGTTCTCGTAGGCGACATCTATAGATTTAGCGGTCAGATTAGGGTGACTTTTCTTGCCTGGAATTCTACTCACCAGCCTCAAGCTCCTCGATTGCGTTCGTCACGCGAGAGCCCGTAATCCACGAGAACATGTTGCCAAAAATAAAAAAAGAGGAAGGGGCGCGCCTAGAGAAGAGATGTGGTAGAGTGCGTGGGAATATGTGGCGAAAGCGAATGTCGTGGGTGGTCGTTGTGCAATCAGGACGCCGGTTTGTTTACTGTTTACCCTGAGGAATTTAACGACAATACGGATGAGCAGTCAGTGTGCCGATGCACAGATGGATTTTTGACCATGCGGAAGCGCAGAGAGGGTGAAGACTCCGTTTTGCTGCCATGAAGGCCTCTTGGTCGTGATGAAAGTGAGGACGGCGTACACGTAACCACCTATGCGATTGCTGGTTGTGCCACGCTCGAGTATGGGTGACTACCTAGGTAGGTAGAATGCAAGGCGCGTCACGAAAAGTAGGGCCGCTAGTCTTATCGTGGTTAGCACCATCTATCTCGATGTGGGGTTTCCCTCTTCTACTCTCTGAGTTGGCGGTGCACGGCCTCAAATCCATCTACCTTACCCTTCTACCTCATCTAACCAAGCATTATCTTCGCGTGTACCGAAAAACCATGTCTGCAGTGTAAGAGTGGCAGCTTCGGCTGCCTGTCTCTCAACGTCAACCAAATTTTAAGGTTGCCCATTCAACCACCTACGACACACCTCAGCATGGCACCTCCCAAAACACCTCGAAACAAAAAACAACTCGATGTATTCACCCCACAGAGTATGGCGTCCGCCGCAGGACAGCATGCCGCCCTCAACCAGCTTGAAACTCCTATCTCTGCGTCTCAACCCTCTGAGGCTTTGGCCAAAATCCAAGAAGATGAGCGTGAAGTCTTAAAAGCCATCTTCATGGACGACTACGAAGAAGTCGAGGCCAAGGGTGCCTGGAGTAAAACCACAGACCGCATGATTCGTTTGAGGCTGAGGTCTTTTTCAAACGATGATATCACATGTACTCTGTGCGCACAAATTACAGCCTCTTATCCCAAATCTCTTCCCACTCTCACACTGGAAAACACAAGTAAACTACGCCACAAAACTCTCCAAAACATCCAGGCTCTGTTAAAGACAAGGCCAAAAGAATTGGTCGGCGACGTCATGCTACATGATATTGCAGCTTCCATCCAGGATCTGCTGGAAGATGAGATAGCGGTCCGTGAAAATGATGGCACCTTCGAGAACCTTGAAGCTGAAAGAGCGGTTCAAGAAGCTGCGGCTGCAGAGCTTGCGAAGCAACAAGAGCAGGAGCTGGAGAAGAAACGTAATGAGGAAAAGGCTGAAGAGGAGCGGGTTTTACAAGCAATGGTGAATGACGAGATGAGGCGCAAAGAAATCATGACCAAGAGAAAAAGCCGCGGAACAGGACATACGCCCACTTCATACTTCCCGAGCAACAACAACTTTGGCCCTAACCAAGTGTCTTTCGATCGAAGCATCGAGCTGCATATAGACGGGAGATCCTCTGAGTTCTCTGCAGTTGAAGGACTTTTGCCTTACAGGACTGGTGCAGTAACCGAGGAGTTCTTGGTAAAACCTACAGGAATCGAAGCTACAACTACGCTTGTCTTGAAACGCATGCGAGTAAATGCCAGTAGTTCTTCCGCTAATGTACAGCTGAAACGAGCTATAACTGAATTTGAGGAAGAAATGGAAGAAATCAAAGGCCTCCGCCAATCCAACATCCTGTCCGTATTCGATTTCAAGATTGAGCAATTTCCAGGCTCTGCTTGGGAGATTAGCGTGCTGGTGGAGTTTGGCAACAAAGGGTCTTTGGGAGAGAAACTTGAAGACGATGGACCAATCCCGGTTGCCAAAGTCAGATCCTGGACAGTAGACCTCCTAGAGGCTTTGGATTTCTACCATCGTAATGGTGTCGTGCACAAGCGTGTACATCCTCACAACGTGATGTTAGGAAAATCTTCGACTGGGAGTATTTCTGTCAAATTGGCTGATGCTGGCTATCAAGAAACCCTGCATAGTTTGAAAAACTTGAGCCAAGGGGATCGACCCTTTACTACTTCTAGATCAGCATTTTGGATACCAACCGAGTTAGCCCAGGACTCTCATCGATCCCGGAAGTCTGATGTTTGGGATCTGGGTGTTACATTCCTTCAGATGTTGTTTGGGTTAGACGTCCCTGAAAAGTACAACTCACCCAAAGATCTATCTGATGCGCGTGGCTGCTCAGAGCCTTTGCAGGAGATATTAAGAAAATTCTTCAAGCCAGATCCAAAGAAACGCCCATCTGCATTCGATTTGATTCCTTGCGAGTTTTTGCGGGACGACGTTCCCGTATACGACCAACCATTGACTCCGTTTCGCTCGAGGCATTCCTCAGTATCGCTGTCAGGGTATCGCCTACGTCGAGAATCCTCAGCCGGAATAGGTGCCGCATATTCAAGATATGCTAGCGATTGGGTTGAACAAGGCCGTCTCGGTAAAGGGGGGTACGGAGAGGTAGTCAAAGCGCGAAATAAAGTGGATGGCCGCCTTTATGCTATCAAGAAAATCAAGCAAAAGTCCGCGTCTGCGCTCACAGAAGTATTATCCGAGGTAATGCTTCTTTCACGTTTAAACCACCAATGTGTAGTGCGTTATTATACCGCCTGGCCTGAAGAAGAGCTATCTCCAGACTCGGGAGCTGAAGAGAACGATTCGGATGCCTCGGATACAGACGGTTTCCATAGTGAATCCGATATCTCGCCTGGCAACACTGGAAATGAAGAGTTCCCCCAAAGTACAGGTGGCTTAGATTTCATCAGCTCAAGTGGCTACCCGAAGATTGAATTTGGTTCTGATGAGGAGTCAGAGAACGGGGATGATGGGGCAGTTGTTTTCGGGTCGGATTCAGGTAAGCATCCATGTTTGTGTATTTACGTCGGCTAACGGGCCCAGAAAACGAGGATAACTCTACCAATTCACCTATAGAAATGAGACGTACCGGGTCTAACAAGACTCGCACTCGGTCGAATAGAAATATCCTGTACATTCAGATGGAGTTTTGTGAGAAACAAACTCTCCGCGACTTGATTCGCAGGGATTTATACGATGATCCAGAGGAATATTGGAGACTCTTCCGACAAACTTTAGAAGGGCTTGCTCATATCCACAGCCACGGAATCATTCATCGCGATCTTAAACCAGACAACATATTCATTGATGTTGCCAAGATACCAAAGATTGGAGACTTTGGTCTAGCCACTAGTGGTCAATACCAAAGACCTGATCGCAAAAAGCAGAACGGACTGCAAACAGATGGCGATATGACTAGGAGCATCGGAACTGCTCTATACGTTGCTCCGGAGTTGCGTTCGGATGTTGTCGGCAACTACAACGATAAAGTCGACATGTACTCCATGGGCATCATCTTTTTCGAAATGTGTTTTCCTTTGAAAACCGCAATGGAACGAGATTTTGTTATACGACAGTTACGAGAGAGGAAGCACTCTTTGCCCGAAGAGTTCGAGAAGCCTGAGAAGTCGCTTCAAGGAAGCATTATTACGTCGTTGATCAGTCACCGCCCGAGTGAGCGACCGAGTTGTGCAGAGCTCCTCAGGAGCGGCAAAGTACCTGCGCAAATTGAGCATGAAGCTGTGCAAGAAGCCCTCAAGGCTCTGTCGGATCGGAATTCCCCTCATTATACAAAAATGATGGCGGCTTTGTTCTCGCAAAAACCTGATACGCAAGCAAAAGATTATGCATGGGACATGGGTATCGGCGCTGGAGCACAGACGACTAAGGGCGGCGATGTTCTTATACAAAACTTGGTGAAAGAACGACTCGCTGTAGTCTTCCGAGGACACGGAGCCGTCGAGGTACAGCGACAGCTACTTCTCCCTTGGTCTGAACACTATGCAAATAGTAACGTGGTGAAATTATTCGATCCATCTGGTACACTCGTTCAGTTGCCTTACGATTTTACGTTGCCGTATGCGCGTAGCATCGGACGGGGTGCTTCTTTTCTGGAGAAGACATTCGCTATAGGACATGTGTATCGGGACAACTATGGTGGACCGCCACGTAGTAATGGTGAGGCTGACTTTGACATCCTTTCCTACGATACGCTAGATCTAGCATTGAAGGAAGCAGAGGTCCTCAAAGTTGTCGACGAAGTTATCGATGAATTCCCTTCCCTTTCATCGACGCAAATGTGTTTCCACCTCAATCATGCTGACCTTCTAAACATCGTGTTGGATTATTGTCGAATCAGTATTCCCCAGCGCCATGCAGTCAAAGAAGTTCTGAGCAAGCTAAACATCAACAAATTCAATTTCCAGAAGATTCGAAATGAACTCCGAGCGCCTGAAATTGGGGTCTCTTCGACATCATTGGATGATTTGGCACGCTTCGATTGGAGGGACTCTCCGGAAAGAGCCTTCTCCAAGCTTCGTCGTATGTTTGAAGGAACGAAGTACCTAGACCAAACTCACGCAGTCTTCGCTCACCTGACTTCCGTTGTAAACTATATGAAGCAATGGAAGATCAAAAGAAAAGTCTATATTAATGTTCTCGGGAGTTTCAACGAAAAATTCTACGCTGGTGGGATCCTTTTCCAGTGCCTTTTTGATGGGAAACAAAAAGAGGTGCTTGCTGCAGGAGGTAGATACGACAAACTTATTGAAGAGTACCGACCAAAAGGTCCTGTTCACTCTCATCCGCCGTCAGCATACCATGGTGTCGGAGTTAATATTGGCTGGGATCGAGTGGTCAACTCGATGGTTCGGTACTTGAAGAAGCCAGAAAGAGCAACCTTCCTCAAGAAACAGAATGAGGAAGATACCTCCAGCGCTATATCGTGGATGCCCCGACGATGCGACTGTCTAGTGGCGAGTTTCGACCCAACGACACTGCGCTCAGCAGGTGTACGAATGGTGGCTGAACTCATAGCTCACGGCTACACAGCAGAACTATCCATCGACGCACACTCGGTCGAGGATGTGCTCAGACACTATCGTGACGACCGCCACAGCTGGATCATTGTCATTAAGCACGGTATAGCCCCCGACAAGCCAGATTTGAAAGTGAAGAGCATCGCCAAGAAAGAAGATACCGATCTCCGTAGCGCAGATTTACTCAACTACCTTCGCAACGAGTGGCGTGACCGCGAAACTCGCGAGGGTAATGCCTCCCAGCGTCGATGGTTCCCAGCAACACAACCTGCCTCTGCCGCTTCCGTTTCATCGACGACGTCAAAATCTAATGTCGACGTGCTGATGTCGCACCACCGTTCGAAGAAAACAAACAAATGGTCGATTGTCGAAGCAGCACAAGCGCGCTCGGCCGAGCTCCTCACTTCATTTCACTCCGCACCCATTGCTGCCATTGAGTCCAAGGATGAGGTCATGTACTCCATCCGCGAGACAAGGCTAAGTGATCCTGATAGCTGGCGTCGAGTGATTCAAAGCCTCCCCATGGCCGAGCGCAAATACCTCCAGGAACTGCATGATCTGCTGCTGGGTTACGCAGCGAATTGGAAGAAGATGGTGAGGGAGGGTGCATCTAAAAGTGCTGATGGAGGTGGCAAAGCATTTGTATACAACTTCAGGACAGGGGGTTGTTTGCTGTATGATTTAGAGGGCTGAAGTCGGCAAGCAGGGTCGCAAGCGTTGACCGACAGCTGTAGAAGAACGTAGCTCTGAACATAGACATGCACAAAATATACCCAAGTATCACAGGTGAAAACCGTACTATACTGTTCCATGTTGTTCTCGATCATACACTATTTCGGTACTCAACGACGATTTTTCCCCTGTAACGCGTAACCCAACCTTATCGTTGGTGTCATACGCTTACTCCATAGCCACCCTGTCTAAGCTGTCTCCTTTTCCCACCATTTTTTGTCGACCGTACGAAGGCTGTTTTGCATCAAATCTCTTTCCTAGTAAGAGGGATGTAGGACGCGATTACAAACCACGCCAAGTTGCTAATACCACTGCACAGTGAGAGGTAACTGATCCAAACGAAAAAAAAACTGAAATAAGGCTACAGACTTCGTATCAACGCTACTTAATTTGTTTTCATGCTGGAGAATCGCACAATTGACGCCGTAGGGCATAAAGCACGGGAAACCATATCCATATAATGAAGTAATATATGTTTTTTTTGTTTAGGTAGTACACCTAGTGAACATTCATTTTTTTTAAAAAAAAAAAGGTAATGAAGTAGTGATTTTGGGGTATCTCTAATATGTAACTCGCAAACGTCTCGGGACAACCTCTGGACATGACCACAACGTGAAATTAATCCTTCGCAGTCACACCAAATTCATCCTGTACCTCCACAATGCGGACGCCACGCGAGTCGGCAATCAAGCCCATCAGACCCTGTCCAATATCCTTGATTTCATTGTAGTTGTGCAGAAGCTTGATATGTTTTTTGACGATGGTGTTCGCTGCAGTCATAACATCTGAATCTGAAGGTTCACCCCCCGAGATTCTGCTCGCAAAATCCGAAGCTTCGTCCTCAGCGATTAGTTCTTGGACACTTTCAAGGGCCGCAAGAGAGGAAATCAGGGCTCTTTTTTGAGCTTTCAGTTCTTCAATGGTTATTTCCTGTGGGGTTTTTGAGGGCGGCGGAATTTTTTGTTCGACACTACCTCGCGGTGGTTCAATAGACTGGCTTTGCGAATCGTCTTTTTCCGAGTCATTTCTATCTGAAGCGTGCAGGTTTGCATTGATGGACGGATCGGAGGTGAAGGATTTTGCTGGGTTGCTATCATGCACATCGCTCTCATTCACGGGTTCCTTTACCTTCGAGATGGCATCGATTTGCTCGAGTTGCAGAGAGTCATGGTCGCCAAGGGGCAGCTCTGCGAACCGAGACATTTGTAGAGGCAGGGAAGTACAAGTATCATTGTTTGAGCCATTTGAATCCATTCCTTCCGATGATTTCTTCGAGACTTCACACGCATCGTCTGTATCCTGGTCGGCGACGTTGTTGATGATTTTGTTCTGTTTATTAGCGGGTGGATCAACGCTCCCCTGCACCGGATGGGGCGATGAAAGTGGCTCATCTTCTGAGTCTGGGATCTCGGTGACAGCTTGAGCAACCGCCATGATGGCGGTTCGCACACAACAGGTAATTTGAGAGTGAGTTGTTTGAAATCAGTCCATGTGCGCGCAGCGATAGCGCGTAGAAGTGCGTGCAGCACTCAGACAACGGGATGATGGGATATGCACGGACCACAACCTTGACGTAAGCCAGCCACCCGCCGTTGCCCGCGGATGTGGATGGATGCATGAAGGAGGCCCTGGAATTAATTAACTTAATCCGCGCCTACTCAGCGTCTTCCTTCCTCCTTCCTCCTTACCTCCTCTCTCCCCCTCCGCCCGACTATTCCACTCTCTTGGAGGCTGCGTCTTGAGAGTTACGAAACCCACATCACCATCGTCTGCTGGCCATAGCGCTACTCAACCCGAGTCAAACATGGCGAAACCGCTAGGCGTGCCGATACGTTTTGCTGCGGCTTTGTTCCTGTGCGCCGTGACCGCGGTCAGCGCACACGAACATCATGAGGACAAGATACCTGAAGGAGAGGGCGTTTCCGCAGATCCCATCGTCCGTCACAACAGTCTCGGCAATTTGGACATGGAATCACAGTGCTGACGAATGTACAGGACTCGATACTATGGATACACATTTTGGTGCAAACATTGGCCTGGGGCATCATCTTTCCTACAGGCATGGTGCTCGGCATAATCCATTCCAAATGGCACGTCCCCGTCCAGACAATTGGTTGCGTCCTCGCCATCGCTGGATATTTCCTCGGCCACAAACACAAAGGTCGTCAATTCGCTGTTAATGCCCATGCGCAGTTCGTTCCAATCATTTCTCTTATTCTGGCTACCCAGGTCATCATGGGAATTTACCTCAAACTCCACCTTGAAAAGGGCATCCACGGCAAAATACGAATCGTAGTCGTCAAGGCGCATTCCATTGTAGGAAAATTAATGCCTCTGGTGATTTGGACTCAATTCCTTTTTGGAGGCATTACAGCGATGGGTTTTTGCCGTGGCGAGCACGTTGGCCAGTGTGCAGCTCATTTCATCATGGGAAGCGCTTTCATTGCATACGGCATCCTTCTTACCATACTTCTTCTGGTCGGACAAGTGTGGTTACGCAAGACTGGGAGGAGCCAAGAATTTTTCGACTCTCTGGTTATTGCTGCGTGGGGCTGCGTCAATACCTTTACTGAGCACCGGTGGGGAACCGCCTGGGTGAGGAACGATCTGCAGCACACGGCCATGGGCATCATTTGGTGGTGCGCAGGCCTCGTTGGAATCTGGCTTAGCCGTACAAGAGATGGGAGGCCCAAACGCAATCTCATTCCTGGAATCGTCATCCTTCTCACTGGATGGGGCATGTCCGCTCACCCCCAAACACTTCCTCTGTCCAATATGGTGCACCAAATTTTCGGCTACACACTCATGGCCGCCGGTCTAACCAGGATCATCGAGATCTCTTTCGTACTCAAAGACCGTAGCACTGTTAATCCAGATGGCCACGACCCGAACAGCTTCCAATATCTCACGCCATTTCTATTGTTTGCTTCCGGGTTTCTCTTTATGGGCGCCACCGAAGAGCAAATGCAGCTGTTATCCGACGCACATGTGACCCACGTTTCTTACGTTCTGATTCTGTACAGCATTGCATTTTTACTCTTTTTATGTACGTTTGAACTGGCCCCCTTTCTTTTGCTATTGCATCGTGCTAACTCTAACACCTCCTTAGTTACCAATATGCTCATTCACCTTTACGCCGTCTCAAACTGGTCTTCGAGTACAAAATCTGACGACGAAGACCCTCGGCCGAATGGGGTGGCCAATGGTCATGCACGAGCGGACCGAAGGGTTCGGGATGCCGAAGAGTTTGAGCTTGAAGGCCTCATCTCAGACGATGAAGACGCTCAGCCGTTGGTCGCCAAGGAGGAGAGACAAACGCCAGTTTGATTTCATTGATTGCTATTTATTCTCCATATTTATCTTTTTTCGACTACAAGCGCTACGCAATTATAAAGGCTAACGGGATGCGCCGTCAATACTAGTGTGTATTCATTTCTTCACTTCTATCAGCGTTAATTGAGTTTCTGGTCCGTTTTGAGGGGGGGGGGGGCGTAAGGGTGCATGGATATCCGCATTAATGAGACTATCGACTAATGAGTCGAGATTTGATCGAGGAACTCTTCCCTGAAATATATAACTTCCCCATATTAAAAGACAGTTTTCATCACAGTGAGATAAATCTTGGATGCGTCCTAATGATATTTGAAATCAAAATTCCACACGCTTGATCTAATTAAGAAATCCGTGTTTGGTATCTAGTGTTTATCTACGCGTCCTAGGACGTTAATGTACACAAAAAACGTCAAGTTTGGAGAAATGAAATGGACGAAATATGAAAGGTTAAAGGCATAAATAAAATCATCATCCCAGCAAAACGATCTCACGCCACTAATCGGGATCTTCATGCTGCAAACAGCTGAGCAGCAGATTGACGAGTTTATTCCGATCCACTGGCTTCGCAACATAGCCCGTCATGCCCTTTGCAATATACGTCTCTGGCTGCCCCTTCAAGGCATTCGCCGTCATGGCTATAATAGGCGTGTGGAAGCCCGCGTCCCGTATCTGCCTCGTGGCTTGCACGCCGTCCAGCCGCGGCATACTGATGTCCATGAGGATGAGGTGGTACGGCGGTGCCGTGGCTCCCAGCGTCAGCTTGACGGCTTCTTCGCCATCGGCTGCGAGGTCGATTTCGCGGAACCCGAGGCCCGTTAGCATCTTGATCATTACGGTCCGGTTGATGGGGTTGTCTTCGGCGAGGAGGATGCGTTTGTCGCCCGCGGCCTTTTTTATCTTGTCGAAGGGGAGGATGGGGGATGAGGGGCGGCTGAGGGATTGGAGTTGGGCTTGCAGGGCTTGGATGGGTGGGGGTTGTTGGACTTTTTTTAGGCTGGCGGTGAACCTGGGGGAAAGTGTTAGTTGTATCTTGTTTTTTTCGAAATAGCACGTGGTGATCTTTTTTTTTTTTCTTCTTCGGAAAGGGTGGGTTCTAGGCTGTTTGTGTTAACGTACCAAAACAAGCTTCCAGCACCGTCAGGATTGGGCCTGTATCCAATCTCCCCGTTCATCAACTCTGCCAAACTTTTACAGATGCTCAATCCCAGGCCTGTCCCCTGGAACCTCTTGGTGGCCGAATTATCAAACTGCATGAACGGCGTAAACAAGGCGTTTGAGGATGCACTCGGGATCCCAATGCCGGTATCTACGACTTCTGTCAAGATGCAGTAATTCTCTGCATCTTCGCTCTTAAGTGTTGCACGCACATGGATGTAGCCCTTTTCGGTGAATTTGATGGCGTTGGACATCAAATTCTGCACGATTTGCCGGTACCGAAGATTGTCGCCCTCGGCTGCTCGGGGCAGTTTTGGGTCGAGGCTACTCGTCACCGAAACCCCAGGCTTGGGGCACTTTTGGTGGACACGGAGAACCGACTGCACGATATCATGCACGCTGATGATGTCGTGACTGATGGAGAAGCTGCCAGAGGCAAGCTTGCTGTAGTCTAAGATGTCGTTGATGACCCGGAGTAAAACCTCGCCTGACTCTTGTATGACTCGAGCCAGTTCGACCTGTTCTGGGTTTAATTCGGTGTCGAGGAGAAGAGTCAAAGCAGAGAGCATTCCGTGCATAGGCGTCCGGATTTCATGTGACATGTTTGCCAAGAATTCGGATTTCAGCTTCGAGGCCTCCTCGTAGGCAGCAATCAGCGTGGATTCGGCTTTCTTTCGCTCGCTCAGATCGCGAGTGACTTTACCGAAACCCAAGAGGACATCATTTTTCCTGACGGCGGTAATCACCACGTTTGCCCAGAACTTGGTGCCATCCTTGCGGTACCTCCAACCTTCATCTTCACTACGCCCATCGCGCAGCGCAAGACGCAGCTGTCTCCCCGGCCTCCCGTTTTCGCGGTCCTGCTGGCTGTAGAAATTGGAGAAATGCTTTCCTATAATCTCGCTTTTGGTGTATCCTTTGAAGGCTTCGGCGCCGGCGTTCCATGTGGCGACGTTTCCTTGGGGATCAAGCATGAAGATGGCGTAATCTTTGACAGTCTCGACTAGTATTCGAAAGGTCTCGTTGGTATAGAGGCGTTCTTCGAGCTCCAACTGCTTCTTATGGGCTTCGGTAACGTCTTGCAGCTCCATGAGGATGTAGCGGAGATGGTCATGTTGGCGATATATGGGAATGATGCGAAGCGTTAACATGGATTCGCCTCGGACAATGTCGAGCTGGTGAGGACGAGCATTTTCCAGAGCCACTTGAACACCCTTGGATACCGAGTCGGCAGACGGAAGGGTCGAACTGTCACAGATGGCGTTCAAAGGAGAATCAAGTAGCTGTTCACGTTGAAGACCCGAAAGGCTACAGTAGCTGTCCGAGACCTCGAGGACAACGAGAGAAGGCGCCAGTACAATTGTGGGAACGGGGGTACCGCGGATGATATCCCAAGCGCACCCAAGGCTACAGGTGTTACGTTGCTCACCATTTTCATTGAGTCGGAGGACGTTGAGGTTTTCTGGTGTGCCTGTGGACAGTGGCGTTGCTGCGAGGTCCGAAGCGGCCATGGGGTTTGACAAAGCACCAATCAAGGGACAGCAGAGGGCCGGCAGTCGATTCGTTCCAACGTGGAATACAAATATGGGCCTAACGATGCACGCTTACAGTGAATGGTAGTGAGGAGACCATGATTCCAGGGCCAAGGGAATGGGAAGGATGATGGTACGGTGGTGATCCATATGCATAGGTAGGGACTGGGGTAGATGGGTGGCAGCAGGCTGGCGTTTGTGCGTTCATCCGCGGAGCCAAACGAGGCGTGAGACTTTCTCGTCTTTTGCTTGTTGGTGTGCATCCCTCAGCTGAGTGTACCTAATAAATTCTTGCATGTGGCCGACCATGGCCGTGGCGTGCGCTAAACTAAAGCCAACGCATCCACAGTCACTTTCTGTACTGCCACACATTAAATCACATTGACGGCATGGACGCACTCCATCGGTATACATATCTCGGGACCTCGCACTGTGGCTGTTGATTCCTTCATTGATTCATTAATTAATTCATTACTATCATTACTAAAAGTCTATACGATTCATGTCCATGTCTATCATTGATCGCCATTCTCAGCCAAATGTTCCATCCATTATTTATTTGGCAGCAAACCGAGACCTGGCCCTCAACTTCGCCCCGAAAATGTACAAAACATAGACGCCAACACTGCACCCAACCGTCAGACCTGCGAGCAGCGAGATTCCTCGATCTACCCCAAGGTTGTTGAACATGGGGTAACTAAAATGAATCGATCCTGCTGCGAGCGCCGACCGGAGGAAATCATTCCCAGCGAACAGACTCGCCGCGTACTGCGGATAACTGAGCGGTAGATAGAGAAAAATACACTGGATGATGAGGAAGATGCCGATGGTGGTGATGACGATGCCCACGCAGCTGACAATCCAGTGGATGGATGGATTGGCAGTCCAACCAAAAATGAACAGTCCACCAGGCACAAACCAAGTGACAATAAGGGCGGGAAGTAGGCGTTGTTCAGGAGCTCCCATACCGTGTTCCCGGATTTCTCGCTCCACTACGTGGTAGATATAATACCAGTATACGGCGATAGATATGAGGACCCCCACCGTCACAGAGAGAAAGGTCAGGCCCATTTGCCCGAGGTTGAAGTGATACATGACCTCATATACTAATGGGAAAGCTTCGAAAAAGCTATAGAATATGCCGTAAATGATTGCCGTGTAGACTGCAGTGAATGCAATGCTAGGATCCAGGAGCATCAACTGAAAAGGTCGAACAAGTGCTTCGATGGCAATATCGCGAGAGGTGAGGTTTGCTTGATCGATCTCGCTCTGAGCCTGGAGACGCGAGTTGCCGGTGAGAAGACGCAAGCGCTGGGCCCTGCGAAGCAGGATGTTGGAAGACGATGTCTCTGGCAAAAAGAAGAAGAGGGACAGGAAGATTGGACCATTCATCCAGAGCATTTCCCACATGGACCACCTCCAATTCTCGGCTTGTACGCTGAATCCAGAGATAATGGGGCCCAAGGCTGGGCCTGTCGTAGCAGCTAACGCCCAGAGAGAGAGGACGTAGGGGAGTTTGATTAGACTGTACATGTCTTGAAGCGAGGCACCGCCAGTTGCCAGGGCAGGACTGCCGAAGAACCCTTGCAGAAATCGGAGAACGATCAGGCCGGCAAAATTATCAACCATTGCAGTTGGAATGGTCAAAATCACAAAAATTGCGAAAGAGACCATATACGGCGGGTTGCGTCCCACGATCGGGATTTCACTGAGAGGCGAGAACAACAGGGGGCCTACGCCGTACGCAAGAACATACATACTTAGGCCAAGAGATGCAGCACTAAGCGACACCCCAAACTTCTCCACGACTCCGGGTATGGACGGCGAATATATGGCTGAGCCCATGTACACACCCATGGTATAGATCATGATCTGAAACAAGACCACGGCCTTCTTGGCAAACGAGAAATTCTGGGGGTTTTCGGGATCATCCGTGGTGTACCAATCGACGACAATTGTGCCATTGTCAAGCGTTTCAGGCTTGATGGGTCGAGAAGGACCTTTTTCCATTGTGGCTAGGGAGAATTGTTGTTCGAGGTCTGCAAGTGATTTGGACTTTGATAAAGCGGTCCGCGTTCCCACGCGAGAGAGTTGTGTGCGTACTGTCTGTGCGGAATGGCTCGTCTGGGTTTTCTCTAATTCAGATATGTCTTCACTCTCGATAATTTCTTCTTTATCTGATGAGGTTTCAGATTCGGAGTCGCTGACAGGTTCAATCTCTGAAGCTTCGGGTTCTTGTCGAAGGGTTTCTGAAGCAGTGCTCTGAGTGGGAACATGATGTTGAGATTCGAGTGTGAGTGACTGATACGAGGTAGGCAATTCAAAGTCATCTCGCTCTTCCGGATATTGGAAAAGGCGTTTGTTAGTCGCCCATCTGACGATTTGCCCAAAGGGGGCGTCCCTCATCAGCGCTGACATTGTTGGAGGTTGATTCAAATGCAATATGGATTTGGGTGATTGTAGTTAGGTGATTGTTGAGGATAAATCTGTGGTAGAGTAACACAAGATGTTGATATTGATGAAGATGTTGTGATTGATGATGGACACATACAAGATGGTGCCATGGCATATTTATGTGCGATGAGATGCTCTTCTCACACTTGCAACACGACGGTTCACCCGTACTCGGACATACTTCTCTACGCTATCTACGCAGGCTGCGGTGTTCCGTCAGCAAGCAGAGTGGAAGTATGTAGGTTAGTAATGACAGCTTCGAAATTAAGCGGCGATTGCGTGGTTGCTAAGCAGTCGTAGGCGCAACGTTTACTCGTGTTTCATGGGTAGGAGTCGCTGTTGATTGGCGGGATGGAGTTTAGCGGGCTTTGACCAAAGATGCGATTAGTGAATGGAGATAGCCCCGATGATTAATCCCCTCTTGGCACACTCAGGGGTTCGCTGGCTCCTTCCCTTGTTCGGATTAGAAATCTGTCTGACGTCAGTCGCATACATGTACTACAAGGCATTTTGTTGGAAATACGACTTGGTAACTGGTACATGGAACTTACGGGAAGCTTGGATGCTGCTGGGGGTATAGCCTTACATAACATGGCTAATAACAAAAGACAGGGTATCGAGCCATACATCTACATATCTACCCGAGAAGAAAACATAGTAACGCACGTGTGACACCAGACGCCCTCCTCAAACCACCTTTGGGCCGTCATTCAGCATGAGAGCAGATATGGATTGACTATTGTATGCGCAACACCCTCAATACAATGGCCACAAACTTAAGAAGCACATTGACAATCAATCCAAATGCAGCAACGGGCGCAAAAATCTGCAAGAACTCCAGCGAGTTGGTCGGCTTCACCTCCGTCTCGATCCAGCCAGCGCCTTTCAGAGGTTCTCCACCATCAACTGCCGGACTGACGCCTTCGTCAGCTGGGAAGCGGCCATTCTGCATATAGTATTCTATGAGGTCGTCCTTCTCCCTCCAACGTTTCAATAGCCATTCACTGAAAAGCTTATCGTCGTGGGTAGGAATATCCTTGACAGCAAAGCGTCGCCAGTGCATATTCACAGATTTGGGAGGTCGACCCTCGAAATAAGATGAGCGGATGGTAAAAAGGTCTTGTCCGAATTGGCCACGTCTTGACAAATTAGTGCATTGCATAATAGCGGAGCCGAAAGTAACTTACGGGACGCCTTCATATGCCACAGTGCAGTCGTACATGTACTCGACCGTCTTCTCCAGTTCGGCCAGACAGAAAAGCAGCCCAGTGCTCCGCGGAAGCATCGTGTGCTGCATATCGGGAATCCCGTTCTTATCCGCCCATTTCTTGCTCGACTCGCGCCCATTGTCGGAGAGGTTGGTGCCTTCTGGAAATATGAGCAACCACATGGGGTCGAGATAACTTGATCCCGCCATAGGGCCTTTGTGACTGGCGCTTAGCTTGCGTAACCGATACTGGAATCTTTCCCGGTCCGTAGCCCATTTGCGTGAGAGGAAAATGAAGCCATAAAACATCATGCCGGTTCCAAGGATAGGTATGTATTTGATGGATTCTTTGAGAATGATGTAGAGATGCCCATGCATTCGCGAAGTATAGGCGATCCACCACAGGTAGACCCAGTCGGTGTAGATTTGGTGATTAGCGATTAAGACCAACCGCTCAGGGAAATCGCACACCAATGTACCATCCTCCTTTTGACGCAGCTGGCCCCTTATGCTCTCGTCACCACTGACCCTCATTTTGACGGGCGCCCACCAGTTAGTCATGGTGGTGACTAGGACGCCAAACTGCTGCTTGGTCACGGCCATCCATGCATAGAACCAGTCTCTGTTGTAGAAGTAGAGAGGAGCGCCTATGACCTGAGTGATGGAGATGCTGATGCCGGGTGTTAGCGTCCTGGGTTGGTGTTAGCGGAGGATATACCCACGCGATGCAACCGCCGATGAAGTACAGGAAGAAGAGGAACATGCGCAGAGCTTGAGCCCAGGTGCCATGTTTAATGGCGCCTCCTGGGTGCGGTGTGTCGCCCTGGGCATCTCGTCTTCTGTGCTGCTCTGTCTTCTTTTGTTCGACGGTGACGGGTTGTATGGTTGCGGGAGCGGCTGGGGGATTGTGCCGAAGGTGGAGGCCATCCGTGGCCATGGTGTTGTGCATGAGACGAGGTAGAGAGGTGAATGGGAGGAGTCGGGGAGAGGCGGAAGAAGGCGGAAGGTTCGGGCTGTGGTGTGTCGCACGTTACCGTGCGGTATCGTGAACGCGGCGGCGGCGGTGGTGGTGGGGGAGAGGGCGGGGGTCCTGAAAGCTATAGTGGGGGAAAGGAAGAGAAGGAGAGGTGCACACTTGGGCAGTGGAAAGCAGAGAGTTGGCTAGGTATGTAGGTAGACCAGGCAGCACACGGGCAACGCATTTGCCAGCTTTGGCCATGTCCACGAGTACATGACTTACCATGGATGATGAGTTAAGGTACCTAGGTATGTATGGACATGTGTATATAAATGGCTGCTGCCTCATCATCCCTGCTCTTGCGCTCCGTTGTGTATCCATGTCATCATACATACGTTGGTTACAGCAAGTTACCTACATAGAGTGTACAAGTACATCAATGTGTACATGGGTGTGTTTGCATGTACATGTAAGTATATTGTAAACACGCATACACACAGTTGGGTACCTGTCATCTAACTCCAGCTAGTCAGCTGGCCTTGACCACATACTGCAACTATCCACGTGGGAAAAAAGGGCACAAGGAGCTTGGGCCTCCCGCCGCGGAAATATGTAGATCCATCCATGATTCATTCCGTCTGTACTTTTATCGGTTCTATCCATCGCTCGCGGTGCCATGCCGCTGTCCTGGTACGCTCTGCTGACGTGGTCCCGACATTACCACATGGCGACATCAAGTAGCCGTCCGCAGCGCCTGACATGAAGCTCGCTCACCTCTGCCCGCCCTCTTCCTTAGCGCCCCTACGCTGCGTGCGAACCTTTTCCACCACCCGAAGCCGGCCTATCGTCAAGCCCATCTCTGTCCTACCTGACCGCATAAAACCAATTTACGCCGAAAGTCCTCAAGTGACCCTTCTCTCCCTACAATGGCCGTCGCCTCCGAGAAATATCCTCATTACCAAGAAGAAGCGAACTCCCGGCATAACCCAGTCGCTCCTCGAATACATCACCCACCTCCACTCCACCTACCCCTCGATAAATATCATCCTCGAGCCAGAATCAGCGACCGAGATTCATGATGCAGTCCCCTTCCCTGTTTACACCTACGACGCCGCCCCATCCAATGGCACTCCTTCGCTTCTCTCTGACAAGACCGATCTCATATGCACTTTAGGTGGAGATGGCACCATTCTCCGCGCCAGCAGTTTATTCTCGCATGCAACAAATGTTCCGCCTATCCTCAGTTTTGCAATGGGCACGATAGGCTTCTTGGGTGAATGGAAATTCGCTGAACACAAACGAGCATTTCGGGAAGTGTACATGAGCGGCGCAAGCGATGCCTACGCCAATCTCGAGGTCCCTACCGAACCAGTCGATGCGTCACCCTCCCCCGATCCGCTGGATCGCCCGTTGTCTTATGCAGACATCCGGGGGAAAGCCATGGGAACCACTCGTACTGCGCGTATCCTTCTCCGTAACCGCCTCAAGGTAGGCGTTTTCGGGCCCGATGGCAACCGTATCAACAGCTCCATAGACCGCGATACGTATGCTCTCAACGAAGTCATCGTTCACCGCGGCATCTCCCCGCACTTGAAAGTTGTTGATGTTTTCGTCGGGGGCCGCTTCTTGACCGAAGGAGTAGCGGATGGAATGATCATCTCGTCGCCCACGGGCTCAACTGCCTACTCATTATCAGCAGGCGGCTCCATCGTGCACCCGCTGGTCTCCTCTCTGCTCCTGACCCCCATCTGCCCGCGCTCACTATCTTTCCGTCCGTTGGTGCTCCCGGCCAACACTCCCATCACTTTGCGTCTCGGTGAAAAGAACCGCGGTCGAGAAGTTGATGTTAGTATTGATGGAAGGCGGATCTCTGAGGGCATGGGTGTTGGCATGGAAGTGCGCGTTATGGGCGAAGAAGTAAAGAACGCCGCGGGCGAGTGGTGCGGTGGGGTCCCGAGTATTGTAAGGGGCACCACAGGAATGGCCGGCGAGGCTATGGAGGAGGATCATTGGGTAGGAGGATTGAATGCGTTGCTGAAATTCAACTATCCATTCGGAGACCAAGATGCGGAAGGTGGAAGACGTTAAAAATCTCCCATTCGAATACCTGAATTAATTATCTGACATTTACTTGGACTTTTTCATCCATGGCTTAGGGTAGTCTGTGGTTTGGTGAAGGGGGTTTGCACAATAACAGGCCGTACGACTTCGATTTGCCGACTTATATTGAAAGCGCCTGTGATTCACCATTTTGAACATGCACGTGTGAGCAGATTTTCAGATTTCAGTAATTTTTTCTTCTTGTCTTGCGCTCATCTAAAGTGCAGTCCTTCGAAACCCCAGCTTCCAACGCCAGTGGCTACTTGGGCTAAACGAGTCCAGATGTCTGTGACTCATTTCCATCGGCACTGGTTTCGATAGGCAAACGATCTAATAACACACTTTGCGCAACACATGAATGGTACATGCGCCGCTTACAAGAAAAGGGGAAAGGGTCTAAACAAACCCGCCGTGCCAAACCGCCATCCGTTCACCTCTGCTCGAGCGAGGGAGTCTCTTCCAGGTAATCACTCCAAGTCCTCCTCTTTCTTCTCCCTCCTCTTTACCCCCAATATCATGTCCTTGGACATTATAAAATCCATTCATCCTTTGGAAATGCTTGGCAGCCCGGCAGAAACTAAGAACTTAAAAAAACACACATGTTGTACACAGATCATGGACATCCGGCGCACAATCCATCCCCGTTTCGCGGGTCATAAATCGAATGCAAAAGTACCACCCACTGTAATGGTTGGCGCTAGCACGTTGCAGACTCATAGATGAATCCTCATAGTATCGTTGTTTCCGAATGCTTTGCCACAGTTAGGGCATTTTCTAGCTCGGTTGGTAAGGCGATCCTGGATGCATTTGTCGCAAAAGACGTGTCCGCATGTCTTGATGACGGTATCCTTGATCTTATTCTTACAGATCTGGCATTGAAGCATACTCTGCGCATATGTTAGTATTGTTTCTCCCGCGTGGTGCTCGACTGTGACTGACCTCCATCATGGTGACTGATTCACTCTGCTGACCCTGTCCTTTCTTTTTCCAGTGGTCTATCTGTTTATCAAGACCCTCCACTTGTGCTGACATCTTGTCGCGCTCAACCTCGGCTTCGCGCTGCGCCTTCTTTGCGGCGAGATAGTTCGCATCCTTGGTCTCAACAATCTTCTTGAGCTCCGCAATTTGGCTGACATGGCCCTCGGTTGCTATTGCATTTTCGTTTGTTTTTTGCTCCAACAGGCGATGTTTTGCTGCCAGATCATCCATCTGCGCCCTCATTTCTGCCGTTTGCTTTTCCAGTTTGTCGACCAGAGACCGGCTGGTAGAATCAGCTTCTTTTAGTTGGGCGACTACTTTGGTGCCCTTCCCAACTTGTTCTTGGAGCGCCTTTAATTGTGATTGCAAAGCCTCCTTCGCCTTCATAGTCGCGAAGAATTTTTGATCCGCCTTGGCTTTGTCTGCCGTTGCTCTCGATACGTTCTCTTCCCAAACAGCGATTTCGGCTATTTTTTTACCAGCAATGGTTTGTGCTTTCTTCCACGCGGCCTCCAATCCCGGCAATTCCTCGCTCAATATTTTGTTCTTTTGCTCGTAAGTCTGGACCTTGGATCGCAACTGTTCGGGTGACAATGACTCAAGGTCTGGTGCACCTTCCGTAAATTCCTGTTCTGTTATTTGTAGCTTCAGCCTCTTGCACTCTAGCTCCAGAGTAGATATGCGGTTTTCACACGCGCTCATAAGCTCCATGGTCTGCTGTTTGGATATTTCAATATCCTTCCGGCTCGACTCAAGTATCTTATTCTCCGCCGCTAATCTGTCTCGCTCATGGCGAATGCGTGTCAGATTCAACTCGGCTTGCACCACTGCGCTTTCGGACTCGCTAATAGTGGCTCGAGCTTCGTCGTCGACTTTGATTCGGTAGGCGGTTCTCTCAGCCTGGTACTTCTTCGCTTCCTCACGGAGTTGTATATTTGTAGCTTCCAAATGGTTGATCCTCTTGATAACATCTTCGTGCTGTGACTTGATAGCTTTGAATAGATCGGTTTTGGCATAGTCGTCATCTGAAAGGCCAGCTAGTTTTATGGTCAATGCCGTAACTTCCTCAGTTAATTTCTTGTTCACAGCCTCCAACTCTGTCACGTGCTCTTTACGTTTGGCAGCTTCGGCAACGGCTTGATACCGCGCAGTCTCCACCTCCTCCGCCAAAACTCCGGAATTTGTGCCATTCACTGGTTCGACGCCGTTACTTGCTGAGGGGGTCTCTTCTTTAACAGTGACACTAGAAGCAATAGCCTGACTCTCCATTTTCTGTACTTGCTGACTTTTCAGTCGATCAATCTTTTTCTCCGCAATCATATAGCGATGTGTAGCAGTAACTAGACGCTCTGACATCTGCTCCTTCTCAGTTGCGACCCGTTGTAGTTCACAGATATGCTCCTTCTCAGATGCTAGGAGTTGCGACATCTGGTGCTGGAGATCAGCCACCTCGGGACTAGTAGGGGTGTATTTTGCGAACAATCCAGACAATGCCGTAAGTATTTTATCCTTGCGATCCGACAAATGCTCCTTGAGTTTCTGAGAATCTTCAAAGAACAAAGTAGATGGGATAGAGCGAGTAGAACCTAATAAGCAAAGGTCAGAGATAAAGCTCTCCGCAAAAATGTCTGCCTCACATTGGTACTTACCAAGATTTTGAGTGGCAAGCAGCTTTTCCCCACTTAATACCTTTATCTCGTCAACTAGCTGGAGAACTGTCAGCAAGTTCCTTGGAAACTCATGTGCGATCCCTACTAACCTGATCGAACCATATATCTATTGTGCGGAGGTGATCATCGTGGTATTGCGAACGGCTCTCCATCTCGTGAAGCTGGGACTCGATAGTAGCCTTTTCACGTTTATATTCGCGCAGCTGGCGTAAAATGGCATCTTTCTGAAAGGCCTATGAACAAGAGCAGTGTCAGTAATCCGGCTTGAGGATGCGTGGAGGACAGGGCGCGGGGGCGAGAGAAGGGGGCGAACGAACCTCAATCTCTTCTTTCCACGGTAGGTCAGCATCAGGATGCGACCTCGCACCGTTAACAGCGACAGCTTGCCTCTTAGCAGGGGGAGCAGCATCTTCATGGCCAGCGGCCCTTTTACGGTCCTCCATCTTGACGGTGTCAAGCGATGGGGGTGCGACGATCCTTGCTTCGAGCCTCATCAGAACAGAGCCGAACGATATTGGCGAGAGGCGACGGACGGTGACAGATCCGTTCACGTCATTGAGAAGCAAAGGGCAGTATAAATAGGACGTAGGGCAGGCGCGCAAGAAGGGGGCCTTGGGAGGGAATTGTCGTGGAACGTCGGCGAGGAGGTGGGTAAGAGGTTGAGCGCAAGGACATGGAGACGAATTGAGATTGAATCCTAGGCTGTTGTTATGTAAGCCTCACGTGCACTTGTCGCGCTAGTGGCTTGCTCTCGTGCATGTAATTTTAATCTTTCAACGCAAATGCAGAACAGCTGTTGCAGCACACAGCAATAATTCTGTTGTGGGTTGCGACAGTTTTGAAGGTAAGGTAATGGTGTATGTATGTAGTTGAGGAAGTGCTTGTCACTGTCCCGACCCAATACTTCACGTTTGCACATGTGTACCGGTACCGAAAGGAAATGAACCAATCAGTTCCATGATTTCCTTGATAGCCATGTTACTTACGTATCTGACCGTCGCCTCGGTTAGAGAGCTTCAGCCACGACAAACCACATCGATCCCCACTAAAGAATCAATCGTTACTCGCTCCACTCAACACGCTTGCCAATACATATACGCCCGCTGCCCGCCCGTCTGTCTCTCTCCGAACTTCTTATCTATCTTCCTCGTAAATGTAGATTGTCTTTTCTTCTTCCCATGCTACATTGTCGTCAAAAACCACAGTCATGTCGGGAGGGGACGAGTCGCAGCTGCCGACACCAGCTGCCAATGCCAACAATGATAAACCACGACCAAAGCCTGTCATGACCTCTGCCTTCATAAATAGTGAGTCCGTGCCCGCTGGATCTATGGGAAGCACCACTGACGGTTAGTTAGAGGGTGCAAAGGTGTTCGCGCCCAAGGTCAAGGGCCGAAGAAGACCTCCTACTTCCACCTCTACCCCCGCCTCTTCTCAGCCTCCTGCTTCTACAGCTTCCCCCAGTGCATCGCAGGTGCAGCCGCCTCCGTCTATCGCAGCGCATGATTCTGCGGCGCAAGAAATTCTTCATCCCGAACTACCCACACCCGCCTCATCAACCTCCATAACCCAGGTGGAAAGTGGTGCCGAACCCTCGTCAGCTGCCGCCCCAACCATTGCCACAGAAACATCGCCGCAGGATGCTAGTAAAAACATATCTTCCGTGGAGACTTTACACCCTGTCTCAGAGACGGCTCAAGGTCCGCAGGGCAGGAATGTAGAAGCGCAACTCAACTCGGACGCAATTCGCCCTGAGCCAACTGTTTCCGATCAGCCCCAGAGAGATCCCGCGCTCCCAGAACGCCCCCCTCCTCTCGAAGTCAGCCAGTCTGAGCCATATTCTGCACAGCAACCTGAAACTGAAGCCAGCAATTCACACACGCACATACAGGCAGAGGCTCATAGAAATCTCGTCTCAGCACCATCACAATCGCTTTCCTCGGACCATCAACCAGGTTCTGCAAGTGGCAGTCACTCTTCTCAAGCACAAACCGTTACTGGCCGGACAGAATTGTCGACTCAGACATTACCATGGACTACTGTCAATACACCGCATGAGGAAATCGGGGATGCGGAACCTGATACCAATAGGAAAAGAGCAGCGACGAAACGTAGGAAGGGGCCCGTGACACTGAGGAATATTGATGATGAGGAAGGGAATGGAGGTACAAAGGATGGTGAAACCGTGACGCCTAGGCGGGCCAAAGCGAAACCTCGGACGAAAAAACGTTTGGCCGAACCAGCTGCTGGTGTTGATGGAGTTTCTGGAGATGCAGCACCTCCTGCAAAGAAACCGCGCAAAACAAGAAAAAGCAAGACGACGCAGAGTGTCGAAGAAGCTACTGGAGGAGGTGAGCAAGAGGACGGAGAGGTAGCGGCTCGACCAAAGGCCAGACGGAAAAGGACCAAGAAAGCTGCTCAAGCGCAGGAAAATGGCGTGGCAGGAGAGTCTAACAATGAAGAGCAAGCGCCGAAGCGTAAAGGTCGACCACCACGCGAAGACACACCCTCCGATGCTGAGAACGAACGTATCGACGTGGAGACAACATTTATGGGCAATCTTGCAGCCCGCAATATCCGCGTTGGAAAGTTATCGCAGAGGGAAAAGAAAATGAGGGAAGCGAACTGGGACGAGATCAGGCAAAAGTGGAGAGAAGACGAAGCTTTGGGCAGCAGTCGCAGTCGTGAGGAGCAAGCAGAAGCCTTGCGAAAATTAAACGAGGCAGCACTTGCTAGTGGGGCTAATCAATCTCAGGGAGAGCAATTGGAGCTTGGAGAAGATGGGCAATTTCGTCTCAAAGCCACTGCCCGTGTTATCGATCAGGGTGCGGAGGCAGACAGATTCTTTGAGAGCATGGAAACGGTCGCCGAAGATGACCTGACCAATCGCATTACTCATAAGAGTTTCATGCGCAACAACAAAAGGAATCCACAGGAATTTATGCTGCCTGGACAGGGCAGACGTTGGAACCTCAAGGACACAAACGACTTCTACGATGCGCTGCGAATGTTTGGTACGGACTTCATGATGATCTCAACCCTCTTCCCTGGGGCCACCCGACGTTCCATTAAATTGAAATTCGTTCGGGAAGAACGAGCCGATCCGGAGGGTATCAGAGAAGCTCTTCATGGGCAGGTGAACAGCGACTGGAACCAGTATCTTGCCAGTTCTGGCCGCGAAGCATCTGACTTCAAGGACCCAGACGAGATCATGCGCGAGCTTGAAGAAGAAAGACGGTCGTTTGATGCCCAAATTGCTGCAGCGAAAGAAGCTGCCGCAGAGGAAAAGAGGCAAAGACGGTTGGCTGGCATTGATAGCGAAAACGAAGAGGGAGGGGAGAAGGAGAACGCTCACGGGAAGAAAAAGAAGGGCAAGAAGGATAAGGCAGTCACATTTGCAGATGAAGGAGTTGAGGTACTAGGAACGGTGGACGAAGACGATGGATGGGGACGGGAATGAATGGTTGATGCGGGAAAATAATGAGGCAACAATTCATGGATAGCTATTTGCAGAGGTGGACATGGTCACAGTGTGGGGAAGACGTTGGTCGTAGCTCGGGGGAGCGAATTTTCCCTCATCTCCTTATTTCGATTGTACAACCATTCTAAAAGATACCCCTTTATGATACCACAAGTTACTCAATTAATCCTCCCAACAAAAACACCAACAACAACACTGTAGATTTCCCAGCACTACGTCCGTCTATACACAGTACAACTCGTATAATCCTTCTTCGGTCCTTTAACAACATATCGAACCTCCCACCACTTCCCTCCCTCACCACCCTTTTCTTCTGCCAATTTCGCGTCAAATCGCCAGCTAGCAGCGTATAAATCCTCCGCACAGAGATGTTGGTGTTTGTTCTTTGCTTCTAATATCGCATCGCCATCATCCCCCACCACTACTTTCTCTACGGCATCTGTTTCGACGAACAAACCCCCGATCCGATCCTCCGCTTCGTCTGAGTAAAAATACACCGCGATCCGAGCGGGTGTTTCCTCGGATGTGTGTGGTTCGAGTCGGTAGATGTAGTTCTTCCGTATTGAGAAAGTGAGACCAGTCGTGGTTGTGAATTCGCCTTGCTCGGAGTAGAGGAGTGTGCTGTTTGGTATAGGTAAAGTGGATGGAGTGGAGGAGGAAGATGTCGCAAACGGGGTGAATGTCGCGGTCCCGGTTACGGTGCCCGAGGGATGTTGTGGGAGGGTGGAGGTTAGTGTGCGGGTGAAGGTCCATGGTTTGTCTGAGTTTCGAAGGGCGGTGAAGATTGTGGGTATTGCGTTCGATGAAGGATTAGGAGGTGCAGATGGTGGTGAGTCTGCGACTTGGGACGAGCGTTGGTTCTGGGGATTACTCGTCGTTGTGGTTGGTGGTTTCGCATCAGTGCCAGCTGTTTGTTCTGTTGAGAGACTAGGGGTCGTGCCTTGACCTCCTACAGAGGGCTCGGGCATTAGAAAGGCGTGGACTGCTAGTAAGGTCTTTCTGGAGGGATTTAAACTCGCGTTGGTTGTTGTTAGCCAGGCTAATCGCTGTTTGATGAACGTTTTTGTGATTTCCTTTCTCTCCAGTTTGGGTGTTATCTTCGCAGTTTCGTCCGCATAGAGACATAAGATTGCCAAACAAACACCGACGGATAGATCTTTTCCCGTTGGGCAGCAGACCAGAATTTTCCCGGGCTGTGAGGGGAGCGAGGAGAAGAACGTGATAAGACGCGGAAGTTGAAGGCGGAGGTCTCTGGAGCCAGGCTTCCCGTTTTGGCACTTGAGCCAAAGATATTTCTTGTTCCGAGCGTACTCTGAGGTTTCTGTAAATAGAGGGGATGCTCCGCAGCTGATGATGATCTGGTACGGCTCAAGATCCAAATTATGCGTTGTGGAGACGTACAGATTAGATGTTGGCTTGATACGTGTAGGCCTTGCATCTATAGCCTCCTCCCCGATTGTCATTTCTTTAATCAGCGAAGGCAAGTCTTCTTCATCCGCACCCAGCAATCGAGATTGATGTTTCCAGAATAACGCTGGAGTCAGACCGCACGACCATGCTTCATGATCGTCGGCTGCACCCTGTACATACCCCCTTCCAGAGTCCTCTCCATCGTGGACTCGCCGCGAAGCTGTACAGAGTACTAGAGGGTGGAAATCCGCGAAATGTGGCCTGGATTCCGGCAGGTCCGAAGCCTGTGTGACCCAGATCGGACGTAGAGGTTTCGAAATTTGTGATCGGAGATGAGCGAGGTTGGGCTTGCAGATGTCTAGGAATTGGCGAACAAAACCATCGATTCTTTTCTCGATTTGTGCGTGCTCACTTTCAGGAACGACATGCGTCGGGGTGTACAAATGGTGATAGGAGGGGGAGTTGGGGAAGATGGCACGATTCAACACACAGCACCAGATAGGGATTGTCTTGGACATGGAGTCGGGCATAGCTTGTTGTAACGTGAGCCGTTGGTTCTTCACCTTCTCTATCCCACCACATGGAGCACTGGATGCAGACTTACTTTTTCTTCGCGTCGAATCCACAATGACCGCCCCCTTTTTCTCCGCCACGACCGATAATATGTGCAGGTTCACTCTTCGCAAGTTAAAGCTCCACTCATCCTTATGACCATCGGTGCTCTTGAAATAAGCGCTCTCCACCTTGAGCTCGGGTGGGATGTACCAATTTCCGCATCTTTCATTGGCGATCAAGGGTAAGTCATAGGCAGTGGAGACGCGCGTGACAAAAGAAGAGTCTGATATTATGGATTCGAGACGATTGTGAATCGAGTGCACAGGTCTTTTAGGGGGATTAGGGTTTATGTGAGGATGAGCAGGTGAAGGGCTCAACAGTCCTGTAGTATGAGCCATTTTTAGAGTATACCTAGCAACTATTCATGCTGAGTGTCAGTATGGGTCATTGGCGGTTGGTACGTAGAATGAGTCCGAATGCTGAATTCTGCCAATTTCAAAGCTTCCACTGAAAGTTGTTTGCCGCGTCGTATTTCCTCTTTATATTCATCAACAAATTTGATCTCAAAGGGAGTTTAGCATGTTTGGTACAAACGTAGGACAGCGAGCATGTCCTCAGCGAGAAGTAGAGGAAAAGAAAAGTCTTGGCAGATTTCCCCACCCTTAACTGGTCTTTCACCTTAGCTCGCCCATGGGCATCTTACAGGAACTTCCAAAGTAGGAAATATCAGGGAGAGTCGTAAAGAAAAAAAGAAATACGAGATCAAGACAATGCAACCCTTATCATCTGTTGTCACCAAGACATAGAGTAATTCTGACGGGTGAGGGGCAATGGGCATGCAATTTTTGCCAATCATATCAGCAGTCTGTTTACTTGTAGAGTGCGTCTGAGTCGACGCAATGATGATATTTTGTGCTATAGTCAATAGAGGAAAGCGTCCGTAATCTTCGTAATGTGGTAATAGACTAGATACTGCAGTGCGGTACATTGAACGTAAATGACATCGACGCGAAAATGAAGAATTCCTAACACATCTCAAAATCTCCGAGAACTCCAGGACTCTGATACCTGCTATCAGCAGTCAAAAGTTCGAGTATGGCGTTTAGCAGACTCTCCTCCAGTTGCATGTTTTGAAGATCCGTGACCTTTTGCAAGACAGACTTCTTCTCGTCGCCCACGACATTAAGTATTTGCCATTTATCATTATAGTACATGTCAGCGTGAAGCAACAGATCATTCGTAATGCGCGGGATAGGATCGACAATGTCGAGCTGTGGGCCAGTAGCTGAAGATGTCATGGGAAGTTCAATGATGCAGGTTTGCGTTGAGGAAACAGCGGCGAGGGTTATGAGAGTGCCGTTGTGAACTTTTTCCACGCTGTAGGGTAGCGACCTGGCGCGTTTCGAACACGTGGTGATGCAGCGGAACGCCGCAGAAGATGGTGTCTCACTTGGTGTGTAGGCAAGGAGACGTACTTTCCATTCGCGCGTTTGGGGGATGCTGGGATCATTCGGGGGGTAGACTGGCCCGATAGTGATGACACCTGTATCTTGCTTATATGTGATGGGTGTGGTAACGAGGTGTACACCTTCATCAGCTTCTCCATTGGCACTGCCAGATTCAACAATCTGGAAACCGCCGTCGGTTACAGAGGTCCCGTTTCCGTCATCCTCGAGGAGATCGAAAGAGCCATCTGCACCAACCACCAGGAGAATTTCGATTGCCCCAGGGTTTGGCGAACCGCTCTGAGGACGCCATGCAGCGTCTAGCGGAATGATGGCCCCTTCCGGAGCAAGGACTGGGGTTTGCGCAAGTGGGCGATGAAGTTGAAATTTACGGTCGCCATCATACACCATACCAGTGAATACGTCCACGTAGCGATGCGGTGGGAACCACATCTTAATAGCACCTAGGTGGGTCGTTTTATTACGCGGCTGAGTTATGGGAGCCACGAACAATTCAGTCCCGAAATGGTACTGGTTCGGGACCTCGTACGCCTCATCGCGGTCAGCATAGTCCCAGTACATTGGCGTAACAATGGGCTCATCATGCATGGCTGAGCGCGCATTCATGGTGTACAGATACGGAATAAGGCGATGCCGCAGCCGTAGCGTATCCTCGACAATCTTGCACGCTTCGTCATTGAATGCCCATGGCTCTCGAGTGTTGAACGGGTTCATGTCAGAGTGCAGGCGAAGAATAGGTGACCAGCATCCCAGCTGTACCCATCTTGTGTACAACTCATCGTCCTTATAGCCCTGCGTGTGACCCCCAATATCGTTGCTCCACCATCCGTACCCAATGTTCGATGCTGTCGCCGTGAACTCTGGTTGAAAGTCTAACGAATCCCACGTTATAATGGTGTCTCCCGAAAAACCGATCTGGTAACGTTGAGCTCCAGGTCCCCCGAACCGGGAGAATATAAGAGGTCTCTGGGTTCCACGTCCTATATCTAAGAAATGGAAATGATTCAAGACCCAAAGAGGGTCGACTCCGGGAATTTTGGAACCTTGACCCTGCTGCCAATCGACCCACCAAAAGTCTACCCCCCTTGCCTCGTGCTGATGGTGAACGATGTCAAAGTACGCGTCCATAAATTTCTTGTCGGTACAGTCAAAATCGACAGCTTTTTGTGTAGCTGGATCAATCCCCATAAATCTGGCAACCTCTGGGTACTGCTCCTCCCAATACCGAATGCCATCAGCGGGATGCAGGTTAAGTGTAACTTTCATACCTCGCCCGTGTAGATCCTTCAGAAATTGATTTGGGTCTGGGAAAAGTTTCTTGTTCCAGGTATAGCCGGTCCAGCCGTTCTGCCCTTCCGGGATTTCTTCTCCGGGTCTGACAAGGTGCCAGTCCATGTCCACCACGGCGACATTCATAGGAACATCGTCTCGATCGAAATGGTCGAGAAGTTGAAAGTACTCCTTCTCATCGTATCGATGATATCGGCTCCACCAATTGCCCATGGCAAACCGTGGCAACAAAGGCTGACTCCCAGAAACCGCATAGTATGCCCTCATGGCGTCACGGTAGTCGTGGCCGTACAGAAAGATGTATGCGTCGCTCCTATCACCCGTTTTGCGCGGCGCAATCCACCCGTTACTTTCAAATAACATGGTTTTGGAGTCGTCCAACACGGCGATGCCCTCACGCGAAAGGATACCCGGACCGAGTTCCCTCCGACCATTTGCGCCATCCAAGGTTCTCGTGGTCCCACCGAGGTTGGAAAGTTGCTGACCATATGTCCACTTTGCTGTGACGGAACCCTTGAGATGAACAACAAAACCCTCGGCGCTGAACTTGTTTTTATCGTATACGACGTGGAAGCGCTTGGTGACGATTTCGACCAGGTGGCCGCGATCCCAGACATAGAAGTCGGGGACGGCCAGCTCTCGGTTGATGGCGAAGGTGGATGCACGATCCTCAAACTGGCCGTCGTCGGCCCACTCAAAGCGCAATAAGCCGTCGGTTAGAATGGTAAAGCGATACTTGTCGCCACGAAGGATGGCCTCTGGGTGGGCCAGGGGACGAGTCTTGAAATCATAGCGGGCGGGCGTTGACATGGCGAGAGCGGGCATTCAAGGGGCAGAAAAGAATGATGGATGAAAGGGCAGAAGTTGGTGCAGGCATTGGTATAAGTGCAGGTACGATGCAAGCCTCGTCGAAGAAGGCGGTGTTGTGTTGGTTGCCCAGCCATCCCTGGACAAGAGTGCTAACAATGGATGGGGCTTGTGACCTCAGCACATGCGGCACGGGTGTGGGTCAGACGGACTCACACCCCCCCATTCCGTACATCATCTTGGCATGAACGACTGGGGAAAGCGGGGAGAAAAATGCGAAAGCAGGGGCGAGGCGATGGGGGAGAGAGCGAAGGGCGGATTGAGGTTGACAACGATGAAGATGACGAAGAACATGTATGGTTACGCCAAGGGTCGCGGGACATGATCATTTAGAAGTGCGCTACATCACGAGATTATGCCGACGGGCCGTCTGTGCCAGCATGGTTACATCATGTAGTTAATTGATATGTAGTACACACTGTACGCTACGCTACGCTGCACTACGAATTGAAAATGCGACTGTACAGCTTCTCATGCCGACCCACCCACAGATCCATGACGGGAACGCTCTGGCCGGCATCCTCAATGGACGTGTCCCATCCATCCTGGACGAGGCCCTCGATGCGGCGCTGCAAGTCGGACCCAGCGAGCACCGCTTGCGCCTGATAGGGACCCATAACGCTGGCGCGAACGGCAGCGCTCGTGATGGTTCGCGCATGGGAGAAGAGAAAGAGATAGGCTGCATCTTGAAGTGGCACGGCAAGCGCACGAGTGACGAGACCCCACAGCGGGGCAAGGTGGGCATGAACTTCATCTGATGTGCGAATCCGCTGGGAAAAGGCTGCCAGGACGTCAACCGCCGCTCTCTGTTCTCCTGCCTGGTCCATCTGCGCAGCCATGTATTCTGCTCTGTAACTGCGATCCCACACCGTCAGCAGCGCCCGGCCCTGCGCGACACTTGCCCGCCGCGCCACGGTGCATGGCGTGCTTGCATCAAAGTCATTGTCGAGCTCTTCAATGCGTTGCGGATGTCGGTATCCCGCCAAAACATAGGGTAGAGCGGTACCGGCGAGTGTCGACAAAGAGAGTTGGAGGAAGACGGAGAACGAAGGAGTCCGCGACGCGCTTGATGTTGGCTTTTGGTGGGCGAGGTAGGATTCAAGTCCGCTGCTGAAGGCAAAAGAGCCTAGTGGTAGGGCAGAGTCGGAGAGTAAGAGGAGAGCATGGAGAGATGCGTTGGTGGGAAGAGGCCATGACGCCTTGGAAGAGGCTGCACTGACACCCAATTTTGACCTGGCTTTATGCAGTCGAATCTCAAGGTCAGCGACCTCGGCTTCCAGAGACGATTGGTCACCCGCACTGGTAGGCATCGAGCGTGGAGAAAGAGGTTTGGAGACGAGAACGTTGGAGCGCTTTCGCCGCTAGGCCCCATGTACCTAGTTACTTTAGCCATGTACCTACATAAGCCGTCACGTACCCTACAATGCTGCTACAGTAAAATACATACAATATTTATGTGTCGCTGCTTTGTATACGTATTAGCCATATATATGTAGGCGCGTGTTGCGTGGACCCAACATTGAATGAAAAATCCTATCAATCGTATCATCGCATACTAATTGATCACTCGCAGTATCAACACAGGTAAAGAAACACAAATCCAACACTGGAAATATATCAATGTAGGTTGGACACTCTGTAATTGTCATAGTACACGTCGATTACACTACATGTACTCTAGTCATTCAATCATCATGTAACCCTCCGAAACCAAAACTCCAGGGTGAAGACTGCGCCGAGCACCTTTTGATATCCCTAGCCCATACCAATTGCCCAAACCCAGCCCATCTGGAGAATCTAGAAGCCCGTCCAGTTCCTCAGGCATACAAAGTGGGTATAATTTAAATGCAAAGGAATGGGGGAAGACCACGAAAGCTTCCACCTTAAATCCCTCGGCAAATGTTCGTAAACTCATAACAATCATCATCCACTGCTGGCAGACTAGACATCCCCGGGCTTTGTTTCGGATTTTGAAATGTCTTCGAAAGCGGCGACGTCTTTGGCGGCCTCGTGATTCTTAGAGCTAGCTTGCATGAAGAGGGTTTTCGGTTTAGAGCTAGGTGTCGAGTAAGTTCATCGCATTCGTGACGTTCAGAGAGGAGCATGTCTTGCGCTTACTTCTTGAGAATGTTCCGGCCTCGATGGGCGCTCAACTTTTTGGTAGCGGGCGACATGATGGCCTGTTTTGTGATGACAAAATCAGTACTTGTTCAGGCATTTCGGGGTGGAGGGACAAGAACTCACATCAGATGGCGAGACGAACTGCTGGGGCCTGTCGGGCGGATGTGTCAGTTACACAACACAAAGCAGAGGCATGCGACTTTTTTCTTCAACCCACTTTTTCTCGTCGAGACGTGTCTGCAGCTGCTGACGGTGATACTCCAAACTCTTGGGCTTCTCCTTCTCGGGTGACGCTGTGATTCGCGCGTTCGCGTCGCGATCGCCGAGGACGTTGGCAGAAGACATGCTGGTTGCGAGGGTTGTTTCGGAGGAGAAAGAGTATCGTATGGTGAAAGTGGAGCAGAAGTGCTTCAATCAGAGTTGTGTTTAACTTTAGTGCAGGCGTGTGGCTTCGGGTGGAGGGCTGCATGAAGTTTAAACCAAGCTTGTATCCAGTTTGTTTAGGCCGCATACGTTACCCTAGCAACAGTTATCGATAGGGCAATTATGCAGCCTTCGCGTCATGCCTCCACATATTAACCGGTTCGCCCTATGCACCTAGTTACATACAATATGTACTGTCTCTGTTTACAAAGCGTACCATGTATGTCCAAGTACCTGTTTCCACGTCTCCAGTATCTATCGACTTGCACCAGGATTCAAGTATGCATGTACGCTTTTTCACCAGCAAATATCCTCTCAACCCAATAAATGTACAGTGATACAAAAACAAACACATGTCAGTCCAACCATGCCACTCCCTAGACAGGGCCAACAGAGAGATATTCCAACAATGCACGCTTCTTAATCTTACAGCCTCTCAACCAACTAAAACCTCATTTCTACCTCCGCCTCGCTCTTATGCCCCTCCATGGCCTCCTTGAAGCCCTTGCGGTTGAGAATTTCCTCCACCTTCTCCATCATCGGGCCCTCCCTTCTTCGGCTGTAATCGCCTTCTTCAATCTCATATCCGGCCCGGGTGGCGGCTTCCAAGCTCTCGTACTCCCAAATGTTGGCCTTCATACCCACACCATGGTATTGGTGTTTTTCTAAAAACGCCAACCAAGCCTTGACGACATCGGGGTGACCATCTTGAATTTGAATAAGCCTCCTCATGGTCACACGCTCAAAATTCTCTTGCGATTTTTTGAAGACGAAGTTGGATCGTGGAACAGTCCAGCGCTCCGTGATACGGGGAAGTGGAACAGGACCGCGAGCACAGAGACCCATGTAGTATGCGGCACGGACAGCAAAATCGGCGAAGAGTAACAAATTGCGAATGGAGTAGGTGCGGAGCTGTAGGTCGCAAACAGGTACACCGTATTCAGGAGTCCGTCGAAAGGGCCGGAGATGAATGGCCTGGACGTTAACAGGAGCGCGCAGTTCATCAAGAGCCTTTTGAGTCTTGGGGTCGAGTGGTGTCTTGTCCTCGCCAGGAATGCTGATGCCACGTTCTCTGGAGCGGCCATGAGCATAAAATCATAACCAGCTAACGAACGAACCTACTCTGCAAGTTTGATTGGTTCTATACCCACTCTCTTCCATGTATGTAACAGCATATTGTGATCTGGCTGTTGTCGCATGATCCTCAATTGTTCGTCCAACTCCTCTTGTGTCTTCGGCTCTCGGCGTTCATCCTCCCTTTCAGCACGCCTCACCCTGTTCTCCATGCTGCAGCCGCTGTTAGCATGTCGTCGGATGTAGATGGTCTCTCCACGCACGTTCTATAGACCTTCGGGTCGATTCCCATTTTGGCCAATCGCTCGTCCAAGCTCGCATCTCCACTCGTGAGACGTTGGTAAAGGTTGTTGCCGCCGGTTTTCTTAGTGCTAATGGCTCTGGCGTTCTGGATCCGCGCAAAACGAGGAGTTCTAGGGAGACATATCCGGGGGGTTGGTGAGACCTGCCATCATGTGAGAACTTGCGCAAAATGCTGTTTCAAAATTGAGTCTGACCTTCGATGGTATTGATGGCGCCAGTAATGGCCGCAAACACTTGGGTGTCGCCATTGCCAGGGGGAAGGGCTATGGGCTGTCGCTGTGATATTAGAAGCAGATGTAAAACATCGTACACTACCGGGACTCGCCGCCCGGCAAAACTTCGCGCCAAGGCTTAGCTTTAGTCTGTGTGACCTCCCACTCGTGATCCCACAATTTGAACTTGCATTTTCTGGTGAATATTCGAAAGTATTCTATCGTGTACTTGTTCGCTGATACTCCCGGTTCATCATGGAAGTCACGGATCCTTCTGCCGCGCCGAACGCTTACGTTCGTGCTGCAGAAACAGCTAAATATATCCGTTCCGAGCTTCCAGAGTCTCTGCAGATACCAAAAGTAGCCATCGTGTGTGGTTCCGGGCTAGGCGGCCTTGCAGAAACAGTTGAGCCGGAAACGAAGGTACAACTGGCTTACTCTACCATACCTAATTTCCCTCGAAGCACTGGTAAGCTGAAACATTGTTTGATCATATGATGGGGTTCATTTTCATCCTCCGGTGAAGTAGGGCACTAATATATCGGATATTAGTGCAAGGGCACGCTGGAAATTTTGTGTTTGGACACATCGGACCCCAAAGGATGCCAGTGGCGCTTCTTGTTGGACGAGCACAGTCAGTCGCCAACAGGCTTTTCCAGAAAGCCTGTGCTCATTCTGCATTTAGACGCTTGATATCAGAACTAACAGAAATAGTTTCTACGAAGGGCATTCTATGGACGTTGTTACATTTGCCACTAGAGTCTGTAAACTATTGGGCATAGAGACCATTATTGGTAGGCCCGTGTCTACGAATGTCTACCATTTCGTATCATTTAACAAGTCACAGTTACAAACGCAGCTGGAGGTATCAACGAAAACTTTGAAGTTGGAGATATAGTATGCTTGAACGATGTACACACGCCGTTTGACACAATTTCGTATCCTATGCTGACGCATAATAGCATTTGAACCTACCAGGGCTTGTTGGAGTTCATCCGCTTCGTGGCCCTAACATTGAAGAATTCGGTGTCCGCTTTCCCCCTCTATCGGATGCGTACGACTTGGATCTAAGGCGGCGAACACACAAAGCGTGGAAAAAACTCGGTCTAGACCAACAAAAAAGACGTTTGCACGAAGGTGTATACGCCTTCCTTTCCGGACCAACGTAAGTCCTTGTAATAAACAGCACGCGCTGGATTCGGTACACTGATCACACACTAGATATGAAACTAGGGCCGAATGCAGGATGCTACGCACGCTTGGCGCGGATGTGGTGGGCATGTCAACAGTCCCAGAGATTGTGGTTGCTCGCCATTGTGGTCTTAGGGTGCTAGCATTCAGTCTGGTGACCAACAAAGCAGTCCTGGAGGCAGGCCCAAGAGGCGATGACGAGTTAATCCAGAATATGACTGCAGTCGAGTTGGAACAGCATTTAAGTGTGGGAAAGGCCAATCACCAAGAAGTCTTGGACGCTGGACGCGAAGCTGCCAAAGATATGCAAGCTTTAGTCAAGCAAATATTGTCGGATCTGCATGAGAATTAGTCACTCGAGTCGATGACCTTTATGGTAGTTACTGTGGCTTACCTGTGCTAGTCATGGCCGTAGAAGGTCATGTAACCTGATGTGGTAGGCATATTGATCGCCACCGAACCAGTTCATAGCAGTTTTAGGATAGTCACTTTTCGATCGATCAAACAATCGCTCAAGGCTTTATTACCTTCCCCTTGTGACGTTTTGCCTGCAAGGCCTTGTAGAAGGCCTTTTTGCCGCTGGATTTGGATTTCAAGATGTCATCATACTTCTTCTTGAACTTGCCGGATCCCTCTTCTTGTGCCAACACTTCTTCAACAAGGGTTCGTTTACGGTCTTTGTTCGCGATGCGGCTGTTGTAATACTCAGTTGGCCCCTCGATGATTGTTCCAACCTGACTGTAAGGGGGTACGTCGGATTTGGAATCGGACTTCTTATAATGGCGCTTAGGGTCAAGTACGTTGCGCATTTTCAGAAGCTGGAGATCACGACGTAGCTCAGGTGTAAGCTCGGTACGAGGCAAGTTAAACCAGTCAGAGCCGGCGTTGGCCTTCTTATCCTTTGCAACAGTTAGCATTGCATCATGACATACATGGAACAAAACTGGTGTGTAGGAATGCCTCAGTGTAACTATGATAAACAAACCATCAGTAGCGCAGGAGGGTTGCCCAAAACGGGACCCGAGTCTGCTCAGTGAAGTTTGGGATAATTATCATCATTGGCGAAGGCTGTGTGCTAGAAGAGAAAACATACCTCTTGCCTCTTTTTCCTGGTCGCAATCGGGTCCTCGATTTTCTTGATACTGTTCGCTAGAAAACGGTCTCTCTGATCTACAAGATTGGAAGCGTGCAATCGCGTAATTGAGCCTTTGGTCGTGATAACTGCGTCCGTAATGTGACCGGGACTCAACTTGGGAAGTTGTAGCGGCGTATCGGGATTGAAGACCCCGGTTCCTTGATGCTGCTGTATGCGCTGGGATGCATCTTCTAGCATGTCATGAATTTGATCATCGGTAAGTTCTTCTTCCACGTCATCGTCGAGGAGACATTGGTGCGCTGGCAGGAGGACCATGTTGTGTGTGTTGAGTGTGGAACTCGGAACTAGATTTTTTTTATGGTGCATTCGACGCGCGCACGGACCATTAGGCTTGGCATCCGTGTATGCACTGATTGATGTTATCAACTATGAATGTTTAGATTCTACCTAAAATTTTCTAGAAATAGGTGTCCATGTGGCGTTTCGAAATCTGTCGCATGCAATATTGCATGCTGGCGTGTGGTAAAATGGTCTACACTTCTGAATTGACAGCTCAGCATTCCTCGTAACCCACAGACCAATAGCTGAGTTGCAGGAGACCTACCTCCGCGTGCTGCTGATTATATAAGCATCAACCCGTCTCCCGCCCCATGGTCGACTACAAAGGTGCTCCCAGCCATCTTTATCTCCATCTCTAGCACCCTTCCCCGCCCACATCCCTATTCGCAGCTTCCACATGGATCCAACAAATCAACGACAAGCACCTGCCGCCCCTCGCCGCTATGACGGGCAAAACGGAAATCCCATATACGATCCGCAAGTTGGCGGTCATTACGGTATGTCTGCAATCTGCTCGTGGTTGTAAACTAAGGACCATCTCCATACTGACCTTACTTATGTAGGAGCATCAGCAGCAGTGCGTTTATTTGAAGACCTCCTCACTATTTCTTGTTTTGCTGACTCTTCAAGATCGCCGCCCAAGGCCAGGCACCTGATCCACAGCTGTTCATTGGCCCGTGGTCAAACGTACGACTCCCTTTTGCGCAAAGGGCAGAATCAGCTAGCTGTGAATCACGTGTTGTTCCAGATGCACAGACGGCTGATTCTGCCCATTCAGTACCTATTTGAAGCATGTAAGCTAACGGCGCTATAGGTCAATCAAGGCTTGGCAAACCAATACCGCGATATACTCAACACGTACTGGCAGCAACAGGTTACCAAGTTAGAGACAGACGAGCATGATTATAAGATGCACCAGCTACCACTGGCACGCATCAAAAAAGTGATGAAGGCCGACCCAGAAGTCAAGATGATCTCAGCCGAGGCCCCCATTCTGTTTGCTAAAGGCTGCGATATCTTCATAACAGAACTGACCATGCGAGCCTGGATACATGCTGAAGAGAACAAACGTCGCACCCTTCAGCGCTCCGACATTGCCGCTGCGCTTTCAAAGTCGGACATGTTCGATTTTCTGATTGACATTGTTCCCCGCGAAGAGGCCCAGACTCATAAGCGGAGTGGTGGACAAAACGCTGCTGCTGTACAATCATCTGCTCACGCATCGGTGCCAACAGGTGGGCTCGCCCAGCCGGGTGTGCATCAACAACACCCAATGGCCCCTCCTGACTATAGTCTGGGTCAGCATATGCAACAGCCAGAAGAGTTCCGTCAGCCTGTCATGTATCCCGGCGCTGTGCAAGGCGACCCCGGCCCTTACAGCCAGCAGCAGATGTTCGACCCGGGCTATGGAGTGTACAACCCTATGCCACAACAAACTGTGAGTGGGGAAGCTGGAGATGAAACGAATCATCGGCTGATCTAAGCAGCAAATGTATCCCGCAGGTCAGCGAGATGCCGGGAACGATGCAGATGCTGAGGGCGAAAGGGAAGATTTTGGACCTTGATGATGTTGCTACTACTACTAATGGTGTTTTTGGTGTCGGACATTCAAATCAAGATATTGTTGTGGGCATCCGAGGTCTCTTGCGAGGTGGAATGAACGGAGAGGGGGGAGGGACTGCAGAAGGTAGGCGATCAAAGACTGAACGGGGCCATTCTGGCCATTCAACGTTGTACTCGACTGGTGTGGCAAATGCGTCCACACGCGGGCAACGTATGAGGTACAAGGGCTCCAGCAGGTGGTTGGGTATTGATGACAAGGGCACAACTTCGGAAGACTTGTTGGATATAAAGCACACATGCAGCAGGCAGAGGGTTGACTGGCGAGGAAACAGCGCAAAGCACCGTTGTGGTGTTGGAGTGCCGCCGCCACTGCCATTGACCCCACATGTACAGTGTGACAATACTTGTAACACGATGACGATTTAATTTACTGTATGCACGGGCGGGTTTCTTGTTTCCTGTTACTGCTCGCGGGCTTGGCTGTGCCCATAATTCCATGTGTCTCCAAAAGTTCTATTAGCGTAAGTACCTATGTACCTGGGTACTTAAGTAAACAACAAACACATTACCTAGGTACATGCACATACAGCCGGTTACATAACTACATATGTGGATACATGCACTGTCGCTACCAGAAATGTAGCTACATACATACCGTCGTACATAAACTACACATTCACATTGAGTTAGTTCGTGTGTGATAGACCTCTGGGCAGGGTGAGAGACCCTCTGGGCAGGAACAAGCAAAACACGTCCAACGCAATTACCCCCACCAAATGTGGCCCGTGCCTGCTCGTCCCTCCGTCGGCCCTTTCCCCGCGCTCTCAACCTCCCCCACCTCATTTCTCTCCGTCCTTCTAAAACTCCCCGTACCTCCGTCTCTCTCTTCCTCTATCCTCATAAACTCATCTTCCTTCACTTCTTTTCTGTTATCCTGCTCAAAACACCATTGCCGGCGACCTCTTAAGCGCCCCATTTTCTATTCTCCTAGACTGCTTACGAGCCGTCACAACCGCGCTTCCTCCATTCTCACACCCGCCCAACCTCAACAAAATGGTCAAAGCCGTCGTCGCGGGAGCTTCCGGCGGAATCGGTCAGGTCAGTTTGTGCCGACACACTTGGTTTTCACTCATCACTGACCGCTGTATAGCCGCTGTCCCTGCTTCTAAAAGCCGACCCCAATGTCACAGAGCTCGCTCTGTATGATGTGGTCAACACCCCAGGTGTCGCTGCCGACCTCTCTCACATCTCCTCGCCCGCCGTAAGCAACAGATTCTATATTGTCTGGGAACGTGCTAATGCCCTTAGGCCGTGACCGGCTATCTGCCAAAAGATGACGGCCTCAAGCAAGCTCTGACCGGTGCTGATATTGTTGTCATCCCTGCTGGCATTCCTCGTAAGTATTGAACCTGTCTCGTCGTCCCTAAACCATTGCTGACTTTAGACAGGCAAGCCCGGTATGACTCGCGACGACCTCTTCAAGATCAATGCCGGCATTGTTCAGGGTCTGATCGAGGGCATTGCCCAATACGCACCCAAGGCATACATTTTGGTCATTTCCAACCCCGTCAATTCGACCGTCCCCATTGCGGCTGAAGTGCTCAAGCGTGCCAACGTCTTCGATCCCAAGCGCTTGTTTGGTGTCACCACTCTTGACGTTGTACGAGCCGAAACCTTCGTGGCCAGCATCAGTGGTAGCAAAAACCCCTCCGAAACCACCATTCCCGTTATTGGTGGACATTCTGGCCAGACCATCGTCCCTCTGTTCAGCCAAGCCAAACCTTCTGTCAACATTCCTGCCGACAAACTTGATGCCTTGGTGAACCGTGAGTCAAGCTACCACTTGGCTTAGAATCCTCACTGACCTGTCAGGCGTACAATTTGGTGGAGATGAAGTTGTCAAAGCAAAGGACGGCGCCGGTTCTGCTACGCTCTCTATGGCCTATGCAGGTTACCGGTAAGTATGGAATCATTGCGAGCTGTATCAAGACTAAAGTGTTTTAGTTTCGCCCAGAAGGTCATCAAAGCCGCCAAGGGCGAGAAGGGTATTGTCGAGCCCAGCTACGTCTACCTTCCTGGTGTTCCAGGCGGTGAGTCAATTGCCAAGGCTACCGGTGTTGACTTCTTCTCTGTCCCCATTGAGCTCGGCGTGAGTTGAGCCTGCCTCGCTACTGAAGAATTTGACTAACATTGTTTAGCCCAATGGTGTGGAGAAGGCTATCGACGTTGTCAGCAGCGCCAATGAGCATGAGCAGAAGCTGCTCAAAGCTGCCTACGACGATCTGAAGACCAACATCTCGAAAGGTGTCGAGTTTGTCAAGAACCCTCCGCAGAAGTGAGTGTATTCTGCGCTTGGACTGTCGCCGCTTCCTGGTGGATTGGTACTAATGTCGCCTCCGGCAGATAGATTATAGAACGGTGTGATGACTGGGAGTGTATATCGCTCATGACAGGAAAACAAAACGTCTAGAATAAACTAGGCCCGGAATGGTTGAGTTCGAGGGTAGGGATTTGTCAAATCTCGAAGACCAAGTAGCTTAACAAAATATATCCGGTGACGCCAACGTTGTGCACTTGCCTTGACATTTTCTTGCGTGATGTGTAGTAATTATACGGATGCAGGTTCGGCGAGCATAGAGTGCTGTTACTTTGCCAGTTCTAAGACACGATATTACTTAGGGTAGGCCAATTCCTGATGCTTTGCCCAGTGGTCGCTACGAAATACAGGCGAGTATCAACAGCCCTACTCTCAGGCTTTTGCACCCACGGTCCGGATCTGAAAAGTCGCCGTTGGCAATCCACTCGACTCTGCTGTCACTGTAGCTGTGACGCCTAACCCGGCAAGGCACCCTCTCACCAAGCCCGCCGGAAAATATAGGAATGGCTGCACTCTGGTCATGCTGTTCGCGTCTCTGCCTAATCCTGGATCGCCAGTTGCGGCGGCAGCTGCCGCTACCGCTGGGTCGTATTTTTTAGTGTCAAATGACATGCGCATCAAAGGTTTGAAAGTATTGTCTGTGAGTACGTAAATGCCGCGATGGTTTGTCTTCAGATTGTCTATCTGCTTTCGAAACAGCAGCGTCCATAGATCTTTGCAAAGGAACTTGATTGTGCTGAGGGGATCCGTTGGGCGAGGCGTCGCTCGAGAGAATCTACCGCATGTATTGTCAGTACGAGCTGCCCTGTTCCAACGATGCGGTAGGAAGCATGAGAAACATACCGTTCCACGATTCCAAGGCCTACCCGATAGCCCAGGCTTTCCAACCGATGAAACACGGCTTCCCTCGCCTCTTCCTCGTCTACAGGTGCAGTGCCTCCCACAGTCGTCCCCGGACCACCCGCTACAGTACTGTTCGTCTCGTTATCCACTTGCGATCCTGCTCCTCCTGTGCCTGGTTTGTGTGTCGAGGATGTCTCTGTGTCTAACCAGTCTTCTTCTCTCGCTGCAAGGTCGGCGCTGATACGATACGCCATGGGAACAAGCTCTATGAGGAGCAGGTCGAGCGAGGAGAGGCTGACAAGAGTAGCCGTCGGGTCCAGTAAAGTGGCAGCCTCTGCTGCTGTTGGAGTCGATTGAGCCATTTCCCCCTTCTTTGTTCCCCTCTCGCGGAGACGGCGTGCTGCTTCGTATGCCTATCTATTAAAAGTGGTTTGAGGAATGTGTAGGCGAACGGCGTCGTACACTATCTCGGTTGCGTTGGGAGCGGCGGTAAGCAGGGTCGTGTGGCCGCGGCAATGCTGAAGTAACAGAGCTTGTATACGGGAACGGGTGGAATATGTGGTGTTCTGTAAGGTACGGAAAGGTGTGGTTTTGTCGCGTGGGTGTGCTTGTGAAGAATTGGCTATGTATTTCCTGGGATGGTCGAGGTTGGATCCAAATGCCATCGCTTGGCGTACCCTGATCCTCAATTGGCCTAGAACCAGGACGCAGACAATATCTAACTGCACAGATGAATCGGACCAAATTTCTACATAACCATCCAGTATATATATATATCGAATAATTTAAATGAATACAATGATGCGACAGTAAATAGATATGACCGAAACAGAACAGGTGTGCTAAGTACCTGTAGTACATGGTATAGGTGATTGCGACTAGAATCACAATGCATTAAATAGTACATGTATAAAAAAGGGAAACATGTCAACTGCGACCGCCCCAAAAGTTTCTCTTTGTGCCCATCTTCTTACCGGTGCGTGGCCTCGTCTTTTCCAGCCTCTTACACGTCACGTCTGCCTTTACCAGGATAAAGTTCTGGTCAAATATATGACCATTGGCGTTGCCGCATCTTTCAAGAGCAGGAGCCAGGCTCATCTGCACCCTTCTGCCCTTACGTTCCTCGTCTTCGTCAATGTCCTCCATTTCGGAATCATAAAATCCATAGCCCCAAAACTGATTAGGTTGGCCACCGGTAAATGTGACAAAACGATAGTCGGCACGTTGCTTCTTCATGCGCAGATCAAGTGCCACAGCCGCCGACACGATGGTGTAAAGCTGGTCTTTTCCTTCCCGTAATGACTTCGTACTCCATGGCCGTAATCTTTTCATTAATCTGCCGCGAAACCTTCTGATCCACTTCAAGATGGGTTTGGCGTCGAATGTCGGGCTCCATCTACCATCGACCTCGGGCACCAACAAATTGACCGTGAGAGCTCGCCAACGATGGTATTCTTCGGCTTGCTCCTCGTTCTTGACGGCTGACAAGTTATAATGAGTACTTTGTGGTAGGGAACTTCGCGGGAAAAATATACCTTTCCGCAGCGTATCATTGATGGGCCTGAGCTTCCTATCGCCCAGTTTGCCCGCCCAAATATAACCACAACCCTTATCTAAATTGCTGAAAACCCGTCGCTGAAGCTGAGACCATAGATATGCTTGAATGAGAAGTGGCCTATCGTTGGCGTGTTTGAGGTAGGAGGTGTAATCCTCGGTTAAAGAGCTAAATAATTCCCTGGATGAATGGACATGAGGACGTCGATTGCGTGACGTGGGAGGGCCAGAAAAATACTCGCTGGACCACATGCGGATTTCTCCACGTAAATTCTGGAGATCTTCAATGAGCGTTGCTTCCTCTGATCTATATACGACAGAGCCTCGCTCTGGAATACCGTGTGGTCCCATTGATTTCCTCTGCAGCTCTTTGCGAAGCGCATCTCGTTCTCTAGTGACCTGGTAGAATCGTTGGACCAAGTCCTCCTGAGTGCTCCCTGCCCGCACATCTGGTCGTGAAACCGACTTGGGCGGGATAAGAGGGGATCCATTTACCGAAGGCGGACCCGTACTCGATGAGTCGGACTCATCAGACATATCTCTCACCCCCCGTGGTGAGGCCATGTTGGTGGTTGGGGGCACATATCGGACTTTGGTCTTGGGTACGGTCTTGGGCAACAATACTTCTTCGTCAGACCACTCGGGATCTTCGTTGAAAGGGTCGTCCATGGGGGCCGAGAGAGAGAATGGGAGGTGGGCGTGGGCGCGGGTGTGGGGGGGAGACGGCGAGATGGAGGGCAGAAACTCGGCGGAAGGACAGGTCTGTCGAAGAGCACTGAGGGTGGAAGTGCGCACAGCTTTTGATTTTTGATTCAGTCAGCCTTGGTCGGTCTAAGTCCAGGGGCGAAGGATTGAAGCGCTCGTCGGTTCAACTCAATCATCCACTCGTACACGAGACGATAGGACCGAGAGAGAAGAAGACATCAGACGCACCGGGATCCGCCATAGCAAGCGGCACTATTCAGCTACCATGCTGCGCCGTAGGTGGGCGGTGCTCGCAGCTACATGTACTTCTGCTCGCAATAAAGGGGGCTGGGAAACATGAACCATCTTGCACACGAGTAGATAGGTAGATAAATAACCAAGCGGCCTGGCCGTGGTGCCGTACAGCCATTGAGTGGCCGATTTAGGCGGAGAGGGGAAGGGGTGGGGGCAGCGCGGTTGGGGAGGCGGGGACGCTTGTCCAATCAGCCGGGAGAGGCATAGCTCGTCACCTTGGACCTTGGAACGGTTGGACCCGGCGTCTTCATTGATCCGGAGTACGCATGTGCTTTGTATTGTACTGTACGGTACTGTACTGTAATTTGCTCGTACTGTGCCATGGCTAGCACATCATGATGACTAAGGCCCGATATTGCTCCACTATAATGCATGTCATGTTCCACCACCGTTAGTGACTCAACTAGTCACCTAGGTAGTTAGTAGGTTATCATCAAAGCAATCAGTTGCAAATGCGAAGCACTAAGCTTACCACACAACCACCACCACCACCGCCACACACAAACATTGCGACTTCTTCTTTTTCTTCTCCCCCTACCTCCTCCTCCCCTTCATGTGGTGCTTTGCCATCTTCGCTTGCCATTCCAATTTCCTCTTGGCCAATTCTAACCCGTCACATTCATTCAGTCCCCTCGAAAACCTTGAACACCATATCACTTACCCACCTTCATGCCCATGAAACTTTACATCATTTTGACCTTTTTGTTGAAAAGTACCTGCTTCACTCCGCCCAAACACTCTCATCATGTCCACTTCAAGTTCGGTGCCGCACTCTCCCGGATCTACTACCATCAAACCTCCCAGTAGTGGTCGGCATCGTGTCATCTCCTCGTGCCTGACCTGCAGAAGAAGGAAGGTTCGATGTGATCATGTACACCCAGTTTGCGGAGCCTGTGCTCGAGGCAGCCACGTTTGCACATATGCCACAGATGGAGGTTTGGCGCCAGCCACTACGACCCGCCGTCACAGGATCTCCAAGTCTAGTACTATCACCAGCGGGATGACAACAGGCGGAGCTGATATTCAAAATCGCTTAGATCGGTTAGAGCGGCTTCTCGAGAAAGCAGTTGGCGTACATCCTGCCCAATCGTCTTCCAAAAAGGATTTTGAAGATGATCAAGTACAGTACGATCAAGTGTCCCCTTCTGATAGTCAGAACTCGCAGCCGGGCATATCTTCGGATAACCAGGACGGAACTTTATTGTTGGACGGGGAACAAACTAGATTCGTGTCTTCGCTACACTATGCCCTGTTGGCAGATGAGGTAAACCGAGCTCGCCTTTTGACCTTTATTTTCCCGCTTTATGCCGCAGAGGACGTCACTGATCAGCAGGCAAACAGATCCAGGATATCAAGGCACTTCTGAGCGTCCAAGATGAAGAGCGCCATGATGAGCCTACCCGCAACAATCTTGTTCACCTTCTTTCTCTCGGAAGAGCCCGAATTGGCCAGACCTTGGGCCACTTTTTGCCTGAATCTCAGAAGCATCGCGATACCCTTCTTGATATTTTCTTCACAAACGTTGATCCGATGCTTCATATCACTCACAAACCAACTCTAATCCGAAAGTTCAATGCGTACGTGCAGGAAACGCACCCCATGTCTTTTGCTGTGTTTTATGCTTCTGTGAATGCTTTGCCCCCAACAGTGGTCGAAAACAAGTTTGGGGAGAAGAAGGAAGAGCTTTTGACAAGATTTGAATCGGGTCTGGAGATTGCATTGGCACGAGAAAACTATTTGACGACATCAAGTCTTGAAGTCTTCCAGGCTTTTGTCATGTGGTTGACATGCATTACAAAGGAAGAAGATATGGGTAGGTGGAGCCATTCGCATCGTCTCATGTTGGCTGACATGAAAATGCAGGCAAGGCGTGGGCATTACTGGGTGTTGCTATTCGGATAGCGCTCAACCAAGGTCTTCATAGAGACCCTTCATTATTTCCGGCGGGGTCTTGGGACGCTGTCACCATTGAATTGCGACGCCGAACGTGGCACCAAGTATGTCATCTTGAATTCCGAGCCGCAGAATATAAGGGGCAAGAACCGGGTATATCTGAAGATGACTACACCACTCTACTCCCACGCAACATTGAAGACGATGAGCTCATTGAAGGTGCTAGCCCGGGAGCATCACAGTATGACGAAGCAAAGTTTACTTGCGTCACCTTCCAAATTGTTCGATTCATGGGGATGCGCGCTCTACGGCATATAATTAAGAGTACGTATAGGCTCGAACGAAAAATACTAGAATCAGGGCTTCACGGCACATCCGGACCCGACCCTGCTCAGGAACTCAGAGACATATACGAGCAAATCAAAACCATGGTCAATAACATGCATGAAGAGAACTATCAAAAATACCTCAGATTCTGTAATCCCGAGATACCATTACAACGCCTTGCGATGGGTTTGTCCTCGTTGATGGAGTGGAGATGCTACTTACTCTTCTGGCTACGTATGCCACGTGCCTATCGCGATGTGGTCTTCTCGAATGAGATTAGGAAATCGTAGGTGCACATTGCCAGCCTAGGAGACCCATCTGACAACTTCTCCAGTATATTCGAAAAGTCTGTGAATTGCATAGAAACACTGAACAATGCATCTGTGGATGTCGATGCTGTGCGATTTCAATGGCATATAGGTGCGGCATCTTTCCACCATGGCCTGCATCTCCGAGATTGACCGTGATTATCTAGGGTCCCATTCATCATTCCAAGCCATCATGCATATCTTGTCTGAGCTACGGAACCCCCTCTTTGATGCCCCTGACCGACAGCGCGCATTACGCGCACTTGAACTTTCGAGGCTGATAAAAGAAACGAATCAAACTAAGCCCTGGCAGGCCATCAAAAGTATGATTGATAAACTGCTCGCGAACTCTTCATTGAACAGTTCGACGAACCTTGCCACGCCTGTCACGTCGAACCCACCTCTGGAAATGACCCCCCCACTATATACCCCATCACATGTATCATCCTATACCGCACAAGATGATGTCGCACAATTAATGTGTTCGCACACACAGCCGCAGATGCAGTCTTCTTTTCAAACATCTCCACCAGGGCAAATGCAGTTCAATTGGGATGACCTCAATCTGAATGGCATTGTAGGCATGCCGGAGAATGCAAGTAGGAATGACATGCCGGAATTCGATTTCGTTAGTGAAATGCGCTCGACGAGACTGATGGTTCGCTGACGAAAATACAGGGCTTTTGGGGCGACCCAACCAACTTTGGCAATGAGCAATTGATGACTTTCCCCGCCGATGAAGAGCTGCTCCTTCCATGGAACGTATGATGGCTCACTTATGAAAGTACCGGAGGATGTACGGGGGATGGGTAGATGGGAATGTGTGAGATCAGCTAGGGTAGGGCTTGTTTGTACCTACGATATAAGGAAGACGAACGCTATCACTTTGCATTAGGCTGATTACAAGCCTGATTACTCTTTTGTTGCGAATACCTTTACGCCAAACGTCCAGTCACAAAGCAAAAAGTTCTTCACTGATCAAAACTATCACGCTTGGTCGTTTTTTGGATACATTTGTACATTGATTATTGATCCAAGCACATAATGTGTAGTCCAAAAAAATTGAAAACAGAGATACAATATCAGAACGCTCATCCCCGTCTATGCGTCATATCGTGATTTATCCCTGACGATATATACCTGCCCAACCAACACAGTGCAGCCGACCACCATAGCAATAGCAATAATAGGTAGATTATACCTCACAAAATCGCGACTGCGCACGTAGATGAACTTGCGCTGCAAAATATCCCTCCAAAGCAAGCCGGCCAAGGACGCACTGAATGCTACGCTAAACGCACCATAGTTGACTCCAATCACCATGCTATACACAGTGGCCCAGAAGGTGCGGTTCGAGATGGCAGTGTCATTCATGGTGTGTATGTCCTGCCATGCTTGGACAACGCGCGAAAGGAGAATGGCAGTTCCAATGTTCGTTCCCGCAAACTGGAAGTATGTTAGTGGTTGGTCAAAGTGGAAAGAAGAGGGTAAGGGAAACGTACGTTGCAAAGGAGCACGGAAATGAACCCCATACCGCCAATCGCACCAACTGTGCCGGTTTTGTTGACCCAAGCATCCCACCCGTAGGCGAAAACGGGAACCCATCCTTTGGTGACCAGAGCTTGCACGAGGATGAACATGCAGAACGCAAAGGGGATGAGTGCAATCGGAAGATGGGTCATAACAGTTGCAGCAGTGGGGAAGGTGATATGAAACCAGTTCCAGCGGGCTGCAAAAATTGTTGAAAGCGTACGCCGCTCCTGTAACTGCGTAGTCGGCTGAGCGGCGGGTTCGCGGGTTGGTGAACTCATTGGTTCTGCTGCATGCTTCTCTTCATCGTCTCCTGGGACAGTGGGAGAAACCATTCCACTGTTGGTTTCGCGTTGAGTGGCTATCTGCCGAGACTCGTGCCTATTCATCCAGCCCCAGACAAGATCAAAGCAGAACGTAACGATTGCTGCTGGACTTGTGATCCAGAACGCGTGGATCTTGTGGCCGTTTTGGGTAACGGCATTCACGACAAGAAGAGTGATCAATGTGACTGCCAAAATAGAGGCTGCAACGGTGGCTCCCACCTTATCCAAGTACGGATTCATGATTTCGTTGAGGGGTAGAATCTTTTCGGGTGGGTCCTCCGCATTGACTCCGGTGGTCTCTGTGATGGCCCTGGGAACGTTGGGGTTGATTGGCTTCCTCTCCTGCTCTTCCTCGGACAACTGATGCATCTCGATGTGCTTAGGAATGAGAGATTCGTCCCGGAAAACAACATAGAGGAGAGCAGGGAAGAGAACAACGCCCGTGACGACAGTGGGAACCACTACATTCGCAGAGTAGTTTATGAACTTGATACTGAAGGCGCCGGCAATTACTAGGTTAGTAGGATTAGATGATACGAGAATGGCTGAGGCAATATTGGCCACTGCGAACTGGGCATAGATCCAGGCACGAGGATGGGCGATGTTGGCAGAGACACGGGTCATATAGGCAAGGAAGGGAGTGCCAGAGAGAATAATGGGGTCGTTGCCAATACCAGCCGTAAGGACGAAGAAAAACGTGTAGAGGGACAGGTAGAGACGGTAGCCGGCGTTTCCACCCGACTTCAAGACGCGGTAGGCCATGTAACGAATGAGGCCCGAGGCATCGATGGAGATGGCAATGTAGGCGAGGGAGACAAAAAAGAGCATAATATCGTATGGGGCGATATTATTTGCGCCAATAATGCCATCGTGGACTTCGGTGCGACCAATAGCCAAGATAGCCAAGAGGAAGAGGTTGGCGATGAGAGGCGCGGTGACGAAGTTCATGGGTATGTTGACGCGTACGAATGCACTGCTGCCGTTGTTGCTGCGGCTATCGCCTTTGGGTGCTGCAATGCGCAGAGAGTCAAGGGCCTTGGTTATGGCACGCAGGAGAATGCGTGGAACAGGGATGGGGATGGTAAAAGGGAACAGCACAATGATGTCTGCGAGGTGTTAGTTGGTTAGACTGATGGGAGCGGTGGGTTCCTTACTTGTCAAGATGAAGACGATTAACGTAGTTATAGAGCGCCAATGTTTGATTTGTGAAGTGTCAAGACTTGCCCGTATGCGCTCAATATCGGTAGCAGAGGCCATGTTGAGATTGATATGTGCTGTTTTCACGTGAGGTGAAAAGCGAGGGCGGAATGATTAATGTCGGGAGGTGATGTAGTGAAAGGGAGGATGCAAAACTGCTGTGGTGGGAGCTGGATTGCGATCAATCAAGGCTTTTATACGTATGTAAACGTATACATGCAGCATGTAGTCAATGTGCCTAAGTTCTCAAGTGTTGTAAGTTTTGAATATCAGGCGGCGTTCAAAGAGTTATCAAAAGCACGCTTGTTGAAGAAGCACTAGTCGTCTCCGTCTAAGCACCAGCGACAGCGTAGAAGACATTGAACCGTGCCGAGAGAGATTTCAAACATGATGCGAAGGAAAATGGGACGGAAGGAGGGAGTGGAGAGGATGACGGAGGTTGGCCCAAAACCTTGGAAGCGTTGAAGGCGGGCACAAAGAGGCTAGCGCTGCCAAGCGAGGCCAGCCGCTACACGTGCTAAGCGTGCTATACTAGGTGTTCTCTTTTTATACATACAACTTCCATATATAACTATTTGCCTATGTAGTTAGGTATTGTCGTCTTGGTGCCTCGCGGTGTGCTGTTCCAAGGTTTTCACCACCGCCCGCACCTGCCCTATTACGGCTAGACCCGGCCTTGGCGCCGTGGCATTTTTCCAACGTGCATCTGAATCCCTCCTCAATTGGCACCATCTTTAAACACATTCCCCTCATCATGTGACCGATCCGGACCCCCTGGTCCTTCTCAAGCTACAAAAACACTTGGAACATTTGACATCGACGGACCTTATGTAACAACTTGATACCTGGGCCAAGCGAGTGCTAACCTTCCTTCACCTTACTTGCCGGGTCTGGCCCAGCCTGCATCTATACATTTCTATCTGATTTGATACTGTATCATCACTGCTCCAAAATAGCAATTCGATTGACGCCGCAATGGTTGCGAGGGCTCTCGTCCTACCGGTCAAAAGCCTCCCGGTTGATCTAAAGAATCGGAACATTATGAGTGCCCTCATTTTCTAGTGAGACTGATGCACCGACCTACCAAGGAATTGTGTTCGTCCATGAATAGCTACAACGCCTTCCTATTTCTTAAGGTATCAAGGCTGGTTTGACCTCCATCATCTTCTCACTCATCACTTCGTCCGCTTGCAATTTGCTGGCCATTGCTTTCTCTCTCCTTCACTTCGATTTCTGTTCTTCTGTTCTTCTCTTCCATTCCTTGTCTCTCTCTATTTTCAACTTTTGTGCCGTTCATTTTTCTCCTGCGAATTTCATGGTCTTCAGCACTATTCTCTTTCTGATATCCTTCAAGTCTGTCTAAAATACGTAAATCTTATCCTGATCTCTACGTACACTCGTCCATGCCATCTACAATCGCTATAGGACGGCAGCATATGCCCATTTCTGACGTGGATGAGCGCGGGCAAACCCATGTAGATGGGACAGGGAGGCAATACATCGACGAAGACAGGGCGGAATATGGCACTTTCATGAAGTTGCCTACGCAGAACGAGTACTTGTCCAATCCTACCGAGCTAGCTGCCACTCTCCACATAATTGAGGGGATCAGAGCATCACTTATGCAGCAGTCTGAGAAAATGACACTTCATACCCCGCGTACACCTCGTATTCCCCTCAGGACGAGACTCCCACGCGCTCACCTGGAGTCATTGGTGGGTCAAGATTCTCATCATCCCGACTATTCAAAGCCAAGTTTGTATAGTCCCCGACATATCGAGCAACCAACTATTTCTGAAAGAGAGACCAAACGATTCACTTTCGACAAAGGGGACTTCAAGCAAACCGGCTTTGACGGAGATACAAAGTTACCCATCTCTAGTGGCAGAGACGTTAAACAATCTACATCCACTCACAGCGATGATAAACATGTCCCGTGGATGGAAGACGAGGTGCGCTTTCCTAAAGATCTTCCTCCGAGGGAGCAGAGACAAAGCACGTGGCGTCGTTCCCTCCACCACATGAACCATACCAATCGACAGACTAGCACTATGTTGTTCGGCCCCGGTGGGCCTGCTACACAGATTGATCCTGTGTATCCCAGTGGACCTGGTGATTGGAAAAGTAATGAGTCTAGCGCAGTAGTTAAGCATGACTACCTGTACAAACTTTCCAAAGCCCTCTTGCTATACGGTGCTCCTGGTCATCGGCTAGAGAGATACCTTTCCATGACGGCTATCGCTTTGCAAACCACTGTCGAGTTTACTTTCCTGCCTGACAGTTTGACAATGTACATTGACGATGCAAAGAGCCACACTGGCTATTCCCGGCTCATCAAGGGCGCAGGAACAGATTTAGGTCGCTGGCTTGACGCTCACAATGTCTCTAAGCACGTCATCAACAACGAAATGACTGTTGAAGATGGCATATACGAGCTCAACGAGATTGCCGGTAGGAAACCAGCACATAGCGACTGGTTCCTTCTTTTCATTTATGGTCTCGCCGGCATTGGCATCGCTCCGTTTGCGTATGGCGCTCGTTTCGTGGACCTTCCACTTTGCTTCGTATTGAGCATTATGTTGGGGGTGATGCAGATCAAGCTTGCGCCTCGCAATCACCTCTATTCAGTTCTTTTCGAAGTCTCGGCTGCAATCCTCTTTTCCTTCGTCGGGCGTTTGCTTGGTTCTATTAAAACTACAGAAGGTGACAGGGTCTTCTGCTATGGTGCCATCAGCGAGGCAGCTATCAACTTAATCCAACCCGGTTACTGGATCACAAACGCGTGCCTCGAGCTCATGAACCGCCAGATTGCCACCAGTGGATCCCGAATCATGTATGCATTAGTCTATGCACTTTTACTAGCTTACGGCGTGTCTGTTGGCTCTTCTCTGTATGGCCTAATTGATCACGACGCAGTAGCAAGTACGGTTTGCGAGGACCAAATCAGCCCCTTCTGGAATCTCTTCTTTGTACCTTTTTTCTCATGTCAAGTCGCCATCCTAGGCGGTGCAAAGTGGAAGCAGCTCCCTGCCATGGTCTTCATCACTTTCTCCATGTACTGCGCTTTCTTCTTCAGCTCACGTTTTGCTCGTGGTTCCTTCACAGTAGGTACAACTGCTGGAGGTATTACTATGGCGCTTCTTGGTAACGCATATGCGCGAATGGGTCGCAGGGTCGAGCGCGTCTTCGAGGGCATGTTTTCTCGAGGCTCTCACTCTTCGTCTCCCGAATCTAGTCAAGGCAGTAACGCTGGTAGCTACACTGTTGATATAGAGCATACGGGATCTGTGTCGACGACGGGGAGCACAAACAGCACTCATGTTGGTTACACATGCGCCGCTGCAGCCATGGTACCAGCGATGATCGTACTTGTGCCCAGCGGTCTGGCAAACAGAGGGTCACATCTCGCCGGTATACTGGCTGCCGAGTCGATTGTTCGAAACCAAACGGGCGTTCCTGCCTTCCCAAGTATTAATGCCGAAGTCTTCACTGCGGCATTACCCATTTACCTCAATGTTATACAGGCCGGTTTGGGTATTTCCGTGGGATTATCTATAGGGGCGCTAGCCGTATATCCGTTTGGAAAGAGTCGCAGTTGGGTCATGAGCTGGTAAGAGTGCCGGACTTACTTTCGTTTCTTAGAGAGGTGTTGCTACATTATAAGTTACTTGTCTTGTAGCTAACCTTGCTGTACTTACCCTTTTTCGTTCGTTTATATAATGGGGTATTGTGAGCTGGACCCATACCCCAACAGTCGTTCTCTTTAGATTCTAGAATATGCAATATGGGAATAACGAAGTTCAAACATGCTGCTGCTCTAAAGGATAGAAAATATAGTCTAATTAACAGGTATGTACAATTAACAAACTATCGTATATTTAAAATTAGTCTTATTTTTGTAGCTAAGGACGCCCACCTTGTTTTTGTCACTCTTTTGGGGGTTTTTTTTTTTGTTAGATAGAACACCTTTTAACAAGTCGACAGTAAAAAAATTAGTCTTATAAGTTAGCGTAGATTAATTAGCTTTTAATTTTTTATTAATTAAAAGTGTTTTCTTTTTCGCAATTAACTAGTGTAATCAAATACCTAGAACATACAAGCCAGCTTAGTAAATCTTATATTTAATCATCATGCAGCCGGGATCTCGACTAGCGGTAGATTGAGCAAGTTTCGTCATTTTAGTCCAAGGTCGGAATATATGCAGCTAGTTCGTAGGTCGACCGTCCACTTAACCGCCTCAAAATCTCTCTTTGTGGAGGGTGCGAGGAACCCTGCCATCTAATGATACGCTAAACTGTGGTAGCACCACTAGGAATCGTTTCGGATATTTATTGTCAGATCTGGAGAGATATGCGGGGGATGTTCTGCAAGTATTACTTTTTCACTCTTTTTCCGTTGCTCGTTCACTTCAATAGCATCGCTCTCGCACTTTCAAGACCCTAGAAAGCGGACCAAACACACTGCCAGAGTTATGCCAGACACCGTCGAACTAGCCAGAGGCTATGCGCTGGTCAACGACACCCAATATGGCGCAGGCATGTTCCTCCTCCAAAGACTTGAGGTTACTCCGGGCATGAAAGTTCTCGACGTTGGCTGCGGTCTGGGTAATCTGTCAAATCACATTGCAGATCTTGTCGGGTCTGATGGGAGTGTTGTCGGCATTGATCCCAGCCAGGAACGTGTTACCATTGCCCTTGAGAAGCAGAAACCCAATACTTCGTTCTATGTGGGTATAGCTGAAGATCTGTCGCGGTTTCCTGAGGCCAGTTTTGACGTGGTCTACGTGAACTCGACCTTGCACTGGGTGCAAGACCAACCCACTGCGATGAAGGAGTTTGCGCGAGTGCTGAAATCCGGAGGGCGGCTAGGCATTTCGGGTGGATCTGGGGATTACCTTACTGCGCAGGAGAAGATCAAAGAAGCAGTATTGTCGAGAGAGCCTTATTGCAATTATCCAGAAGAAAGCCCACCAAAGTTTCTTAAAGAGAGTGAGCTTAATGCCTTGCTCGACAATGCCGGGTTTTCCGAGAGAAGCATTGTTGTCAACAAGATTGTTAAGTCGACCAAAAATGCAGATGCAATGATTGACTGGCTGGATACGAGCTCGTCTGGAAAAACCTATGGTAGCATGCCAGTCGAATTACGCCCACGCGCGAGAGAGGAGATGAAGGTCGAATGGAACAAGCTACTTACATCTGATGGGATTCACATGGAGATGGAATTACTGGTTACTGTAGCTTTTAAAAAATAATCAACCATTTACATCAAAGTACTGCTCCATAAATGCGGCTCCAAAATAAGCGGCTAGGATCTATATGCGCATACTATTCTAGAACATTGATGGATTGGGACAGCTCTGATCAATTAGGAAGGTTGCCTACGCTCGAAAAATGTGATACAATGTGTCAGATCGGCACGTGTATCTATAAAAGTAGAGCTTTGCCGCTGTTTTACTTGCATTTCCCGCCGTTGACATTCCTCCAGTCCTGAAACCCAGGCTGCAAATCGCGACATGTCTCCCCCACCAGGACAGAGCATACCGTCACCAGAATCTACGCCACATTTTATTCAGGCTTCAGAAACAAACCCATTACGAAATGAAAATCAGGATTCATCAAATCTGGAAAAGGGAAATATATTCGTTGGGTCAGACACCACGTCAACAGCTGGGACGGACGGTGCAGAGACCAAAGATCACCAAAACCCCAGAAACTGGACACCAAGAAAGAAATGGGCCAACATTCTTGTAATCTCTACCGTCAGCTTCTTGATGTAAGTCAATTTTCTCCACAAGCTTTACGCAGGTTTCCAGCATTCATCTGACCTCAAAAGACCGCTCGTATCCTCCATGATCGCCCCCGCAGCCGAAGCCATCATGCACGATTTCCACTTGAATTCCACGACCTTTCCTACTTTCGTCGTCTCAATCTTCGTGCTCGGTTTTGCCTGCGGGCCTCTTCTATTCGCGCCGCTGAGTGAGATGTTTGGCCGTGTGATTATCTACCACGTCACGAATGTCCTGTTCGTCATTTTCACCATCGCGTGTGCATTGTCGCAGAATAAGGCGATGCTGCTGAGTTTTCGATTCCTTTCGGGATTTGCGGGTATCGCGACGATAACCATAGCTCCGGCGACTATTGCAGATATCATGCCGCGAGAGAAGAGGGGAAAAGCTGTTTCGATGTGGGCGGTTGGTACTGTCGTGGGCCCTATGGTTGGCCCTATCTACGGTGGTTATGTAACGCAGGTGCTTGGTTGGAGATGGATGTTCTGGATCATTTCCATCGTGGTGAGTGAGCTGTTGTGCAGTTGAATTCTTCATGGTGTGATTTTCTCGCTGATCATGTGTAGGCTGGATGTCTCACGATTATTGCCTTTGGGATCCTCAGGGAATCGTATGCTCCAGTCTTAGCAAAGACAGGAGCTGTGCGGACAGGGAATGGACTTCCCAATCTCAATTACAGCCCCAGCTCGCCTCACAAACCCCACACCATGTCGCCATTCGTACTAAACATTTTGCGACCTATCAAAATGCTCATCTTTTGTCCAATCGTCACGCTCATGTGCCTTTTCATCGCCATGATTTACGCTCTCAACTACCTCTTCTTCTCTACTTTTTCAATCGTCTTCAAAGAAAGCTACAACTTCACGACCTTTGAATCTGGCCTCGTGTTCATTGCCATTGGCATTGGTACACTGTTTGGCCTGCTCTACTTTGGATGTTTCAGCGACAGGGCACTGAAGAAATCCACTGACGCTGGCAAAGCTGCTGTTCCCGAGGATCGCCTCCCTCTCTTGATCACATTACCTGCGGCCCTCACGTTTCCGCTTGGAATATTCATATATGGATGGGGCGTCGAGTACCGTCTGCACTGGATTATTCCGCAGATTGGGACGGCGTTTACCGGGTTCGGATACATTCTGCTATTCACTTGTATCCAGACATATCTGATTGATGCATTCGAGGAGTATGCTGCTAGTGTCAACTGTGCAAATGCGGTGCTTCGAGGCCTCGCTGGAGCACTTGTCCCTCTCAGCGGTTTGGATCTATATAATAGACTTGGCTTAGGGTGGGGAAATTCCTTGTTGGCCTTTGTGGCAGTGGCCTTCACTCCTCTGCTATGGATATTCAGCGTGTATGGGGCAAGGATTCGGACGTCAAAGTTCATCAAATCCGATTTTTAGAAGTTAGGATAGATCAAAAATGCACTTCTGTTACTCTTTGACGAGGGTGAAAGATATTTGGGCACAAGACAGAATTACATGAACAAATCGCTATTTTCTGTGTGAAGGACTAAACCTTTGAATTAACTCGTCTCGCGAAACATTTTCCAATTGAAGCTGTCTCAGATTTCTCCCAGTCTTGAAATATTGCACCCCAGTGGCCATCTCCACAAGCGTGATTACTGCTGTGATAGGAGACATATCGATCTGCAGCTTCTCACCAAGACTATGCCACGAAACAAGCAGATCAGGAATATCCTCTGAGATATTTCGATGTTCAAGATCAGGCGGGGCTTTGAGTTTATTGTGCGGCCCGGACTTTTGAGCCAGTTCCACTAGATCAGTGAATTTGTGGCCGTAGCACTCGTTGGAAACTTCCAAAGCACTCTTCATCCGAAGTCCAAATGCTTCTCCGATTTTGATCCGCACCTGATCAAGCGACCTCATTGCGTTAGCAACGGATCGCGTCAGACCATCTCGGTAGAGGTAAAAATCGCCGTCTGTGTTTTCGATGCGGCCAGCATTCATCAGCATCATGAGCGGGTGGAAAACGCCATTGATATTCAGCAGGGAAACCTCAATAACACTACTGCACCAATTTAATTCCACCGAAAAGAGTTTTTGGATGGTGTCGCGCACTGCTGGGTCAAGATCCCGTTGAAATGCTGCAATGGAAATGATGTGTTTCTTGCCCATGACGATTAATTGCTCTCCCTCCATGCGGCACGAATATGGCGACAGATTTGTCTCGAGAATGCATCCGATTTCAATATCAGCGATGAGTGAGAACAGGTTGCCTGGTACCGCAATGACGGTGTGCTGACGCAGTGAAAACTTCCTAAGCTCCTGCAATATAGTGTGATGGCCTGTGGATGGAACAGTGAGGATGATGATCTTGGAGAAGGCGATGGCTTCGCCCATGTCATGTGTGATCCGAGGAAGCGTAACGCCCTGGACTTTGCCTCGGGCAGTCAATTGTCCCTTTCTGATGACCTCGTTGGCATGTCGGAGATGACTCGAGTGTGAATATACTAGGACATTGACGCCGTGGTTTTTGAGATCTACCGCCAGGGCAAATCCAGCTGCACCGGCACCGATGATGGTCACCCTTTGCTGTGTGTCGATGTTGGTTCGTAGTGCTCGGGGCGCGTGGTTTGTGGTGCCAGGGATAGATGTCCTGAATTGATTTCCCATGTTGATTGACTTCGGCATACGTGGAAGAGGCAAATCTGGTGAGTATAGTGTGGTGAAATGGCTGCATTCAATATGTTTGGGTTGACTGACCTTAATAGATGGTTTTTGGTTTACTGTAGTAATATTTTCGGCGCATCTCCAATTCGCCATCCCGTAGTATTTGAAACGTTCTCATAATAGATCTATGTGACTAATGGATCAGCAAGTGAGCAAGTTGTGAGTTGATCTGTACTAGGTGAGCACATTATTAGTTGAAACTTAATCTGGAAGTAGGGGAGGGGTCCGCCCCGGCTGCATATTTTAGCTGAGTACGGGTTAGAACTTGGAACTCAGAAGGGTTAGGCCAACGATGTTTTTATACACATCTAAAAATTTAACCACAATTTTCTATATTTTAGTAATATTAGTTAATTTTAATTTTAATTTTAAAAATTAAATTAATTACAAAGAAGAAAACACTTCTAGTTAATGTGTCTTCTTCTTCGTAATTAATTAGTGAAACTTCTAGTTAAAAATTTAATAGAATTTTTTTAGTATTTTTTTTTAAAAAATTTAAATACTGATTAACATCAATTAGGCTGGCATACTACCTACTCCGACCGGGGATAATTCTTCCCCTAGAATTACCTCGTACACTAACAATCCCTTTATAAACCCTCTACCCTCTAAAAATGTCGACATTATTACTCCAACCCGAAATCCACCTGCAACAACAAGTTCTTCCGGAGGGAACCAAACGCCAATCAAAAACAACCTACATAATCTACTTCATCACGGGCAACCCGGGGCTAATCGGATACTACCGCAACTTCCTAACCCATCTCTACAGCCTGCTTTCACCATGTACCGACACGGCGCGGATCCACATCTACGGGCGCAGCTTGTCCGGGTTCGAGGTAGATACTCGAGTAGGAGCAACAAACCATGCGTCTCCTCCTCCATACAGCCTTGACGAGCAGATTGTGCATTCAATAAGCGCGTTGGAAGCGTTGGTGCGTGATGTCCAGGAGAAAGATGGCGGTCAAGATATCCGAGTGATATTGATGGGACATTCGGTTGGGGCGTACATTTTGCTCGAGGTCACGCGGAGGATGATGGAGAGAGCGAAACGAGCTCAGAGTGGTGGGATAGAAGGAGTGCGGGTTATAGGCGGCATCTGTTTATTTCCCACTGTGACGCATATTGCGAGGTCGGCTAGTGGGCGGAAGAGCAGTGTATGTCTTTGCAAAACATGGTTTCGCCTTCGAAATTTCGATTTGATATGCTGACGCACAAGTAGTGGTTGCTCACGAACCGCCATTTTGCATTCCTGGCTTCGCTCTTCGTGAAGCTGCTCACGTTTCCTATCCCCATGGCAGTTCTTGTGCTCTTGATTAGGGCTTGCATGGGATTTCCGGCGGATGCCGCCCAGGTAACAGCTGCCTTTATCAAGAGCCGCAATGGTGTGCAACAAGCACTCCACATGGCACGCGACGAAATGCTTGAGATCACGACGGACAATTGGAGCGAGGAGATCTGGAGCACCGCGAGTTCACAATCTGGCCCGATTCTGCGATTCCTGTTTGCTAAACGTGATCACTGGGTAGCAGATGAGACAAGAGACGAGTTGATAGCTGCTCGCGCTGCAAACAAAGGGTACAGCGATCACGTGCAAGATGAAGATGGCGATGGAAGACCAATTATGGAGATCGACGAATTGCAGGGGTGGCCACACGGGTTCTGTATCAAGCATAGCATACCAGTCGCAGAACATGTAGCTGGGTATGTGAAAAGCATCCTCGAGAAAGATTCAAGATAACCATGTTGTATGTTTTTGGTTCGATTTGAAGACCTACGTACACTGTTTCATGCATATATACAAATATAGAGATGAACAGCAGTTTACTGTTCATAGCATTGAATGAATTGAAGACAGCTATTACGTGGATTTCGCTTTGGACTTCCGTGTAATGTGAGTTCCCGGAGGCATCTTCAATCGGCCAAATACCAAGACGCATACTACAAGCATGCCTGCGGCTCCAGTTGCATACGCTGTTTCGCGGCCTGCCCACCAGTATAGTGAGCAAAAAATGAGGGGACCTAGCCCCCGGCCAAATTGACCTATTGCAAGTGTCAGCCAGAGCAGAATGAGACATCGGTACGATTAGGATACTGCTTACCAAAACTGCGGTGATTACCCATTTTACCACCTCGTTCTTCTTCGCTTGCTTCGAAACTGCTCAGGCTATTGAGTCCAGTTACAACAGTAGCGCTTGTGACTGCTAGCAACGCAGCAGCTCCATACAAACCACGCTGTGATTCTACCCGGGCAAGCAGGAAGAAGGCCAGGGTAGAGGCAACCACTCCCATTTGTACCACACGTAGGGGATGCATACGCCGCACTACTGATCCCTGAAGAATGGAGGCAATGAGCCCAATGAATCCCAACAACCTGCCAGTATCCTTTGATCCATACATGAACAGATCGTACGTCATGAAGGGCAACGAAAACTCCATCCCAGAAAAGAAAAGGATGAAGCAGAAGTGCGTAGCGTTAAGAAGCAGGTGGGAATTGGTGCGCACGCGGGGCTTTCCTTCGGTATTGGAATTAGCGGTGTCGTCTTTGGGCCGGCTACCAGGCGCAGCTGCCGTGGGCAGAGTTTCAGGAAGGGCAATGTATATGTAAATGGTCTCAACGAGGATTAGAAAAAGCGAGAAGCCAGCGGCTGTGGCAAACGGGTTGTCCTTGACAAGTTGGATGCTGCTCAACCAGGCGCCCAGGGCTGGGCCGAAGGTAAATGCGATACTGAAACAAACACCAACTAGAGCCATGGTGGCGCCGCGCTGGCTTTCATCGCTGATGTCGGCGGCGATGGCCATGGCTAATTGAACATTGCCCTCGCTCAAGCCGCCCACCACTCTGCTCGCTAGGAAGGTTCGGAAATCGGTCGCAGCAACCCACAAGGCCACGCTTAACACATTGCCGGCCATGGACCATAACAGCGCCGTCCTGCGGCCGTATCGATCAGAAAGGGTGCCAATGACGGGCGAGGCAATGGCTTGTAGAAGGGAGAAGAGCGAGCCCAAGGCACCGCCGAGGAGAACGATGTCATAGCGGTCGTTGATGGGTCGGGCGAACGAGTTCTTGTAGGCGTTTAGCCCCGCGAGTATGCGCGAGAGCACCGTGGGTGAGGCAGGGCTATGGAGCTGTGCGGATTCATGGTCGCGGTAGAATTCGAGCAGTTTCGGGAACAAGGGCAGAATGAAGGTAAATGAAATCTATTTTTCACGGCAACGGATACGGCCAGGTCAGCAAATGTTGTGTACACATATGATGGAATGAGGGAGTGGATCCGACTCGGTTCAGCTCGGCTGGGCCACGTACAAGGTCGAGCAGCAGCGACGTGAAAAGCACTCGTAGCACCTTTTTGCGCAGTGCCGCAGAAACGGGCGGCGAGGATGACATGCTTCTGGTGAAGAGTAGACTTTGCAATTGCTGAAATATGTATAGGTAGGTGGAGGCGGACTGATTGACTGGCAATGTTTGCCTGCTTGCCGGCTTAATCAATAAAGAACCAAATGGATACTTGGCCGTATAGTTCGCCGCCTCGTATACTATACGGCAGGATACTTTGCGATCCGCGAGGGACACGAGCAGGAAGAGGAGGGGGAAGCGAAGAAAAAGCAAAAGCAGGGATTGAACGAAGCGAACAGAAGAAGAAGAAGAAGAAGAAGTGGAAGGACGAGGACGAGGACGAAACGAAACGTCACGGCCGTAGTTTCAAGTACATAACTAAAAATACGTGAGTGCAGGACGCGACGCGACATGGATGTCCTTACCTCCGACATAACATGGCTTTTGATGGTGGGGAGCTGACGGGCCGGCGCGCGGACAGCCGAGGTGTTCAATTGTTTGGTACATGTACCCATGCACATCCATATCCATCACCACCTCCACCTCCAAAGCTGAACCACCATCAACATGGCCGACGAAGACCGAAAAAAAGCAATCGAGGCTGTCGAGGCCATGTTTGAAAGATATCGACTGCTGGTAGCTCAACGTCCCACCCACCATACCGTGAGTACCTGCTTATAATCACTTCAATTCGCCCATTCGTCAACCGCCAAAACAAATGCCTCATGGATGCAATTGCACAGGATTTCGACAATCATGTTATGCATAGTCTGCAACTTGTCGACGCCACTATGGATGGCTCCGTCGAATTTGATCTCTTCATGGACACAAGCTTCTCCAACATCAATGGTATGTCCATGTCCAGTCAACTAACTAGTCGTCTACATCTTTACTCACTCTCCGTGCTTCATATTGTCTAGACGTCATGCATGGTGGAGCTGCTGGAGTTATTTTTGATATGTCAACCACATGTGCCCTCTGCCCGCTTGCCCGCCCAGGTTATTGGGAGTTTATGGGAGGTGTTACCCGGTCGCTGAACATCTCTTACCTCAAGCCAGTTCCCATAGGTACTAAGCCTTTTCTTCCATGGGTGGTCGCCATGCATGAACCACTGAAAAGTCCGGTCTAACCCGCCAACAGGTACTCGGGTCCGTATCTCTTGCCGGGTTGTATCCGTCGGCAAGCAGATGGCTTTGATTCGCGGCGTCATGTCCACCATAGATGGCTCTGTAACATATGCAACGGCTGAGCATCACAAGGTAAACACCCCCGTGCGGGCTAACCACCGTAAGGTGAGAATACCGTGGGACGACCAGTTCGACAGAACCTGGAAGACCAAATCCCGCATTTGACCCAAGCTTGCACCTGCTTCAAAACCCCGCGTTTGTAATGATAATACATAGATATGGATTGGGAGGCCAAAACAAGCATAGATGTTTGGATACCCCCACTGCTTATACATACATTACTCTCACAGTACAGAAAACGCCCCATGTAATGCCAATGCATCCTTTCTCACAAGACAAGAAAAGAATGCAATTTGCCCCATTTTCCTGTTGAGGCACGCTTAAAAACGCCATTCCCTACATAAGCTGAACTTCTCATTCTTCATCTTCGTCACCCATCGCAACATCACCATTGGCTCGTGGTGCCGTGACGCCCTCATCCTCATCCTCGTCCTCGTCCTCACTAACCACTCTCGCTGTCTTTCGAGTTGGTCTCGGTGCAGTGACACCGCCACCCTCACCATCCTCCTCGTCTTCGCTCCCTTTTGCATTCGCTTCTTCGCTCTTGTCCCTCCCCTCTGCAGCTTCTTCGGCATCGTCTTCACTATCACTTTCCACAAACTCTGCCGACTTGAATTTTCCGGGCTGCTCAGCCTTCCTTGTCAACTTCCTCTTCTTTGTCTTGGGTCGTTCTCCATCTGAAACATCGTCGGTCCCAGAGACGCTCGACTTTCGCCTTCTACTTCTAGGTCGAGCTTCTGACTCAGAATCTCCCTCGCTATCTGAAATGTCACCTTCACGGTTCTTCTTGCGCTTGCCGTTCTTGCCACGATTGGCCTTTCGCTCTGTGCGGCGGACTTCACTATCGTCGATGAGCTCTTGACGCCGACGTTCCTCTTCAGCGCGCTTCGCCATATACTCTCGATCCTGCTCTTCTAGTTTTTGGCGCTCCTCGAGGATTTTGCGCCTACGCTCTGCTGCTGCTTCCTCCGCTTTGCGTTTCTCTTCTTCACGTTTCTGTAACTCGGCGTTGCGCAGCTGTCGAGCCTGTTCAAGCTTGCTTGCATTGGTTTCCTCGTATGCGGATTGGCTGTCGAATGCTCGTTGCAGTTTGGTAGCTATGGTATTCCGTCCCATCATTACGCGCTGTATGATGTCGTTCTTGGGGTACGGCGTGTCAGGTTTGTTCGCCACGTCTTCCAATGCGACAATGGCCTCCTCGAGACCTTCCTGGGCGTCTTTGACATCTTGGAGCGATCTCTGGGTTTCCTTCAGTGAACAGACCAAGGTTGCAATCTGAAATTGCACCAGTCCGACATTGAACTGGAGGTAAGTTTGCGACGGTGCTATCTTCAAAGCTTGCTGAGAATACTCCAGTGCGGTTTTGAGGTAAGTGAGGTTTTCCTCCTGTCTTCCACGTTGCAACCAAATGCGTCCTAAACAAGCCAAAATATTGATATCGTTTGCCCGATCTTTGGCTAGGGCCAACTCGTACTAAAGACTTGTCAGTGACTAGCCTTACAAGGCAGGGGCACCTACTTACGTTTTCAATTGCACGGGCGTATTGTTTGAGCTCCGCATACGCATGTCCCAAGTTCATGTACACATTGTGATCCTTGATCGTATCTCTCACTTTAGTGAATATTTGCAGAGCCGTAGAGAAATCTTTTTTGTCTTCGGCCAAGGCGATAGCGATGCCTTGAGCTGCATAAGCACTCTTTGGATCAAGCTCCAGAACCTTGGCGAAGAATTCAACAGCCCGTTCGTAAGTCTTACGACGTTTGTCTCTGACTTCTTCACCGCGCATCTCTCGGGCAGTCGCAAGATGTGTATTGCCCATGCCGGTCAGAGAATATCGATCATGCTTATCGAATTTCTGCAGAGTGTGCTTGTAATGCCTTTGTTCTTGGTCTTCCACCTGGTTAGGCGTTCGTTTCGGTTTCGACTTATTAGCGTACCATCCATATAATGCTCGTACTTCCAGGTTGTCCTCATTCTTACTGAAGAGTTCTTTGACTTCCTTGGGTCCTTCATTCCCTGGGCTTTGCCGTAATGCAATGTAGGCAAGTCGGATTCGGGCATCGATGTAATCTGGGTGTCGTTTGAGAAGACCTTCAAATACACCTTTCGCATCGTCCAGCATCCCTTCAACCTCATAAGTTCGACCGAGGTTGTAGCTAATGGAGGTCACAAGGGCGTCAGTGTCAATGTTCTCATCCTTGGCTGCAGCCTTCACACAAGCATTGAGCGCCGTCTGGAATAGATCTCGAGCTCTTGGGTAGCGTTCAGCTTGGTAATGGAAACATGCCATGTTGTTGAGCAGTTGAGGAGGGAGAAGCTCACGAAGAGCAGCTTTACGCTCATCGTCATTTTCAATGCCCTCTGGATAATCGTCTTCGGGGATAGCCTCGAGTTCCATTTGTTCGACTTCCTCCAAACATTTCAGGCTCTTTTCGGGGTGATCTGCTTCGTACAGCCTAGCAAGATTGAGTAGCACCGAAGGGTCCGGGACCAATTTTCTTTTTGGGTCTTTCCAAGCTTTCTGCACGTCTTCGAGATATTTGAGAGCTTTCTTTAACTCAGCCGATTTGTCCTCCGTAGATTTGGCAGCCTGTGCATTGAAGACATCCTCGGCATACAGCGTGCCCAGTAGTGTCTGTGCTTCCGCAATGGGCTGCTGCTGAAGGATCTTCTCGAGCCTGAACTTTGCACCGTCATAGTCCTGCGCGATAACACGCATCTGAGCCAGGCCAAATTTAGCAGGAATATATCCACGATCATCACCACCTCGCGCCTGATCCGACTTGGAATAACACTCTGCTGCCTTGGCTGTGTTGTCCAAGAGATGTTCCTTTCTCGCGAGCTGATACCACCCATCGCCGGCGATGGCATTGACATCGGTGAGTTGTATAGCGCGCTGAGAGAGGGTTTCGACCTTATCGTATGCCTTGCGGACGTTATACCAGCTTCCAAGCGTGGCGCAGGTGAGGGGATACATATTGTCTAGCTTCATCGACGGCGCGATATACTCAGTCATAGCCTTTTTTGTCAAAGCTGCAAATTTGGGATCTTTGGCAGGCAATTGGGATGTGAGGTGCAGGGTATGTAAACCTAGCAGGATTAGAGCAACTTTGGACTCTGGATTTAGGTCCAAAGAGCGCTGCCAAGCACTCGCAGCGTCGTCTTTGAATCCAAGTTGCCAGTAGCAGCAACCGATGCCAATACGGGGGTCAGGATCGATGAGGCTTGGAGAGCTCTCAAGAACACTCTGGTATCCCTTCAATGCTTCCGCGTATTTACCCAAAGAGTAATTGCACCTTGCTTTTCCCATTCTGGCCATAAGGTTCTTATTGTTGGAATGCCGTAGTGCATCGTCAAAGCATTTCATGGCTTGTCTAAGGTGATCGACGCGATCGACGGTAGATGCGGCGGCGGTGGAGCTTTGGAGGGAGGCGCGCAGGAGGTAGAGAACGCCGCGGGCAAGGTACAACGGCGGATAAGAGGGACTGATGCGCGAGGCATCGTTGAGCTGGGTGGTGGCGAGTTGTAAATAATCCTCCTTGGTTTGGACGTTGAAATCACCACCGTTCAACCGCGGGGCGGCGCGACACTTGAATAGATATAGCCAGCATAAGCCGTTGAGGATGCTGAGTCGGTCGTCGGCGCGTCCACGTGCCCACACGTCCTTGGCCTTGATTAAGACCTCGATGGCCACGTCGGCCTTGTTGTGTTTTGCGTAGGCTATTGCGACCGTGACCCATGTGGTCTTTGCCGACTTCTCATTCTCCAGAAGAGTGCACAGCTCGGTCGGGTCGTCCTGGATCTCGTCATCGAGCGCGATTTCAACGTCGATAGTATCGCCGTCCTCGGTCACAGCGACAGAAATGGCATTTGGCACTTTCGAGAAGCGCGCTGGGAGCGATGGGGCTACGGTACCAGAGCCATGGCCGTTTACACCGTTCGCGGTGGCCATAGTGAATGAATCGAGGAAAGCGGCGACTGGTTCGAGGCGCGTCGCGACTTTTAAGGTTGCATGCCTGGGCTACAGCTTGCTGAAATGTAGTTTTATCGATTGATGTGCGCGCAGACAAAGAAGGACAAGGACGGTGGACAGACAGATGAAGTTGAAGGAGCTCGACTGGGAAGCGATCTTATTGTTATTCGGCACGCCGCCGGTAAAACCTCGGAATGCGGAGACAACCTCCGACGGAGCTTCAACGTATGTAGGTGCTTTATGTATTTACACCACCACTCACTTCCTATCCTTGCCTTGCCTTACCGTAATACGTTATGTATGATACTGATGGTGTAACACAACCGCCGAGTCTCAAATAATCGCCCCCGGAATGTTTGCTTCTGCGTTCATACAATTGCAGTTCCTTCTTGCCATGCCAACGTAGTCACACAAGTTGAAGCGAGATACCATACATTTACACCCCTCAATCCTTTTACTTTGTCAATTAATGACCAGGCTCGTCGCCGCATCATGTCACGCCGACCCAACGGTTCTGGAGGTGGTTATGGGAACGGTAATAGCAACGGTAACGGCTACTACAACGAAGGTGGATATGGAGGCTTAGGACCCGCCGACGACAACTACCCTCGCCGGCCCAGCGCTGAAAGACGACCCCCTCGAAACGGCGGATATGGAGGTTTTGCGGAGCGTGAGGAGACACCACCCCCGCGGCGGCCCACCACTCCGGAGCGTTTCCCAGCACCCAGACCAAGCGGGGAGCGTCGTGGAGGTGATGGTCCTAGGGAGACGCGCTTTGGACCAGGCAGTCAAAGGATGGAGGAGATTCTACAGACTATACACCAGAACTTTGACTTCATGACAAATGATAAATGTGTGCCCATCGAAGTGGCGCTCAAATTGATGGATTCCAGCTCCCTTGGGCTGGCCAGCCAATATGACATGTTCCAAGGCACCCACCGCGATCTTCAGCGCGCTCTCAAGACGATAGTGAATGAGCACCACCAAGGATTCAACAGTTCCATTGGAACCTTCCATAAGATCCAAACAAGCCTCCAATCCTCGCAGCATCGTGTGCGTACACTCAAAGAATCGCTGGCCCAGGCCAAATTGCATCTATCGACCACCAAGCCCGAACTGAAGGATTTTGCAACTTCATCTCAAAATTACGATGAGATGATCCAAATGTTGAATACCATCGAGCAGTTACAACTTGTTCCCGACAAGCTGGAGGCTCGCATTTCGGAGAAACGCTTCCTGACCGCTGTCGACATCTTGCAGGATGCACTGCGTATGATCAGGCGGTCTGAGATGGAGAATATAGGCGCTTTGAGCGATCTACGCACTTACCTCAGTAACCAGGAACATTCCCTCACCGATATCCTGATAGAGGAGCTACACAATCATCTGTATCTAAAATCCCCATACTGTGAAGACCGCTGGAAGCAATATGCACAGAATCAATCGAGGGGCGACATGTCAAAGCGTGCTCAGACGGATGTCAGGGGCAGAATGCTCTATCATTTTCTGGATTCGCTTGACACTACAGAGCCGGTATGGAAAGCTCCCCAGTGCTCACTCTTCTTGCTGACATCGCAGATGACCGACGACTCTCCTCGCAACCCTGAAGCAGATACCTTTCAATACATTCAGTTGATTGTAGAATCGCTCAATAAGATGAACCGCCTGGATATTGCTGTGGACACCATCGAGCAGCGCTTGCCGGTCGAGCTATTCAAGGTGGTTGACAAATCAAACAATGAAGTAGCACAGCGTCATCCCAGTATCCTCCGTGCCTTTTCAGCAAAGAAAGATGGCAAGTCTGTCGTTGGTGCAGCCAGTGATGATCTACGTAAAGGGCTTTTGAACGATCTGTTATGGACCCTTTATGCCCGCTTCGAGGCTATAGCTGAGAGCCATCGGGTTGTTCACGACGTGATTGCGGGCATAATCCGTCGAGAGGGTGGGAGGGGTTCGTCTAGCGCAATCCTTATGCGTGGCTTCAAGGAGTTGTGGAAACTGTATCAAAGCGAAGTGCGTATACACGACCTTGAGCTCCTGTATCATGCTGATACTCATATACATTTAGATTCGTTCACTACTCCACGACTATCTTGCCACCGATGGTGACCTTGCCTATAGAGGTGGTCAAGGCCAAAAAGCCAGCAGCAGTGTTTTCTCGCGTCAGCCTAGAGATAGGAACATGAAGATGTTTAAGCTTTCTGACATGGACACCAAGTCTTCGGAGCTCACAGAAGAACGCGAACGCTTAGAGTTCATTCTCAAGTCGTCCGTGCCGGGCCTAGTATCGGATTCTAAGCGGCCTGAAGACATTGCCATAAATACCAGCAATAATCTCGATGGAAGTGCAACCGGCCATAAACTGCTCGTTGAACCCAGTGTGTTCAACATGGGCATTCTGCTACCGCCGTCCTTGGAATTTCTCAATCGGTTGAAAGAGGTCGTTCCACCAAGCTCCGATATTGTCATGAGCACCCTGACATCCTTCTTGGACGATTTTCTCGTCAACGTATTTCATCCTCAACTTGAAGAAACACTCATCGAACTTTGTGCGCAGATTTTCGTCGATACTGATGCGTTTTCAGAAGATCCCAACTGGTCTCAACACTCGAAGAGACCAATCTTCAAAGGCGCTACCAAGTTTTTCAGTCTCATTACTGCATTCTGCAGAATGCTGGACAACCTACCGCATGATCAAGCCTTTTCTCAACTAATCATTACGCAAATGAATACGTACGCCAAAAAATGTGCAGGATCATACAAACAGCTCGTCCAACGTCCGCAACCGAAAGAATTGACCGGCAGACGCGAAAAAACTCCAGCTGCCTATGCGGAGCAAACACACCCTGTCGGCGCAGCTATCGCCGAACTTTTTCAAATGGAGCCTGAGAAGAGTACAGAGGTGCAGGATCGCGAAATATCGTTACTTCTCGCCGAAATTGAAAAGGATCCTCCAGATCAACAGGATATGATCCAAGACAAGAAGAGTCTACAGAGTCTCTGTTTACTGTACGCAAGCATGAAATGGCTTGCAACCAAGGTCGCGCAGTTGCGATTCATAAGCGACAGAGCGACAGATTTCACAAGGGCAGAATCGGGTAGTCAACGACATACACGGAGATGGACCCTTCTTGCATCTGCTGAACCACGCACAGAAAGTGGTGCAGTCTACCTACCACTCAGTCCAGACACAGCTGTGTACGTATAGTGCTTGCAATCATGTGCTCACGGCTAATATATATCTAGTGAATTCGACGGGGTTGTAACGTCTTACCAGTCTCTGGCTGCCCTCATTCATCGCACTCTTCATCTCACCCTTCGCTTCAGCATCCTCTCCACTCTCACAGCAACCATCAAACCCACATATGTCCTCGAAGCTCCGCTCAATGATCCAGACCCGAGCGTGCAATCACTCACCACCTTCCTCACCGCCTACGACACTCAGGTCTCCACCTACCTCCCCCCGTCGCAATACGCGCTCATAACATCTGGTCTGTCGGCACTGACGGACGGCTACCTCCTGCACCTCTGCGCATCCACTATCCAAGCCATGAACGCAAACGGGTGCGCCCTCATGCAGCTCAACATCCTCGTCCTGCAGCAGAATCTCATCAACATCGAAGCAGACGCGCATCTGAACTTCTCGGCCATGTTTTTCGACCTGTTCATGGCAGGTCCCGACGCCATTGTCAAGAGAGCCAAGGAGTACGGCAAGGGATTCGGGGTGCCTGGCGGCACGTTCGGGGAAGAGCAGGTCAAGGGTCTGCTGGAGCTGTGCTATGGCGAGAAATTGAAGGACGAGAGGAGGGAGGTCGGCGTCGCTGCCAAGCGGCAAATGGATGCGCAGTTGTTGGAGATTAGCGAGTTCATGTATTAGGAAATCGCAATACGGACCTTGTTTGTGTGGAATCAGATCGGATTTATAGAAGAAGAAGATGATGATGACGCTCGTGGAATGCCTATAACACAACTTTGCTATATATATATATAACCTTGCTCTCCAAACAGTTGCCCTGCGTGCCCCCGTCCAGGCCGAGGACGGTACCTAGTGTTTCCCCCCCCTGCCTGTGTCGATACCCAGGGTCGCAATACTCTGTGATGATCAATTCAAATTTCATTTCATTTCATAACCTTGCTTTCTTGGTGGCCGTATAATGTCGTAACATAACTCGTTTCCCCCTGTGAGCCCTGTACCTCTGCGAGTTTCCACACGTCATGAGCCCAAAAGAAAAACAAAAATCCCCCCTTCTCATCACGCCTACTCCATTCAAGCCTCCGTCTTACCTTCAGCAGCGGCAGCAGCACCACTCTCCCGCAACGCCTTCTTGCGAACGAGGGTGAACCCTCCAAACAACATGGTACCCGCCAACGCACCGAGCACGACAGCCAGCGTGACAAAGGCACCAATGACGCCACCAATCGCAGGAGACACGGAACCGTGGGCACTGCTCTGTTTTTCGCTGTTGTTGCTGTTGTTGTGGGCGGCGTCGTTGTTGTTGGACGCGTACTGCGCACACACTCCGGCGGTGTTGCCGCATACGGTGCACCATTGCTTTGTCGTCTGGGGAGGAAATTGTTAGTTGGGTGTGTATTTCAGGGGTTTGGCTAGTTGTAGATAGAAGGGATGGATTGAGTGATGGATGCATTCTTGGGGAACAAACATCACCATGGAAGGTGGGAGTTTAGGGGGATGCAGGAGGAGAGGAATACTACATACCGAGACAGCGAACTTGCCCAACCCCTTCGAAAAGTCACTCCACGAAACCTCCTTGCTGTCGCCGCCAAACAACGGGTACGCAGTCGGCTGGCTGGTATTCGAGGCGGTACCATTATGGAACAAGAACCGCACCTGCAAATCCTCATTCGCAGGGAACGCCTTCGACACGTCGGCATTGGTGAAGAGCTCAAACGTCATGGAGCTCGCGTAATCCGGGATCCCCGTGAAATCCGCGCTGACCTTGGGGAGGCTGACGAGGCCGAAGAAGGAGAGGAAGGTGGCGTAGGCGCCGAACTGGATGCCGAGTTTGTTGGCCGAGGAGCCTTTGCGGGCGGACTCGATGGTGCTGTTCATGTAGTCGAGGATCTCGCCGGCGAGCTGCATGCCCGCGATGGCGCGCGCCGTATCGGACGTGTTGTACGCGAGGCCCCATTCGTGCGCGTCGGCGAGGGTGCGGAGTTGGGAGAGGGTGGCGTTGGTGAGGAGGTTGGAGGATTGGATGGACTGGTTGTGGATTTCGGCTACGTGGATTAGGTCGTAGACGACGTAGCTGTTCTTGAAGGTGACGTCGTTTGCGTCCAAGGTGTTGTTGACTACGGGGACGAGGGATTGGAAGAATGGTTTCGTGGATTCCAGCAAGGAGGTGTATTCTTGCGAAGTGAAGAATCGGTTGGATGAGGCTTTGGCGTTGGTGCAGGATGAGGCGTCCTGGAGCCAGCTGTTGTCTTCACTTCCGGCTCCCGTCTCGACTGTGTTGACGGGGATGAGCTGGTAACCATCCATGGGAGCTTGTACACTTCTGCCATTGGCGAGAGTTTGGACAGTCTGCACAGGTGGGTAGAGACCCTGTAGAAATCCCATGGCTGAGCTTTGCAAGACGTTGTCCGCTGGGGCAGTCACTTCAAGTTGAGCGAGCTTGACGTTGTCCTCACTGATGCCATTGATCTTGGAAGAGCCATTTAGATAACGCGACCGGAAATATTGACCTGAACTGTAAACTTCCTCGTAGCCCAAAGCAGTCAGTTCAGTGGGAGCTAGAGCCTTTGGAGTGCGGTCGCCATGGCGGTGGAATACATAAGCTCCCAAGATTGTTTCGACCGCGTGGGCGGAAGTCACGAATGTCAAAAGGGACAGGGGAGTAGCGAAATGCATCGCGTTGGTCACTTGGCAATTGACAGAGGGGAAAACAGAGGTGGAGGACGAAGAGCAAACGGAGCGAAGCAGGAAGATAGGCTTCCTTTTGTTGAATACACGCGGGAGGGGCCGGCAATAGGTGCCGAACACGGATATATAGTCCTATGCGAGGGCAGCGGAGATAGGCATTGCTCTTATATAATGTTGACGGATACGCATATGTAAGGATAAGTGAGGATGTTTGCAGAAATCACAAGCTGGGATTGCTGTAGCGGGAGCGGGGCAGCTAACATGCAGTAGTCGAGATCAAGGATAGCCTATCTAGAATATGAGGGGCAGACTGCAGTGTCATGATTATTTTTTTTCCCTTTTGCCCCATATAGTAACTAGTGGAGCGATCGATAAGAGAGAAATCAGTCTCCACTCCCGTATAGTACCTCGCACACGCCGCCGATTGGCACATCGAGAACGGCATCGGTACTCACAGCCCAGTAGCTTGTCCAATCGACGTGATGGTCTGGAGGGAACCGATGCGGGTCGGGCGTGTCGTGGGTTGCAATGGTGAGTGTGCGGTGGTCAACAACTGCAACATGGCCCGTCTCGTCGACCAGGTTCTCGTAGCTAGGCAATGGAAGCGTCAGACGGGTGGTGTTGTAACTGGCCAGCGCAAAGTAGATGTAGACGACCAGCACTGAGAGCCAGCAGGGCACGGCTAGCGCCCACCACCGGTTGGGATAGTAGTGAATGCCCATCTGATGCAGCACGGGCGCGGGGACATAGGCCCACACAATGTACAGCAAAAATGCCGCACAGCTCGCGAGGTACATGGCAAAGCCGTAGTACTCATAGGTGGGGATCTTGGGTGACGCGCGAGGCACGGGGGCAGCACGCCGCGCAGACTTGGTGATGCTTGCCAGGTTGGCCGCAGAATCCACGTCTATGTCGAGTTGCACATCGACATCGGATGAGTCTGGTGTCGCTGGCCGCGACGTCGTCGTACTGAAGGTCGGCCGGAGAAGCGATGTCAGTGAGGGTGAAGGCGGCAGCGGTGTCGGCGGTCGATTGTAGAATGGTGGGAACAGTGTCCTTGCCGTGTGCTGTTCAAAATCGAGCTCTCCGTCGCCGTCATCCGAAAAATCGTCATTGCCAGCCTTGTTGTTGTCGTCGTTATCTTCCTCTTCCTCTACCTCTACCTCTTCCTCATCCTGGCTGTCCTCGTCTGTCTGCCGTCGCACTGAAAACAGTTCATGGTCTCCTTTATCTTGGTGATTATACGACGACATGAGGTTCAATCAAGCAAGCGAACTGTGCAGTTCCCTTGACTATGTACGGTAGTTATGTCGCAACGCCATGCGACAATGGCGTGCTTGTTTTGTATGTACAGTACACCCACGTTTCACCCGTGCTAGCTAACTAAGTAAGTAACTTATTGCTTGATTAGGTAGCTAGCTACACGTACTACGCCAAGGCACGCTCGGATCACCCGTTCGTCTTGTCATCTGCTATAGACACACATAATGCATTTAACTATGTAGTCGTGTAGAACAAGATATTTGTACAGTTTGCAGAAAATACATGGCTTTTCGCCTTGATTTCAATTTCTACAGCTTGCTCTTCCCCTCTCCGGTCGAGCGCCCCAAAAACAATGGATCTTTGGGCTCGATACCGTACTTTTTACACAGTTGCTCGCCTTTCAACTTTTGCGCCTCTAGCCTCTTCTTGTGCGCCGGCCCTCTCTTGTTCTCGTTCTTGGCCAGCTGCAGCAGATGTACCTCATCCGGCCCGTCGACAATCCTCATCGTCCTCCCGTTGGAATACATGCTAGCAAGCGGTGTCTCCTGACTTACACCGGCGCCACCGTACGCTTGAATGGCACGGTCAATGACGGTGAGAAGCACGTCGGGCACCAATACCTTGACTTCCGCAATCTCCTTCAGTGCACCTTTGGCGTCCGACTCATCAATCTTGATGGCCGCATTGCACACGGCAAGTCGGGCAGCATCGATCTCAATCCGGCTGCGGGCAACACGATCAAGCATGATTCCATGTTTGTTAAGCATCTCACCGAACGGCTTCTTTCTCGGATCGTTGATTCTTGCAAGGAACCATTCCAGTGCTTTCTCCGCGGCGCCAATGCTTCTCATAGCGTGATGAATACGCCCTGGACCGAGTCGGCCTTGGATAATCTCGAAGCCCCTGCCTTCACCAAGCACCATGTTCGACGCAGGCACACGCACATTGGTAAATGTTACGTGGCCATGACCATGTGGGGCATCGTCGAAGCCAAAGACGGAGAGCATGCGGTGAATGGTGATACCTGGAACGTCGTGAGGAACCAAGATGACGGACTGTTGTTTGTACTTGTCGGAATTGTTGGGATCTGTCTTTCCAAGCACAATGTAGATTTCACAGCGTGGGTCGCCAATGCCTGAGGACCACCATTTCTACAAAGGAATTGTATGAGTACGTAAACGGGGAAAGACATCGAGGGTAAGTGCACATACTGAGCCGTTCAAAACATACGAGTCGCCCTCTCGTTTGATGGTCATTTCAATGTTGGTAGCATCGCTAGACGCAACCTGGGGCTCCGTCATGAGAAAAGCAGAACGAATCTTGCCGTCCAGCAGCGGATCGAGCCACCTCCTCTTCTGAGCTTCGTTGCCATACTTGGCCAGAACTTCCATGTTGCCCGTATCCGGAGCTGCGCAGTTGGTAGCCTCGCTTGCTGTCCGGCTTTTACCCAGGTACTCAGCCATGAGACCATATTCCAAATTGCTAAAGCCAGCGCCCTCCTTGAAATGATTCTTCGGAAGAAACATATTCCACAACCCCAACTCCTTCGCCCTCTTCTTCAAATCTTCAATGATACTCGGATGTGCGGAGAAGCGCTCCTGGGTAGTCTCGCCGATCTGGCGGAGGTAAACGGCGTCGGCGGGGATGCATTCTTCCTCGACAAACTTCTCGACCTAATGTATGGGGTTAAAGGTGTTTATGTCAGCGAAACAAATTCCAGGATCGATTGGGGTTGGGGAGCAGTTGCATGCATACAAGATCCAGCGTCTTTGCTGCCCTTTCGCTTACGAAGGGGCGAGCCATGGCTGGTATACGCTGACTCGCTGAGAGGTGGCCATTGTGACTGTTGACTAAGAGATCCGACATGATGGTGGCAGCAATGACACGGGAGAGATGAAGGGAGAAGATTGAATGGGATATAAATAACTACAAGCAACCCGAGGACATGAGCGGCTACATATACTGTGGAAGCTGCTGACGCGAAGGAAGACGGAGAGAAGCATGGACGAAACCCAAGCTAGTCCCTGCGAATCATCATTGCGGGGGAGCCTGTCAGCGTTGCCGATGCCGAGGCACGAGGTTTGTCCCCGCCCTTTTCCTTTCCCTACCAGCTATGTACCACTGTACGTATGTGCGTGTAGTTGCAAACAGTATCCTTTGTGCAATCCTTCAGTGATTTTTTCGAGGATTACTACATTGATATGTACATCTGTATATTTGTTGGCATACAAAAGCCAAAATATCCACAACACCGCGTTGAAAGAAAAAAAAAGAGAACCCCTAATACCCCACACGCTAAACCGGACTACAACTACCCAGCAGTTGCCGCCAAATGCCAAAACTCCGTCCAAAGCGCCATTAGCTAAACCGGTCGTGCCATCATGCCATACATCAGGTGATAAAGTAGTCTTCATGACAATCGTCTTCGGGCGAGTCACTCCTCGTCCCATCATAGCTCTCTGCTCTTCCAAGAGGACTTCTTTTCTGTTTCCTCCTTCCACCAATGCCCCCTTGATGCTTTGCCTCGGCCTTTAGCATGTCGACAGCGCGATCAACTTCTTCCCAAGAAGGCCTGTTATCTCGCGACCCACGAGGCGTGGCAGGCCCGGATTGTGTCTCCAGCGCATGTAATCGCTTACTTTGCTCCTCTGCATCTTCAGTGGGTGTCAACAACCCACCATCCTGGTCATGGTTCGTGACAGCTTTGATTGCTTCCCGAGAGAAGCTCATTTCCCTGTCCGCATCGGAAGCCATGCCTGGTGTTACTGGGGTAGGAGGACTGTAATCCATGTTCACCGCACTGCGGCGCCTGCTATAAGTGTCTGCATCGGAAGCTACGTTTACTGCATCACTGAGCTGCCCACTACGGTCGCTGAGTGCGACAGAGGTATCGCTTCGCCACATATCTCGAAATCTCTTCCTATGCCTTGATCCTTTCGTGTGCTCCCTGTTGTGCGGAGGCGTTTCGAAAAAGCTGGAATATGTTCTGCCCAATTGTTGTGCTATGGGTACGTCAGGTTGTGGATTCAGCGTTCCCGACCGTACGAAGAGGACAAGACCGAGACAAAGTAGCAAAAGGGTGGACTGAACAACGGCCATCCGCTTCTGCCACACGAGCTCGTCGGCCATCATGCTCAGCCTGGCTCCAATCTCGCCAACTTCAATCTTCTGTCGTTCCTTCATCCCCTCTAACTCAAGAATGGTACTTTGCCATAACTGGTCATACATGTTACGGTATGTTTTCAGCTCTTGCATCACAGTACTGTTCAAATGATCCAAAAAGAATTCCGTCTTCTGCAATTGTCTCTTTTCCACCTTGATGAAGGCGTCTCGAAGAATGCGAGATTGTTCTTCAATGTACTGTAATGAGAGTGTGCTATTTGCCTCAAGGTACTGGAGACGTTTGTGGATGGACTTGAAGACGGATTCTTGCGTGGAGGGTGTTGCTGGGTTGGGCTGCGTTTGGGCGGGTTTATGAGATGAAACTTGTGTCTGGGAACCATCTTTGACAGGCTCGGAGCCTGTCTTGGTGGATGCCCCGTTTGAGGCAGTGCTTGATGGCTCGCTTGCGGTGGACTTAGTATCGGCAGTACGTATAGAACTGGTCGAAAGAGTATTCGCATTTGCTACCGAAATATTTTGAGATAAGGGAGAGGCGTCATTAGTATCATTCACGATGATGCTCTTGTTTGTGGCGTTTTGTGCGGGATCAGGCACTTCGGCTTGTCCTGCGTGAACCGAAGTTGACTTGGCCAGTATGAGTTGATTCTCGTCAACAGGCCCGGATTGCTCGGTAACATCTGTCAAATGTGTAGCGGATGATGCCTTCGAGATTTTTTCTGCATGTTCTTTCGCTGATGCGGGCTGTGTTCCAGCGGTGTCGCTGTTGACAGAAGCCTGTGACTGTGATGTACTGGTGGCAATGCCAGCTGTCTGTGAATCTTGCACGACGATATAAGACATATTCTTTTGTTCGTCATCCACAGAAGTCTGCTCTACTGGAATTGTGGCATCATTTTCGGTGTAGGTAACAGCACTCTGTACTGGCTCACCTGCAACAACTTCGATAGGCTCATCGGCATCATCCTCACCTCTCGCCTGCTCTTCTTCGCGCCTGAATTGTTCCATCATGGTCGTGCCATGGACTCGTAACAAGCTCATGGGGCAATAATACTCGTTACCGTAATGTGTCAAAAACTCGATCCGCACATATCGAGCCCATATCTGTGGTTCTTTGATGAGGAAGGGCTGAATATCGCGCGAATTGCGCGCTTCAAAAGTCCCCAGAACTCGCCAGCGATCCACCTTCACGGGATAGCGGTCAGAAACAGAGATACGGAAATGCCGGAACATGGATGAAAAGAATTCGTAATTGGCAAGAACGACCGTATCCACAAGGATGTCGTCGCACAATTCCACGATGATGTACTTGTTGTCGGCAGCACATTCAGTGAGCATGTAACTATCTTTGTTCTCGACCAAAATGGATGAGGTGCTCTTGGCTTTAGGGTTGGTTTTAAGGACGGTGGCGGCACAGTCAAACGAGGCATAGTTGAAGCGCTCTTTGTACGTCTTGCCCGCGTCTTTGCTGAGTGCCCAGGAGCTAGGGGCCGCTTTATCAGCTCCATTGGCGAGGGATGCTGTTTCGTGCATATTCTCCTGATTGGGGTCACCACTGCTTGATGCAGCATCTTCTTGCTCGGGCGAGCCAAAGCCACCAAAATTCAAGTCAATCTCGCCCTCTTCCCCCAAGGAATCCAACGCGTTGACATTGACCGGACGCCGCCGACCTCTCTGGTCATCAGCGTTTACGCGTCCTTGACCCACGCTGTCGGGCGATTGGCCGGCTTGGACTAGATTCCTCTTCTTCCACTCCTCAAAAGACAGAAAGTTGGCATTGTCAAGCGGTGAGTCTGTTTCCGATTCGGCCTCGACCTGTGTGCCGGTTGTAACGCTATCCTCTGTGGTCAAAGAAGTCGTCAAGGAAGCTAGGTGCTCCGGTGTCGAAGTCTGGATATCTTGCTCTGGAGCCGGTGCGCCCTCGAGAACGTTCTCCTTAAGCCACGGTGCTGGTTCGTCGGAAGGAGCGGCGGTCTGTCCATTCCCGAATGCTTCGGTAGCACTGGGATGGCCGGTGGCTGGCCAACCAGTCCTGAGACATTGCTGTGGAAGCGTGTGGGTGATGTAGTTGATGGTGCGAGCAGGACAGGTGTAGTCTGCGAAGGAGGCGGAGGCGGGGCCGGGTTTAGTACCGGTGGTCGTGGGCACAATAGACGAGAGGAGACGAGTTGTATCGGCGGAGGCAGTCTTATTCGTCGACTGTGCGAGTGTGCACGTCAACAAGCTGCCCAGGAGAAGCAAGCACACAACCCATTCGTAGAGGGGTGCACCAATCGTGAGCATTGCTCGGGCGCATGATAATCAGGTCAGGCTGCCGTGGTATCGTCCGGACTCTGTAGAAGCGGCGGCCTGTACATATACGTATGCACTCGAGAGTGGGAAGCGTGCAGGTAATCTAAGTAGGTACCCGGGTAAGAATGTAGTTAATCATAGGGGATGTGCGAGCAAGGAACAATAATTCACCGCCCGTTGTTCGTCCTTTATTGAGACAGGCGGCCGAGGCCACCACCCCCGACGCCAAGCCAACCACCGCAATCAAACGATGATTACTTGTACTCATATTTGGAAAACTACATATGTAACCAACTATGTAGTTTGTATATGCCAAAGCCCTCGCCGGATCTGGCCACATATATACAATTATTGATTCACGACACGAGATCCGCCAGAGACGCAATCGTGAATGCCATTGGCTCGTCAAAGCTACCTTGCCACCACAGCGCGTGCAGCGTCGGCTTATGCCATTGATCCGCACATGTGTATGTCGTTGAATACCACTGTGCTTCCGCATGATCCCATGGTCAGCTCGCCGTACCGCGCCCGTGATCACCCGAGAGCAGATAAAAAGAAAAGCGGAGAAGAGATGAATAACCAGAACAAGTCCTCCAATACGAGTAGAGGGAAACTCAAATACAATGTAGAGGAAATGGACCATCACCCATCGAGGAACACATCAGCGCCCCCGCCCATACCTGAAGCCCGATAACATCCGCCCGCCGCCATTGAAAAACCGCCGCCTACCCTCTACGAGTCTATAGCTGCCCGTTCATGTCTTCGTCGTCCAGAAACGCCGATTTCGTTAAGAGGCTTCCGCAGAAACTCCGCCAGGGAAAAGGGAGAAAAATAAAAGTGCAGGCACTACAGGCATTTATGAAAAGTCGTGATCCCGCTATGCTGCTGTATGATGCTGAAAGGGTATGTCATCCGTAGTCGCTCAGTAGAAAATGGGTTGAAAACAAACAAATGAAAAGTGGTTCGTCACATCGCCGAGCAGGATGTGAGCCATAGAGGAGAGACGTTGAAGTGCCCGTGCTGTTTTTAAAAACCTTCGCTACCAGCGTGACAAACCTTGATCTCCTTGACCCACTCAGAGAACAGGACTTGGTGGGCGTTGAGACGACGCGTGGGATTGGGGTCCAGAACTGAGTAGATGACATTACGGCATTGTCGCTGCGCAATTTGTTAGTGAGGGTGATCTTTGTGAGACGGTAACAAGACACATAGGAAAGCGAGTTTGTGTATAAGGAGGAGGGGAGGAGGGCGAGAAACGTACCCGTCGTAACACTTCAATTGGCTTGTATCCAGACTCTTCTTTCCGATCTTCGAGGTAGCGATCGAAGAATTCATCTTCTCCCTTTTGTGCCACTCGCCACAAGTGACGGCCCGTTCTCATGGCCATGTAGATGATGCCACAAGCCCAAACGTCCACAGCGCGAGGGTCAAATTCGCGATCCACGTACTCTTCGGGAGCAATGTAAGGCGCAGACCCGCAAAGTCCGGCGGTCATGTGGGCTTCCTTCTCCCAGGCCATACGGAAGCATTCGCCATTTCCAAAATCCGTGATTTTGATAGACCCGTGTTGGGTCAACAGAAGGTTCTCGGGTTTCAGGTCACGATGAGCTACGCCCATTTCATGCATGTACTCCACGCCGCGCATGAGTTGTTTGAAGAAACAGTCGGCTTCGACAACCTCGAGTTGGCCAGCAGCAAGCACCAAGGTGTACAAATCGCCTCCAGAACAATACTCCATGACCTCACAATAGGTGCCCTTGTCGTCCTGGAGGAGATCCAAGGTGTTGATGACATTGGGATGCTGCATCGACGAAGAGATGCAGAACTCGGCGGTCAGGCGCTTCTGATACTTTTTGGCGGATTCCCCAGGACGCTGCTTGAACTCCTTGACGGCGTATAGATGCTCCCGCTTGGGATCCTTTGCGTCCGTCTTGTGGGCAACGCGAACAATTCCAAATGCGCCACGGCCAACGACCTCCTGACACTTTCCGTACTTTTGCACAAGCGTCTGCGATGTGTGGTTGCTGGCCGAATTTTTCTGCTCGGCGAGTTTCTCCTTTTCGTTCCGCATGACATCGACCCAGTTCGCCATCAGACTAAGAGGTTGATCCTCGTTATGAATGTCCTTCTTTTTGCCCAACATCAGGTTCTGGAACATGTCGGACAGCTTTTCCTGGCGCTTAGCAACCTTGAGATGATGTTCGTGCGACCCGTCTTCGTTGACCCAGAATCGACGATAGGGAGTGGTGTTGCCATCCTTGGATTTCGAGGCCGTAACGGAGGGTTGGCGCGTTGGGGGAGGGCGCGCAACAGTGCCATTTGAGGGTTTGGTGGCAGTATTCCTTTCGGCCGCCTTTGTCGCCTCTCTGCCTTCGTCCCTCTTATTGAACATGCTGCTGATGCGAGAGGTCATGGTAGGTTTTTTGACCTTCAAGGTGGCATCGCCATTTGGATGCGCGTTTGCAGTTGCATTTGTGGGCGCAGGCGCAGTGATGGCGGGAGCAACTTCAGGTTGACTTTGGAGCGAGGGAACGGTCGAGGGCGCCGGTGATATACTTGGTGGCGTTGGGTTGCTACTGGCGGAGGCGGCCATTGTTTTTTCTTTTTCCTTTTTTCTGTTGCTTTTTTTCTTCCCTCTTTCCGCCTCTTCGTTTCTTGCTTCCTTTGCTTTTTTTTTTCTTCTATTTTTCTGATTGTATGTGGTATTGGTACGCTACTTTTATTTGCCCTCTCGACGATTACTATTATGCCTAAATGTTTCCTTCGGACCCGTTGATTTTTTCCTCGCTTTTTTTATGCTTGGATATTTAATACACAGGGCGCCTTGGGGGCCGGAGTTGAAGAGGATCGAGGGCGGAGACGCAGATGTCTCTCACGGGCTGGCAGCCCAGCTTGGTTGGTGGAAGTGTGCGCAAATAGAAGTGTGGGCTGTCGAGGATTCAGAACAGAGGGCGCGGTAATGAAGTGGGGACTGGGAGGGGTGGAGGAGCCGTCGCGAGGAGCTCGGTTCTTGCTGCTTAGCAATCGGGTGCCGGCGACGGGTGCCGGTGTCGAAGGGATCCGGAAGGGCGAGTGGCGTTGCAACAAACCGTGATAGTGAAGAGCAGAGCAGGGCGGCGAGCAGGAGACTTGACTACTAGTACCTACCTACCAGTAGATAATAGTGAGGTCTGACATTGGTGAGCGGGCGGGGGTGGCCCAAATGGGTGCGGTATTTTCTCAGACCAGAGTGCGTCGACGCTAGGTTGGTAGGTAGGTACCTGGACTGGACTGGAGAAGGACGGACGGCACCGATATCTGGATTCTGGTCTGGCGGCAGGGCGGGCGGTGCAAGGCACTGCGGAACAAAGCCCTCGCTGACTGGCCCCAAGGCCCTTCATCGACGTCAGCGGTCTTCCCTCTCCCTCATCGCCATCGTCATCATCCAAAACACAATTGTCCATCACAGGGCAGTGCGTGACATGATGTAGTCACAGGAGCCCTAAGTCAGTTACCTTACAGTAAAGGAACATGTACTGTAGCTATCCAGCTACGTAGTCGTCAGCCCGCCTGCTGCCTTCGCCTAAACCACCACATGCACTACCCCCCCGTCGCCCACCCACCCTTGACTAAAATGCCTCAGCAGCCATCGCAACTACGTACATATCTACATCCCAAAACCCCTCTTTTGCCATTCATTCTCCCGCTCCCAGCCCGCCTGAATGTACACATCTCCTCGGCTGCGGCAATAAAGCATGCAGGCCGCCTGCAGCCAAACACATACAAGAGTTCAAGCATGCGTTGGTTGACGCCAATAAAATTCAAATGTCCATTTTGCTGTGTATTCCGCTTCTGATCAGAGAGCCTGTCAAGCAACCCTTACTTGTGTACCTCATACCGTACAAATGCCACAACCAAACACCCGTTGCTAATCCAGAATCCTTCTATGGAACCACATGGGCTGTGCTATTTTTCAACGAGAATCGGTGTCGCACTGCGACTCAACCCTCTCGAGCCAGCCACGGGCGTTGAACTCCTGCTCCTTTCAACCACCTTTCCCTTTTCCTTCTCCCTATCCTCTCGTCTGATAATCTCCCTCTCCTCCTCAACTGCACGCTTAGCCTCTCTCACGTTTCGCGTAATCCTACTAAGTTTCCCCTCCTTCCCTTCATTCAGCTTTTGCAGCTCCCCTCTGGCCTCGATCTCTTCCTTGGCCTTCTTCACAAAACTCTTAAATCCGCCTTTGATGTCACTCCGCGATTCAGTAGGAGATTTTCCGTGGTCAAATATGCAGTCGTTGTTGTCACGCACAATCGATTTCACATTTTCGACACGCCGCGTGAGGTACAACGTGGGGCGTCGGCCAGGTGTGCCTTCTCTTCGCTTCGCAATCCGAGCAATTTCTTCGCGGTAAGCAGTGTCATATATATCTATATCAACAGCCGACGGAGACTCGGAAACAACGTAGGTATCCTCTGAGGGGGGAGGCGTAAAGTCTTCACCTGTGCCGATGTTGAGGAAGAGCGTATCCTCGAGCGGGTCGTGCGCATGGCCCTTACCTAGGGGCGTTGTGGGTGCCGAAGAGACGGCCGTAGAGGGGGTGGTGATGGGTTTTAAAACAGAGTTTCGGTAAGATAGAGTTTCTTGGATGACTTTTGCATCTGCGGCAGACACAGGTTGAGGCGATAAGGGGTTGCTCGTTGTAGACCCTTTGGATGAAGATTTGCTTCCAACGCCAGCGGCGCGGGAACCGGGTTTCGAATACGCAGTTCCGTCCACGTTCGGAGGCAATCGCTGTATATCGTTGTCAAAATCCATCTCATGATGTATGCCTTCCGCCGTCAAAGCACTTTCGATCGGTCGTCGGTCATCCGTGTCTTGAGATCTTGATTTACGAAGACCCGAGGGTCGCATAGCAAGCGGAGGTTGAACTATACGCGAAGCGCTACCAAGAATTCCCTCAAGTCGTTCGGGGCGCCTTCTGAACAGTAGTTGCTTGAATCTTTTTACAGCTCGTACCTAGGAAGATTTGTAAGTCAGGATTCATTACTAGCGGCGTTAAGACATAGAATTTAGAGCCACCGAACGCAGTTCTCAAAGCGCCAAATTGCATGCGTATAGGTAAAACATTCTTGGTTTACTCACAACAGTCACCAAATGCCCCATGTTTCCAGTAATGGCGGCATTGACTTCCTCGTCTGTCGGAGGCTCCACCAAAGCAGCTACATTCTCTGAGGTGGGCAGCAGTGGATCTGTTCCTTGCCGCGTAACCCAAGGATGTTCCTGCAACGTCAGCAAAACAAAAAAAAATGCGTTTTAGGAAACGACATACTCGTATCTCATCCATAGTGATCCGCTTCCTTGGATCCTTCTCGAGCAATCGGGTGAGAAGGTCGAGTAGGTCGGGGTCACAATCATCATATTGAGGCTGATCCATGCGTATGGCCTGGTACAATTCAATCATACCGTGTTTCTCAAAGGGTATCCTGCCAAACATCAAGCAGAACAGAGTGACGCCCATTGACCATATATCGACGGCCTTGCCGTCCACTTCGCCATGTTTGGCTACGCAAAGTTCAGGGGGCATAAATGCGGGTGAACCGGCAGATTTTGCCGTCTTCATTTCATCTTGCTTGTCAAACATCTCAGAAACGCCGAAATCGACAATTTTCAAAACGTCATCGTCGGTTATGAGGCAATTGTCTGGCTTTATATCGCGGTGGATAATTCCTTGAGCGTGGACTGAATTCGAGTCAGTTGGGTACGAATAAGAAGCTTGTCCGAGCAACGTACGATATTCCAAGCCCAAGATCATATCTCGAAACCAACATCGGCACTGCTCCGGAGGGTACGGATCTGCGCGCTCCTCAAGACCTACCTGCATGACGACGCCTTTTTTGCACATTTCCATGACCATATACAATGAATCCTCTTCCGGATCATCGAGAACTTCAATCAACGAGACAAGGTTAGGGTGATTTAGTTTCTTCATGATGGCGATTTCCTCCTTGATGAGGTCTAGGGAATTGTTCTCCTCCGAGGACGAGTGTCGGTGGAGAGGCGAGTTGAACCCCAGGCCAGCAGCCAGCGCGCCCTGGCGTCTTCGGCGGGCGCTGGGCCTTCGTAGAAGATTGGATTGTGCTCGTTTCCGCAGGCGGGATTTGGAAAACTCCTTTACAGCCTGCATCTCAAGCGTCAGCGAGAGCCAATGCCACGATCCTTGGTGGCCACCCGTATGCATCATGATGCTCATGACGCTCATGACGTTTGAAGGATAGTCGCCTAGGGCGCGGCGGACTCGTGGGTTGGATCCTCACATATTCTTGGCCATATTGGTCAATGGCCAGGTGGACTGCGCCAAACGAGCCACGACCGATTTCCTGTTTGACCAGATACTGGTTGATGCGGTGCTGAGCCGTTCCATCATCTTCGCTGTTGCTGTACTCGGATCTGGCGTTGAGCGTTTCCTGGGGAGGGTCAGCAAGAGGACGGAGAGAGCACAACCGGGTGGACTGCACCTTGACACGTCTGGTAGACGATGCTGCGCGTTTGTGGTGCCGTAGGGGAGAGTGGTAGGCGGGTAGAGATCTGGGGTACGCATCAGCACTTCCGCGGGGTAAAGAGGTGAGTGGGGGGAGGAGCGCGAACGCATATTTGACAGCAGGCGGGCGACCGTCCTGGTTTAAGGCTGGCACGTCGAGGGAGACATGCTGAGATGAGTAAATGCCTGGAATGTCGGCTTCGGGCGGTTGATTGATTCGCGGCGTCTGCTGCATCATCGAGCAGGCCCAGGTACGATGACAGCAGGTGGACGGCTAGACAGAGGCGAGGGCAACGACGAGAGGCGGCAACGCAGACTCAGACCAAGGATGCCAGCAAGATGTCCGGATTAAAAATGTAGGATAGATGGATGGATAGGTGATTGACTGATTGATTGATTTTCGAAGGCGGGCGAGGGGGGAGGAGGTGGGGAGGCACGGAGCGGGCAGGCAGGCAGGCGGCGGAGCGGATAGAGAGAGAGATGCGAAAGATGGAGTTGGACAGCACTTGGGCAGAGTGTACCTAATTTGTATGCACATCAATTGATAAGTAGGTAGGTAGAATAGCATAGATCAACAGGTCTTGCAAAACGACCAAGTTTCCGCTTGGTTGCCTCATTCCAAGCCATTCATTATGCTTGCAATCGTAGTTTAAATTATTCCTTAACCATGTACTCATTGGACTGGCTGGCTCCAGGCTGGCTAGCTAGTTGATGGGCGGTTTATTTGTATCGGGCTCGCTTAGTTAATGTCTTCTTCAACGTGGTAAGCAACGTTCAAGAGATGCATCTCATCTCCCTCCCCTTCGCATCCCGCTGCATATACTTGCCCAAGTACAGAGCTGTACACACCTGTCCGCATACTTCCCAGCCAACTATGCACATGCGCGTACATGTATCCAAATAAATAGAGCCGATCCTTACTGCGCATCATGGTCCTCTATTCATTCTACATCTTCGACCGCCACAGTAAGTAGCAGCTCCTAATTGGCACCGCCGCTGGCACTTCAATGCATCCGCTAATCCGTCACTGCTGCCATCAGCCGAATGCATTTACAGCCGTCGTTGGACACCTGCCCGCCCCGGCTCCTCCTCAAGCAAAGCGCGCCCCGAGTCGGCCGGAAGCATCACATCGAATGGCAACAATCCCGCCCATGCAGCCCGCAAGCATGCCGATGACGAGAAACTCATCTTTGGCCTCGTCTTCTCGCTCCGCAACATGGTCCAGAAGTTGGGAGGCGAAGATGATACCTTCCTCAGCTATCGCACCGGCGAATACAAACTTCACTACTACGAGACCCCCACGCGCATGAAGTTTGTCATGCTCACCGACACCAAGCAGAACAATCTCCGTCCCTACCTCCACCAAATTTGGGCAAACCTCTATGTCGAATATGTGGTCAAAAACCCTCTGGCTCCTGTAGAACACCCTGGTGGTATCGGAGTGGCCAATGAAATGTTTGAGAGAGGATTGGATACATTCATTGATGCTGTTCTACCTGCATGAACATGAGTACGAGCATGAGCATATACGCCTGTGGGTTGGTGAAGAAGGAAGTCAATCCGTCTTTCATTCTTTGCCAAAAGAGAGTTTCGGGACATGTGGGCAACCACGTCGATCTCCAGCCAGCTTGCAGTCCTTCGTGTCTTTCCAGGCCCATATATACCCGCGCTTTTGCGCAACGTTGACCACATTACTAGGGTCACACCTGTCACAAACACAATCCAAAGGAGCACAGGCGGGAGGTAATGGATAATGACCGTAATGTCTATTCGAATCAATGCCACACGCTTCACTTGCGGGTAGAACCATCTAGCAGCCCGGCTCTTTGTGCGCTTAGTTGTGGCTTTGCCTATTCCCTTCATCAATCATTTGCCTTTTGGATCCATTATGTATTGGGTATATCGTGTCTATCTCCTGTAAACCCAGTGGCGCTTTTGATGAATACAGCAACAACTCCTCCTCCAGCTACGCCTTGGTCTTTGGAGCATAGAATCTTGCTGGTCCCAACCCTTTTCTCACCTCATCCAACTGCTCAATGCCACTCTGTGGTTTCCCTTTCCGGACGCGCGTCTTGCTATTGCCTGCCATGGAGTGGCTACCCAAGAAATCGTCCATAATGTTGTCGAAATCGGAGCGCAGCTGCGGTGCCTCGCTCATATTGGACATGCCACTCACACCACTGATACCGCTCAACCCGGACATCTTGCTAAAACCAGACATTTTACTCATGCCGGACACCATCGACGCATCATCTGGGAAATCTTCCTGTGCGTACTCTTCCTCGATTTTGTCGAATCGCTGGTCAAGAAGAGTGAGACCTTCTGTGCGATGGAGCGCAGAAGATGTCATACTATAGCTTGTAGTAGAAGTAAGCGCCCCCTTACGCTTCTTCCTCCGTCCACCTTCCGTGAGAACTGAAGCACCAGTAAGAACGGAAGATTGCATATCTGAAGGCGCAGCGGCGGGCTTGGAGACTTTGGAGGCTTTTGTGTCGTTTTTGAACTTTTTAAATTCTTCCATGAAAGCCATTTGATTTGCCTCTGCGGGCGCAGGTGCCTCATCGGGTGCTGGAAGCGTGTCGGGATCTGTAGGTTCCACATGCTGCTTTGGTTTAGGTGACGACGCCTTTATAGTGTCGTCTGTTTCCCAACCTTCATCTTCTTCGTCCAAAAATCGATTCATGACGTTATCCTCCTCAAACTCTGCCGATTCGAACTCCCTTCGATTCAATTCCATAGGGTCTTCAGTCAACTCGGCAAAGAAATCCTCTTCGTCTTCCACGTAGGCTTCATCTTCGAGCGCTTCGAGTACCTCTCGCAACCTAGGATCCATGTCGGGCTGGAATCCTGCAATAGCATCGGGAACATTCTGTTGGTCCTGGTAGGTGGTTTTGCGCACAAACTCGGATGGTGCCATGTCTTCACCGAAAACGTCACTCGCTGCTCGACTGACGCTGCTGCTCATACTAATGCCGGCGTCGCTCTGCCTGTCGTCCAGCGAAGCCGCACGCAACGCATCTGCGAGATCCATCTTCTTTTTCCCCTTCTTCTTGTCAGCGGGCGCCTCGATAAAGTATGCCTCGCCCCCGCCAGACCCCAGATCACGCATATGCTGCATATAATCATACTCGGTATCGTCGTAATAGATGCCAAAATTTGCCGCCTCGCCTTCGTTATTCCTGGCACTCAGGCCAAACTCGCGCTCTAGTTCCCCGCGGGATTTGATCTGACTTCTCCCTGTTGCCGAAGACAGTTTTGACGCAGAGGAGTATTGAGAAGCGCGTGAGCTACCGGCGGGCTCTGAGACATCACGCACGTTTGGCGTGTTGACCTCTGCAAAGACCATGTCGGGAGCTTCAGCATCGTGGATACGTGGGTCATTCTGGGCGCGGTGGACGAGTTTGTAATTGAGAGCGGTTTTCTTGTCGCTGGGTGGGCAATCAGCGAACGCTCAACTGCGGGCTGGTAGATGATGAACTCACATGAACTTTCGGCGAGGCATGATGTGCAGATAGCGAAGTTGTCACGACGGGTGTGATGTCAGCGGCGAGGAGAGAGCGCGGAAAGTGTAGTTTGCCCTTGTGGAATAAGGAATGAGCAGTTAGAGAGCGAAGTATTCTCGTCTCGTAATCTTGTGGAGAGGCACTGCTCGACGTGTCTGCGCCTGCCGCTAAAAAATTAATTCTTATCGATAAAGGCGAGGAGGGGTCAGTCATCAACCGCGTGGCGTGCGGGGTGGGGGCAACTTTCTTTTTTCACTTTCACTTGAACCTCCACTTGACTGTAGGCCTTTCACAACGGCCACCAAACAACAATACCACTTGGACTCGCAGCATCAGTCAAAATGGTTCTGGCAAAGTCGAAAAAGAGTGTCGGGCTGGGCAACAGCCTGATGAATGACAGGTTCGGCAAGGGCAAGGGAGCGGATATGCGAAAAGGCAACTTTCAGGGCGGTATCGAAAGAACAGGTCAGAACGGAGAACGAGTAGGTTGGATGGACTTCTATGCCGGAAAAGACATGCTGACAGATGCAGTACATTACCAACCCCTCCAAAGAAGCATCGTGGGTGAAGATGCGCTCGGTGACTGAGCAGGGTGCTCTTGATGAATTCCTGTCTACAGCCGAACTTGCTGGGACCGACTTTACAGCTGAGAAGATGAACAACGTCAAAATCATCCACAGGGATCAGAAGAACCCATACTTGCTATCCGCAGCGGAGGAACGCGCCACTGTACGGAAGCACCGAGAGAACAAGAAGCGCTTGACCGTCCCTCGACGCCCACCTTGGAACCAAAAGACCACTCCTGAGCAGCTAGACGCTCGCGAGAAAGAATCTTTGATGCAGTGGCGGAGAGGCTTGGCCGAGTTGCAAGAAAATAACGATCTCCTCATGACTCCTTTCGAGCGCAATCTGGAAGTTTGGAGACAGCTGTGGCGGGTCATTGAACGGTCCGATTTGGTTGTCCAGATTGTCGACGCGCGAAATCCCTTACTTTTCCGAAGCGAAGATCTGGAGGCCTACGTTAAAGAGGTTGATTCAAAAAAGAACAACTTGCTGCTTGTCAACAAGGCCGACATGATGACCCTGGCACAGCGGCAGGCGTGGGCAGACTACTTTGCCGAAGCTGGCATCAACTACAAGTTCTTTTCCGCTGAATTGGCAAAAGAAAGAAATGAAGCAAGAGCGCTTGAAGAGGATGGCGAGTCTAGTGCCGACGAGGGTGATTACGACGAGGATGACGTTGAAGAGTCGGATCTCGAAGAACGCGAGCTGACAGAAAAGGCGTCGGGACTGGACCTCCAAGGAGAACACACAAACAATGAAACAGCCACAAACCATTCAGGTCAAGGCGTACCACTCTCCGAGGAAGAAGAGCGAACACGTATAATCACTACGGACGAACTTGAGGCCCTTTTCCTACAACATGCTCCCGATATTGATACTGGACCGAACGGGGAGCAGCGGAAGACCCAGATTGGTCTGGTGGGATACCCCAATGTTGGTAAATCTTCTACCATCAATGCTCTTGTTGGGGCGAAAAAAGTCTCTGTTTCCGCCACCCCCGGAAAAACAAAACATTTTCAAACCATCCACCTCAGCGACCAAGTACTCCTGTGTGATTGCCCTGGTTTAGTGTTTCCCAATTTTGCAAGCACCAAGGCCGAACTTGTCTGCTCCGGCGTGCTTCCCATCGACCAACTCCGAGAATACACTGGGCCTGCTGGTCTTGTTGCCCAGCGGATTCCACAGTCATTCCTAGAGGCTGTGTATGGAATGAAAATCCATATTCGTCCCCTTGAGGAAGGCGGCACTGGCACACCAACATCTGAAGAGATACTTCGTGCTTATGCATCCGCTAGAGGTTTCCAGACGCAGGGTGTGGGTCAGCCTGACGAGTCCCGAGCTGCGCGACATATTCTGAAAGATTATGTCAAGGGCAAATTGCTCTTCTGCCACCCACCACCTTCTGATCCACCCACTGACCCGAAACGTTTCAACCGTGAACATTATGACATTAGCCATTTTCCGGCCAAGCGCCGCGCGCAGGTGACCCAACATGCACCTTCTGGGTCAGTTGGTGGCACAGAAGACGGGTCTCTGGTGGATGATGATCTCGATATGGTGTCGATGCCGGTCCAAGGAGAAAAATCAAAGGGGCTAGATAAGCGATTTTTCGGACCCGGGCAGGGAAACGGCCACGTCACTCAGCCATTTCACTATCAATACAGCGAGCAGGGCAAAGAGCTAACCGGGCGCAAATTAAAGGCCATGACTGCACTCGAGAAAGACGTCGACCCGAGCGAGCTGAGGGCGGGTGGGAAAAAACATTTCAAAGGCAACAAGCGTCGAGCAAAGAAGGAGCGAACCACCTACGAATAAGCACATCTGGTTGGGTAGACTGGCTGGCCTTGATGACTTTGATGCATGGGAGGGCGTTTGGGATTCTGCATTCAATCCACGAGGGGGATAATGAGCTCTCCGTGGTAAATGTTTTCATGCGGCTTTGTTTTTTTCTTTCCATATCCTCGAAGACACGATAGTTGCGTCAAAAAATTAGATAGAGACAATATACGGTTGTGAAAGAATTGTTGCTTCTGCGCTAACGTGTGTTGAATGCCGAGTCGGTATCTGCTATGAGATAAGATTCATATGTTTACAGCATTGGTTTACTGCCGCATACAACAATTAGGTTGCGTCTTTAGATATATCCTGCACTCACAGAATAGCCTTAGAAGTATTCCATATCTTTACCAATTCTTGAGTAGTAATTCTATAGAAGAAGCAACAAAACTATACTCCCCTAGTACCCCCCCTCACTTTTAACACGACTACCATCTGAGCGGAGAATGGTTCGTGAATAGCAAGATGGATGGGTCATTTGCGATGATTAATGTCTTAATGATGAGGACAAACAAAGAGTCAAAGTAATGCAAAAACGAAGATTGTACTTGGCTCTGAACTAATGAATCCCTCATGGTCGTCAGGATTCACTCGTTACAGGATGGAACAACAGACGATGCGCTAAAGTGCATCAGCCGTGGGAAACTATCCCACAGCCACAAAGCCATCTTTAAGCTCAATTTCAGTGAAATGATGTGTAGCCTCTGCCCAGGCCTATTCAAGCCCAGCCTTGATGTTTTCAACCCCGGGGTATTCACCGGGCTTAGCCAGCGACGTAACGATACAACGCCAACTATCACTGGGTGGTACTCCAGACCTGAGAAGTGGAAAAGTCCATATCGCAGGTGTGTGCGAGCTCCGCATCTGCTTCATCATATCTTCCGACAGGAGCTCGAACTCAGCTGGGATGGTTGACAAGTCGTCTCTGCTCTGGCCTTGAGGTAGGGCCACTCCAGAATCGTAACTCTCATTGTCAGAATCATAACTCTCATTTTCGGAATCATGCACAGTTTGAGAATCTCTGCCCTGGTCTTGCTGCAGTACTGGTCCAGTCTTGGAATTTTCAAGATGCTTCAGGTTCTCATCAGCATCAGTATCCTTATCTTCAGAACGGATAGATGCCATATTTGCAAGCCGCTCCCAGAGCGTATTCTTTAGTGATTGTTGCTCTAATTGCTTTTGTTGATGGTCTGATGGCAAGCATTGGTTGGATCTTAGAAGAGAACGCGCTCTCATTCGTTCATCAAGTGTAGTCCTCCAGATTCGTCGTCGAGACCGGTAGGTTCTCGGGGGAGAACGCGTTCTCCTTCGACTGTCAGGTGAACGGCTCCGGGTTCGTCGTCGGGATCGATAGGACTTCCGAGGCGACCGCGTCCTCCTTCGATCATATGAACGACTTCGGGTTCGTCGACGGGATCGGTGGGATCTAGGGGATGGAGACCTTGATCTCCTACGGGTGTCAGGTAAACGACCGCGGGGCCGAGACGCAGAGCGTCGCCGAGAATCCGATGGCAATTGTCGATGTCGATGGGATCTTGGAGATGGAGACCTCGTTCTCCTGCGGGTATCAGATGAACGACCATGGCGTGGAGAAGCAGAACGTTCTCGAGGCTTCCTTTGATGTGATGGCCTATAGTAATCACCACTATCTTCGCATTAGCTAGGTAGGTAGTCTTCAACAGTTTAGTATGCTATACTCACCATCTACGCGTCATCTTTCCGGTCCTCAAGGCGTGCCGCTCTGACGGGCCAGGTCGCTTTCGTCGGTTTACGATCGCGGACGGCTAGAGCTGCCTGTTTAATTTTGGTTTTGGTCAAGGCATCTCGTTGTTGTACCCTGATGAAGGGTTGGGAGGGCAGTGTCCAAAGTAGGAAGTAGCAACGCGCTAACCTATAACTGCAGGCACGACCGCTCACCACCGCATAATTACCTGTTATATATGTAGTATTATGGGGCATTCACTCTTTCATCATCTTGGATACAGTCAATGCTAACTGATGAGCTTCTATAAGGTATGTAGTAGATTCAAAACAAGGGACGGGGGCGGGTCGAACGTTAAATCAAACATGAGGGAAACTAGAGACTCGCACAGAAGTGCTCGAGGGCGTAGAGGCGATCTAGGGATTGGAGAAACAGGGGCGACGAAGACTTCTTTCTATATTATTTGCCGTGGTCATATTTGAAGGGGGCATATAGACTAACAGGGTCGGTAACTCTACAAGAATGCTACTCAGAAAAAAACGATGGAACCTTAAGACGCTGTTTGACCTTTGATTCCACGGGCGAAGATTGCAAGGGGAAAGCAATAACGAACCACGGCCATGGTGATTGCAGTCAGTTAGGTAGGTAGTTACATAGCCGACTTAGCTTTGTACTTGCTGTTGCATCAAGTGTGTACACAGCTGTGCACCACATAGTATTTCAGCCAGCCAGTAAGAAGAAAGAATTCGAGGTCATCAGATGGTGGTCACTCCGCAGTGGGCCGTTGCGACGATTGCTAGTGGGCCAACGTTTCTTTGTGTTAGGGCTTCACCATGTACATATCCGAGATTCCGGCGTGCTGGGATCGGAGCCTCGTATCCGAACAAGGAGACATGGTGTATGTGCTTGTATAACTGGAGAGAGAGCGAGCGAGGTGGCCCTGGGGTCTATACTTGATGTGTATATGTACTGTAGAGAGCACCACCCGGCGAAGAGGAAGGCGAGGCGGGAGGGGCACCTGCGGTAGTGGGACTAGCTATTATTAGTCATAGATTGATACATGGGTACAACAGCCACCACAGCGAGCCAGTCGAGTGCGAGTGCCAACATTGAATGCCTCCTCAACAATTCCCTGCCATGGCTGGCTTTGTAACCAACGCAAATCGACACACTTCTCCCCCCAAGCCGGTTGCCCTGGCCAATAATGGATGTCACGATGAAGAGGCACAGCTACATGTATGCCTGTCTCGTCTACGCCCGTTAGTTGATGTGGAATGCAGCAGACAAGGCGGGCTATCCAGGCGAAGGCAAGCAAAGGCGGATTGGTGTCAAACGCCGAACTCGGGTTAGTGCCAGGTGGACAAGGTAGTGAGGTACTGACTGCATAGCTGATTACATGTACGGCCCATGTTCCTGGGTGATGGTTGTTTGAGCGTGCTGTTTCCAATTAGCAGGTAAAGTAGTGATTAGTTAGCTACCCAAGTATGGCTTCTGCCATGTTCATTCATCCTCATGATGACGACGACGCCGACGACAGCACTTGAGAACTGGGGACTGGACATGTCTGGATCGAAACGAGAAGGGGGCATGTGGTCGATGGTGCATGCAGGCATCCCGGAGTGTGATGGCATCGTCTGCATGTAGATACATCCATACTAGGTCGATACATACAGTAGACACACACTGCAAGGTAAGTAAGTTAGCAATTATAATATGTACCTACTTACTTGACTAATTGAGGTGCGTTTGTATGAGGACACGCGAGGAGGGAGGGGGAGGCTAAGCAACGGGTGGGCCTGAGTGGGCTGTGAAGCGGAGCAGGCCAGTCAAAATAAACCGATCATGTGCTCCGCACTGACGCAGCAACGACATGAGCGTCATCACTCCATGTTTCAATTCAAGCCATGGCATTCACCTTCCAATCTTGCCAGCAGCCAACCAAGCATTAGGTATACATATCCAACATGGAATGCTATGGCATCGTAGTTGGTCTTCAATCGTACATGACTACCTAGGTAGGTAAGCAGGTGAGATATACACAATGTATGGATGTATGGATGTATGCAGCTATGTACGCATGTGGAGCTGAAGAGAATGTGAGAAAGCAAAATGACCGGTTGACCAATCCAAGGCAGCGAAGCCACGAAGGAAAATATCCGTGGTCATTTGCTTTGCATCTGCAAGCTTTTGAGCCATTTGCTTTTTGCCTTTGCCTCCAGCATCATTTCCACTCTGAGGAATATTTTTTCCAGCTTGACACCATTCGTAGCAAGCAACCCAACTGTCGGTTCGGCCTGGGTACGTAACGTAGCAGGCAGTGGGACGGGTGCGTCTTTTTTTTTTCTTTTCGTTTATTTTTTTTCTCTTGTTGTACTGTGCCTGCATGCACAAATTATATATTTAGATTCGACAGCCACACGACAGAGACAGGACAAGGACAGCAGTGAGAGCAGAGGGATGGGGCGAAAAACACCATGTATTCAAGACTTGCACATGGCATCAGGTAGAGCATCAATGGAAGTGCGAATGCATAAATGGCATTGGATTCGATCAAGTACAAGGACGACGGGGAATGGAATAATATTACCTATGTTTCGTCCCTAAAGCTGTTCGCGCCTGGAGGCCAGGCCCCGGCGGCGGGCTGACGATTGAAGGTCATGTGGTAGGCGCGGGGTCTGCCACGCTCCACATGCCCTCATCTATTCAGTCTCTGTTCGTCGTTCTCTCTCTGCTGCTGTCTCGTCATTTGCACTCTACACACACACACACACTGACACTGTCTCCTTCTGCGTTGCTCTCTCTCCCTCTGTCTTCCTTTGCTCTGCTTTGCCCTGCCCTGGCTTGCTCCGTCTTGCCTTACCACCTCGTCCATCCACCCCTCCGCTGTTGCACACGCCCGCCAATTCCTATTCAGCCCTCTCAATTCACCCGCCCGCGTCTCCGTCCCCGTCGCTGCCCCCGTCGCCCCTCCTGCCACCCTGCGTAGGACCAGGCCGTGCTGTTTGCGAGCGTGTGCGTGTGCGTGTGTCGAGCCAGTGCCCCAGTTGCGTGCGCCTCTGTGTGATCAGCCATACTTAGCCACGCCTGCCTCAACAGAGCATCATCTGCCCGCGCCCAGCTTCCGTCGACGACATACCTCCCTTCTCCTCTTCCTGCACCCTTTCCAGACTGCCGCTACAACCAACGCCACCGTACTACACCACACACCACAACCACCACCACCACCGCCGCCAACACTTCGCGTATACACCGCGTCAGGCCATATCGCCCTCCGCCTCTATTCTTGCCTGCGTGCCTGCTAGCTCCCGCCGCCCTCACTGCTGTTGCTGTTCGCTGCACCACCTCGCTGCAACATCTTCACCTTACCTCGCCCCGACCCACTTGCTCTCCATCATCCATCGTCCATCGCACCCTCTGCCCATTACGGATCTGCTCCGGCCCACTAGACCCTGTGTTCACGACCTGCTCAACTCTAGCCCGCCCTTCTCGCGATAACACGTCGCGACCACACCCTCCATCGTTTACCGTACAATGAGCCAGAACCGGCCATCGGCCTTCTCCTCGCTAAGAATGGGTGGTGAGTGGTCTCTCCCTCTCCCAGTATTTTGCTCTCCCCACGCTGCCCTACTCTGCCCTGCTTGCTCTACCTTGTCCTGCCCCGCTGCGCATCCATCCCTCACCCGCGCTAACAAACCTGTCCAGAGATCATCCACGAAAAGGTGCAAGATGGCCTGACGGGCGAGTACAAGTCGCTCTCCTACACACAATGCAAAATTGTTGGCAATGGCTCGTTTGGTGTCGTTTTCCAAACCAAGCTCTCGCCTAGTGGGGAGGATGCCGCCATCAAGCGTGTGCTCCAAGACAAGCGCTTCAAGGTGAGCCCGCACGTGCTTGTCAAGCGAGTCAGTGCTGACCTTCAGTAGAACCGTGAGCTGCAGATCATGCGAATCGTCCGACACCCCAACATCGTCGAACTCAAGGCTTTCTTTTACAACAATGGCGAGCGGGTACGTCTCTCTCCCTGCTTTCCGTTGCCGCATGACTAATGATGGTAGCCACAGAAGGAGGAAGTGTACCTCAATCTGGTGCTGGAATATGTACCCGAAACCGTTTACCGTGCATCGCGCTATTTCAGCAAGCTGAAGACGGTCATGCCCATTCTGGAAGTCAAGCTCTACATATACCAGTTGTTTCGATCACTCGCCTACATTCACTCACAAGGCATCTGTCACCGGGACATCAAACCCCAAAATCTTCTCCTGGATCCCTCCACAGGTGTGCTGAAGCTGTGCGATTTTGGCAGTGCAAAGATACTGGTGGAGAACGAGCCCAACGTGTCGTACATTTGTTCCAGATACTACCGGGCTCCCGAACTCATTTTTGGCGCCACAAACTACACCACCAAGATCGGTACGTTGCTTGTCTGTATGTGACTGGCCCTCTGGCTAATGTTTGAGCGTAGATGTTTGGTCTACCGGTTGCGTCATGGCCGAGCTTATGCTTGGGCAGCCACTATTCCCCGGAGAGTCGGGCATCGACCAGTTGGTCGAGATCATCAAGGTCCTTGGAACTCCAACGCGCGATCAGATCCGCACCATGAATCCCAACTACATGGAGCACAAGTTCCCACAGATCAAGCCTCATCCGTTCAATAAGGTATGCTCCGGCAGTTGCGACTCACCATATCACTCAACTTACACCGCCAAGGTTTTTAGAAAGGCAGATCCCAGCGCCATCGACTTGATCTCCAAGTTGCTGGAATATACCCCGACCCAGCGACTGTCCGCTGTCGATGCCATGGTGCAGCCATTCTTCGATGAGTTGAGGGAGCCAGGCACTCGTCTGCCAGATTCGCGCCATCCCAATGGTCCCACTCGAGATCTTCCAGAGCTCTTCAACTTCACCCTTCATGGTAAGTGGTTATCCTCCCCAACGCTTCCAGGCTAACGAATCATGCAGAGCTTTCCATCGCCCCGCATCTCAATCAACAAATTGTCCCGCAACATGTCCGACCCAAACTCGTCGCTCAAGGCTTAGATTTTGAATCACCCAGTTTCAAGCCTCTGACCAAGGAGCAGATGATGGCGCGGTTGGATTAAAAAATGGCTTCCTGTATGCGTTACGATAACATGTTTTTCTTCGCGCGGCATGCCATTGAAATTTCCAAGCTCACTCGAGACCGCGATACCCACAAGAAGATGCAGATACTCTGGAGTTCCATATCGGCGTCGGCCCCATGGATGTGCACATTGACTGTACCCCATCATCTGCGACTCAACTTGTTCGAAAACGACTCGGACGTCTTTCGCGCGTGTTCTATGGTGGCTCATTTTCGAACTTTGGCTTGTTACCCGTCTCGTCAACGCACACACGGCTGGGCTCCGTAGATGTATTTTCTTTCAAATCCCCTCTTTCCACACCCTTTTCTTGGACGATGGTCAGCGAGCTGATGAGCTGCAACACAAGGAAATTGGGAGTATGATAAAAATGAGGATAATTGGCACAACATCTTAGGGTGTGTCGCTCTGACAGCACGTGCATGGGTGCAGCTATTCCCTTTTTTTCTGCATGCGGGTGTCATTTCATCTCTTGATTTTTTCCTTTTGCGCATGGAGGCGATGGATGATGGGGCTGTGCTTCGACTGTGTTGGGTGACGTGGAAGAAAAATTTGGACAAGAACAGCGCTCGCCCGACAGGTGCGTCGAGGACTCCGACATGAGAATGCCGGTGGTCATGTGAGATAAGTAGAAGCTGAGGGGGTTCGTTCGGGCGCATGCTATTACTTTGGCCTCCGAGGGCTTCCCTTATAAGTAGATTCTTCCTTCTCTCTCTTATGACCTCTGTGCGGGTGTTGATGTGGGGTTCATCATTACATGATTTTGATGCTGTGTGGTGTTGCCTTTCGATGTAGCGTACGAAGATCAATGAGCTATGTCTGTGATTCTCAAGACGAGGAGTCCAAGAGCAAGAGCATGGGATGCAATGTCAGGCGATTGGATTTGGCGGGCAATACATTACCTTGGTAGCACTGTCCGCAATTATGATTATTGTTGCTCATTTACCTAATTCTTTGACGGCTATTAGTATTGAAGGTAATCAATTGCTGTTACAGCGTTCGGGACTAACAGTTAATTGCAGTACCAAAATGCGGCGAGTGAGTGACATGGTCGCTCTCTTCTATTATTTATCACTCTCCTTTTCTTCGCGTAGGACGATCGTAGGATTGCGAAGTTACAAGAGAATCGTATGACCGTCTATCACTTCTACGAGGCTCGGTGAAATTCATTCACTACGTATTTATCTTACTTCGAAAGACAAAGGGTAGAATATAAAAAGGAGACTGAGACCTGTTGCAGTCCATCTCCAGCTCAACCCACGAGACTACATACACATAACTCCCCCAGACTTCCAAACTCTTGAGCATTCCCATACCAATCCTGCTCCGCTCCCTAGACCGGAGCTGGCCATGGAGGTCGATGCTATGCAGATTGATGAGATCAGCGTGGACGCTGCACTTCCTGTTATTTCACAAAATGCACAGATTCACCCAGACAGGGTTGCACTGATCGAAAGTTCATATACGCCCTCACAGGCACTTTTGGTAGAGTCACGTGACTCCCAGAAAGGGAACGCCAAGGAAACGCGAAGCCCTGTTCTCTCCAGCTATGTGCATCAAAACCACCACCAGACGCCATCGTCTCCATGCTCTGAGCGTCACAACCAACCCCCTTTGCACCCCCGCCAGTACTTTTCTTATAATCGTCTCCGTCGCCGCAATTGCAATTCGAGCGTTTATAGTCGCTCGCGACGCGACCATTATTCCCCCGACAAACAGCTTCCACACCCACCATTAGCGCACAAGGCCGAATCACAACTGGTAATTGCTATGGCGGATCTCGACGTCAAGTTCGACGATCGAGAAGACAGGCGAGATCGAGGACGCTACAATCGTGACAATCGAGGGGGAAACAACAAGCGCCGTCGCGATGGTGAGCTATAGTTCCGTACAAATCAAACCACGTACAACTTCTGACACGCAGTAGACGAAGACGACCATCACTACAGCCCTCGTGATGACCGACGCGGACCTCAACGTCGCCGACGTGATGACTACCCCCGCGACGGCCCACGTCGTGGTCGATACGAGGAACCACCATTCCCGAAACTCCGCCGTATGATTATCAACATTGCAAGCACTGCGAAGCTGCCGGAAGATGAATCCATTGAAATTGCTCGACTGCTTCGCGATCACTACGACGATGAGGACATTCGCAATCAATTTTTCGATGTCTTCGTGCAGCTGTATGTCCACTTGTATAGCTACTACACTCTATACCATGTGCTAACTTGATTCTAGCATCGTTGATCAACCTTTCAAGATTCCATTCGTTGCTGCGGTTGCATTCTATGGAAACCAAGTCAAGTCCGAGATCACTATCGAAGCCATGAAACGTGTAGGCGAGCGCTTACAAGAATCTCTAGCTGCTGGACAATGGAGGGAGTTCAAATTGCTACTCCGTTTCTTTGCATGCTTGCAGCCCATATTCGAAGAGGATGGTATATTCACTCTGCTGGGACAGCTGTTTGATACAGTGGTTGATCTGCAAAGCGCCAACGAAAATGACGTATGTATATCGAAACGCTTTCCGTACTTACTCGCTAACATGCACAGGTGGTGGGAATCGAGCTAGTAAAGATTATTCTCCTGACCATACCGTTTGCCATTGCGTCTGGTGGGGAGCGATTTCATGAAAAAGCCAACGAGCTGCTCAATAGTACCGGCATCGTAGCCGGCAACACGCTGCCTGTTGAGGCCCTTATCCATCCTTACGATGATGATTTCGAGGATACTGTAATTAACTACCATAGTGTTATCGGTCTTCTACAACAACAGCTTACGGCCGAGTCACAATCTGGGTGGAAGCTTGCCTGCATCCCCAGGTTTCTTGTCGACGCAATGCAACGGACCAATCCCGAGGATACTTTGCAGGCCACACCAGCAACACACGTGTTCCCCACTTTCACAATTCCCTCGCCAGTCAACCCGGGCCCGAAACCGCTTTTCCCTGAAGCATATTTCTCGCTATTTGCAAACCAGGAATCCAGCACTGTTCCCGCCCTCAACGATATCGCAGCGTCTCTCATCCGGGATGCTATCGTGGATACCATTGATCAACTTGATTTCAATCGAGAGGTTGTCGCCAAATTCCTTGTAGATCTGGATTGTTACTGGTCTCACGGTACATTTGCCAACCGTGGAATTGCGCTGGACAAGTTCCTTCAAGAATATGGCAATGGCAAACTCACATATAAATCGGAAGATATGGTCATTGACGCTATCTTCTCACTCTTGTTCAAGCTGCCTACGCCAGAGCACAAACTTGTTTATTACCATTCCCTGATCACGCAGTGCTGCAAGGCGGCCCCCGCTGCCATCGCTCCCTCGCTTGGACGAGCCATTCGCAGTATCTACAAGAATTTACATGCCATGGACCTCGAGCTTAGCCATCGTTTCCTCGATTGGTTTTCCCACCATTTGAGTAACTTTGAATTTCGATGGCGATGGGCAGAGTGGTACGTACTTTGGTTCATAGAAAGAGGATCAAACTAACTTTTACCAGGATTGAAGATCTCAAACTATCGAAGTTGGAGCCCAAAAAGGCCTTCATAGTTGCTGCCCTCGACAAAGAAATCAGACTTTCTTTTGCCAAACGCGTTCGACAAACTCTCCCCGAGGAGTTTAGCCTCTTGATCCCCGAGCGCCTAGATGAGGATAACAGTCCCGAATTTAAATACGAGAAGCCTGGTATGTATCCCCCAACGGCCGAAATTTTCATATTTCTTACAGTCTACTAGACACGCCATACGCCGCGGAAGGTCAGATGCTTCTTCAGCAGCTTCGCAAGAAGGCAACGCATGAACAAGTGCAGGAAACAATCGACAAAATCCACGCACAAGCGGAAGAGCAAGGTATCAGTGATGTTCTTGTGCCGTCAACGGACGCTTTCGTCACAGCCATCTGCAGATTGGGTGCAAAGTCGCTATCCCACTTTCTGTCTTGCGTGGAACGAGGCCGCGAGCGTCTGGTAAATATCGCACAGCAGTCGGATGCTGCGAGACGTCAGATTGTGACAAGTGTTGTTGAATACTGGAAGGATCAGCCGGGCATCGCAGTCCGCATCATCGATCTACTTCTCAACTACACTATCCTCGCACCCATGACTGTCATCCAATGGGTTTTCGGGGACCATATGGGCGCCGGTGAAGCCCTTACAGAAAGCTGGGTTTTCGAAATGGTGTCAAATACGGTGACCAAGGTGGCGAATAGGAACAGGCAGATCGCCTCAGCTCGCCTACAGAGGGGCCTACCAACGGAACAAGTCGAAATGGTCGAGGCCACACTGACAAAAGATCGGGACAATGCGCGTGAGCTATTCAAATACATTGAAGATGCCTGTAGGGGCTTGGCTGAGGGTGCTGCCGATCGACTCATCGAGAAAGAGACGAGTGGTGCGCTCTCCGCTGAGGATGGCCAGCTCATCCGTGCGTGGGGGAAGCGATGGCGAATGGTTTTCGTTCGTAAGTCGGCCATCGAGGAATCGGTGGTGGGAGAGCAAGCAGTCGAGGCCAGGATCAAATTCCTAGCTGCACAGCCAGAACCAGAGGTTGTAGAACTCGTCAAGGTCGATGAGGCAAACGGTGCCGACGCTGAAAACGGTGACACAGCGATGGAGTAGGGGCGCTACAAGCAGAGGTTTTCCATGGAATTCGTGTATCAATAGGGAAATTATGCATTTTCAATGGCATTGTGCCGGTATGAAAAGAAGGGGGCCTACAATTTGGCTTTGGGGAGATGGGCTTGAAGTAGTCGCACTTCAGCAGGTTTGCTCAGATAAGGGCAAATAGTAGTAGCCGAGAAGACCCTCTTATGTATGAATACAGCATGTGCCTTTTATCGAAAAACAGGGCAATTATTTTTTACTTACGCGTATGTGCAGGCAAGCATGCCAACGTAGTTCGTAGTTAAAATGCACGATGATGCAGCATCTAACAGGAGCTCAGACGCTAATCCGAGGTAGTCGACATCATGTGAAGATCTCGGACCCTGGACAGCCGGATTGTGGCTGCAACGGCTTCGCGGCCCCCAGCAAGTACCCTCTCTCTCCTCTTCTTCCTGCAAAACTGCCATTCATCTTTTTGCTTACTTCACTCCGCGACCATGTGGCGCATGTCGCGAACAAACCCATCTAGCAACAAATGACATTTCCTACTCTACTCGCCCCACTTCGCGACCCGTTTTTCAGATCCCGGAGGTAGAACTCCCTTGCGTAGCAACGTTGCGCCAATCTCTCACCGCCAGCGAATTAACCATGATACTTCCTTCAAACGCTGCGAACCGGGCCGTCGTGTTGGCGACAAATATCGCTATAGTCCGCGACGAACATGCGTCATCACCTTCTCAATCAGCGACGCCGCCCGGTTCAGGCATTGGATACCCCGAGAACTGGAACTCCATCATCGGTATCGTGACAGCTATTGTTGGCAATGTTCTGATATCATTTGCATTGAATATGCAACGATATGCCCATATCAGGCTGGAGCGGGAGTGGCAAGAGAAGGAAAGACGGAGAAAACATAGCGCAAGGAGTCGCTCTTATATGAGGGAAGGTGGGATCGCAGATTCTGGTAATCGCAAAAGTAGCAGTGGACAAGGCAGGCACAGTCTGGGAGATGATGCAGGAAACGAACAAGACCACGTAGTAACGGAGGAGGAACCGTTGTTACCATCGAGACCGTCCTTGAACCTTCTGGGGGAAGAAGAGGGGGTTCTGGAAGAGCCTGCCTACAAACAAAAGAGTTATCTCAAGTCACCTTATTGGTGGGCTGGCATAATTTTGATGACAACAGGGGAAGCCGGTAACTTTCTTGCATACGGATTCGCGCCCGCCTCCATCGTTTCGCCTCTTGGTGTCGTCGCTTTGATATCAAATTGTATAATTGCTCCATTGATGCTCAAAGAGCCCTATCGGAGACGGGACGGACTGGGCGTGTTGATTGCAGTTGCAGGCGCAGTCACAGTTGTGTTGTCTGCGAATGACAACAACCCAAAGCTCGGCCCAGACGAGATTTGGGATTTAATCAGCACTTGGGAGTTTGAAACGTACTTGGGAATCACAACGGCTGTAATTATAGCCTTAATGGTGGCAAGCAATCGTTTTGGGGAGAAAAATATCCTCATTGATCTAGGCCTTGTAGGGTTGTTCGGTAGGTTTGTCGTTCAAACTTGACTGGTCCGGTGTGCTAATTTGGATAGGTGGTTACACCGCTCTCTCGACCAAGGGCGTCGCTTCGATGCTATCGTATACACTTTGGCGTGCCATCACCTTCCCCGTCACCTATTTACTAGTCGCAATCCTGGTTGGCACTGCTGTCATGCAGATCAAATACGTGAATCGAGCTCTCCAGCGCTTTGATGCCACGCAGGTTATCCCGGTCCAATTCGTGATGTTTACATTGTCGGTCATTCTTGGTTCGGCTATCCTGTATCGTGATTTTGAGCGTACCTCTGGAGAGGATGCTGGCAAGTTCGTTGGGGGGTGTGCCATGACATTCCTGGGTGTGTGGCTGATCACAAGCGGGCGGACATCGAGGGAAAGTGATGATGAACTTCGTGACCCAGAGCCGGAAGACGCGATCAATCTTGTAGTGGATCGTTATCATGACGACATTGATGACACGACTGAGGAAGCTGCCCAAAGTAGTCGTCCATCTACTGCCCGAGCCATGTCACCACCAATGGACATTTCCCGAAAAATTTCCGCCGGGAAGGTATCCCAACAGCACACGCCCGACATCCCTTCAATTCGGCAAGATTCTACACCACATACTCCAACAGAAACCTACGCCTCTGATGCTTCTTCTACCCTAAACACAAATCCTTGGGAGGATGCGAACACTAACTCACCTTACAACCGCACCTTCCTTGATAATTCAGGGGGAAACACTTCATCACCCGTTCCTCCTTCACAATCAACCGAGCCGGTCCGTCCTTCCACATCTAGTCCCGAACTTGTCACGCCCCATTACTCCAACCCTCCACGGCCAGCAACGCCTACACGCAATGCTTCGGACACTGCAGCTGTAACACCAACTACGCCGAATACTTCCAGAAACCACCTCCGCCGAATGGGCACCAACGAACGTATGGCTGGGCGGAACAGTATCCCAGGACATCTACTTGCCAGTCCTTTAAGCACAAGCTTAAGCGCCATGGTTGCCGATCTGAAAAGGGGAGGCTCGTTAAAAGAGCGTCCGGGCCATAGGGAAGGAATCGGAGCAGACGACGGCAGAAAAAGGCAGAGCGTTCTAGGGCTGGCCGCCGGGGACGCTCACAGAGACGACATGTTTGGCGAACCGCTTCATCGGCGGCGAACTGACACGTCGACGGAGGCTGAGTCTCAAGGAAGCGTCGCGAACCGATCCAGGAGCGTCAGCGTCACGCTGCAGGATATGTGGAGGGGACTGAGGGGCGGGCATCAAGATGTCCATCCGCCGGATGGCAGTGAAAATGTGAATCCAAATCCACAGGCGCAACAGGACAGGTGACATATACCACGGGATGGGGTCAGATGTACTGAGCACGTTGTCAAATGTCGATGCGCGGCCTTGTGTATAAACGACGGTGTGCGATATGTATATACGTCCGTCAATGCTATCGCTGTAAATTAAGCTGTTTGCGCACCTTCTTCTTTTTGTCATTCGCAGTTATATCTCTTTTAATGCACATGAGTAGCGAGCGGCTTTGCCTGTCTGTTATGGTGGATGTTGGTGGTTGCATTTTAGGAGTTATTGTCTTCGTTCATTCTCATAAAAGCTACATGTCAATCCAACATGGATCGACGTCTTGGTCTACACTTCATAAATTGCAATGTTGGTGGAGATGTGCCCATCCGTGTCTGTCTACATGTGTGTGTGCTTGGTTCAGTACCAAAAATCAAGACAAAACTTGATATAGGAGGTAGATGAGCTTTCTTTTTCTTGTATAACTTTTATTTTTTGGAGTACATGGATTCGCAGCAGGTACTTACTTGTTCAGTCAATCAGTCGTTCATTCGTTCTCGCAGAAACAACCAGTCATTTATCTTCGTGGCGGTTCTATTTCTTCCTTCGTCAAACCCCTCAAATCATCGAAACAAATGCCTTCATACCTAAACCTCTTTTCTTCTCTTCTCATTCTCTCCTCTCTCTCTCTCTCTCTCTCTCTCTCTGCTATCCTCTCTTTTCCCCTATAGGAGAAACAAATGCGTTGTCACCGACGAGATTTCCAGGCCTCCTATCTTTGTGCCGAAAGGTACATAGAGTAGAACAAACCCCTTCCCCACAAATCCATACAAAACCAAGAAGAAGAGAAGAAGAAGGGGGGGAAAAAATTCTAGGTATGTGTACCGCCCCACCGCTTTCGATTTGATGTTGCGTTTCTGTCTGGAGTACCTCGGATTTAATTGAATTAGGTTTCTTTCTTTCTAGATAGATAGCAACCCCCTCCCGCCCCTGGAATAGAAATTGAAATTGGGAAGAGGGACAGGCGGGTGGGTAGGTAGGTAAGGCGCTTTTAGGACTTCAGGAATAAAGGAGTGGTTTCTCTTTCTCCTCTGTTACAAACAAAAAACCCTCGTTAAAATAAAAAAAATGTTGTTGTATATGAACTCTCTCTCTCGAGACTTTGATACCGTCTAGGACAATTTTTTCTGTATTAAGTGTGAATTGATAGAGGGGAAACTGCTACATACCTATCTACTTCTGCCCTTCTTACGAACGGACGGGATTTACATGGTCTGTGTGTGTGCGCGCGCGTTTATGAAGGTTTTCAGAGGTGTGTATGTGTAGTTTCGATAGGTATAAGACGACGTAGGATTCGGTGGTGTTAGATAGGTGCTGTGAAGAGATAATGTGTAGGTTTAGTTTTTTGAGAGTTGGAGATGGGATAGGTAGGTATAAAACCACTGTAGCTTGGGTGCGTTATGCCTACTTCCATCGATGCGAGTTATGCGTTTTTTAAAGTGTTGGTTTTACTTTTCTCTCTCTCTCTCCTTTCTAATATTATTCTTTCTATTATATGGCATTGGGATCTAACATAGCAGACTACACACAATTCCCTCACAACACCAACCTATTCCATCCCTACCTACGTACTACATACAGAAAAACAACATACCCCCCATCTTCCTCCCTTCCTCCTTCCCTCCCTCCACACCTAAAAAACCTTGACTTTGCTAGCAACGTACCGACCCGACCGAGCCTCACGCATGTAAACAAATACTTGGTTTTTTTTTCTGGGACTGTTAAAGGCGTGTGAATAGCACTTTACTTTATACATCGATCTCGGTAACAGAGTAAATACTCTGTCCGCATAACCAGGCACTTAGGAAGGAAAATCTTCATATTTGCGGAAAGGCGAACATGTAGTCATTTTCTCAATATTATTATGGATCAGTGGGTAAGTGAAAAAAAAAAAAACCAAAGAGGTAGATAGATGGATATGGAATAAGTTGATATCAAGGTAACAAAACGATTGCGGCGGCTGATTGGTTATTTCGAAATAAAACAGGTGTAATTCGTCGTTTTTATAACAGTACGGTAGGAAGTGTGTTAGGGTGTTTGGTATGTACGGCGTGGTGAGTAAGTGAGTGAGCTTGGTATGTAGATTGGAAAGACCCTTTTTCCTCTCGATTAGAAGGAGATGAAGAGGAGGGAGGAAAGAGTGATGGATATGTAGGATGAAAGGGTAATTTGGACAGATATCGTAGTCAAGCAGAGCGGGAATATACAAGCTGAGTGATATCTTGTGGACAGTTGATGTGATGGAATCTGTCTTTTCTCCGTGGGGAAGGATGGAGAGTCATAATTGTAGGTTAATTCCATGTACCCATTGTGCGTAAGGCTACAGATCCGACATGAGGAAATACTTGTAAATTGCATATCCCCCCTGATAGACGCAGTGGAATATTTCAAACGAATCCAAAGCATAGCTAATAAGACGGGTTTCTACAATATCCAAACAGCTTCTGATGATGATGATGAGCACCGTAAGACCTGCATGTCAACTATGTAGGTAGGTAGGTATGTACATGTAGGTACAGCACTGCTTCACACGTGACCCAAACATCCGACAACGATGTTAACATCACTCCACACCCCAATCACGCATCTACAAGCCACATCACCCTCCAAATAGAACTCGTATTCGAGCAAGTCACGGTTCGAGGGCGTATTCTCATGTGATGTTTGCCTCACTCTGCTACGGGATAAGCCTCGTGTTTCCTCGCCCCCGACCGTGTGCTTGGGGTGTGGACAGGAGGGAGGGTGTGTACAGATGCAACGTAGTCCGTTTAGTGCCAACCTTGCTACAAGTGCCGTGATTGTCGACAGGAACTGAGGGGGCATACCCTCAAGCCCATGCAAGAATATTTGTCTTGCTGATACAGTTATGTCATGCTCGGGATGAGTGATGTCCCTTCTTAGCACGCCTACATTAGCTGCGTGATTGCCTTGGAGAGAACATCACGAGCTATTGGGCTGAGACGCGATTTGCGTGACCAACGCATTTTTTTTTTCTTTTCGCCACTTCAGAGAGGGTACCTACATGACGTTTGTTGATGACCTTGGCATGATGATGCCAAATACTATGAGGACCAAGCGGATGCTCTTGAGCCACAATGGTGACTGCGATCTACGATCAAAGCTGAAAGACAACGATGATAAGACATCTATGATGGAATCTTTCCAAGCTCGGAAGGAGCCTCTGGGCTGAAGTACGGAAAAAGCAACTGCGAGTAGGAGAAGGGAAAGGCGAGCGAAGCTACGGCTATCGGGTGGGGGGGAAAGGGCTGTGCGGACCTCAAGTGTCCCTTAGACCAACCAGACCATCGTTTTGTCCTGTCGATGCATAGTAAGGGAAGGAGCTGACACGAGGTGGCTACGATAGATTGATAAGACGATCGTGGATGTCGCTGGAAGCGGCAGATGTTGGGACATGTTGGTACCCGGTACCAATCGTGCCACTACACGCCACATTCAGTAGGAAGGTACAGGCCACCGCTTTACGGAACATGCCTTGGATTGTTGGCTGCTGCTGCTGTTGTTGTCCCGAGTAGCCAGCCAGCCCGTAAAGGTACCAGGCATTATACCACATACTCGCCCAGTCTATGATTGCTAGGGAGTCATTGCCATGTCCGACGTCGGATGTGATGTTTCCATGATGTGTTGCTGCATTCTACGGCTACCAAGCCGTAACCGATGAGCAATCTAACTTGTGTGCGGTGCACGTACTCAGTGCTCCCGGACCAACCGTCGTGGCCACAGGATCACAGATAGGCGGAAATACTCGAGAAACGTTGATGAGACTCTCGGCGGAAGTTGTGCATGCTGGTGGTGGAATATGGGGCACCGATTCTTCGACTAAGGAGGCATTGAACCTGACCTCACTTGCCCGCCCTTCCGACTTACCAGGCACCCTCCACGTGTGCATTGGGAGTGATGTTGGAGCGCAACTTGCATTAGCTGTGACCAACCGAGTATTAGCCAGTCTAGGGAGGACTCTCCTGTTGGTCCTGCTGGAGCCGCACTGGGGAGAGCTCATTTAGATCGGCGTAGAGTACCCTTGGGGCAGAAATATTGTTTCTGCACCGTTGCCGAATGCAGGAGGGAATCATTCCAGTTCAAACATCTGCGGCGGACTTGGTGCTACGATAGAAATGACTGGAGGAGCTAGTAAACATTCTGGCCAAGTGAGATGGGAACGTGCTTTCACTCTATGGCCGCTACCCCTAGCTTGTTCGTGGTGACGCCGGATATCCAATTTACTACCGATAAGATGCGACGTCTGGTGAGATCTGTACCGTCATGTCAAACTTAACTCCCCAGAACTTGGCAGGCAACAGTCGCAGTGTGACTGTGCATCCAAGACATAAGCCCAATCGTGATAGCCCGGACGTCGTATTTTGATTTTCCCGCTCTGATTGGTGAGACGCACTGTCATTTTTCGAGGACGGGCAACATCGGTGTAAGTGGGTCGGCGAAGAGGACGATGATGGATATGAAGTGCTTTCCGTTTCTGACATGTCATTTTCCAAACGAAACTAACTGACAAGAGGCACCAGTGACCGTTGCATGGCCTTTGGCGGACCGCTGGCCTCGGCCTCGGAAACTTGCAGCCTCGGAACGCCCAAGGGCAGAATGTGCTGGAGGTGAAGGGACCGTTGTTTAGCAGTTGACGTGGCTGGTTGCGACTTTGGTATACACACATGGTATGGAATTGTTGAGCGACGCACTCGGAAATCTGCCATCCAGCAGGTTGGCACAGGTCAGCTGACTAGCGGCGAAGAAGGACCGCAACAGCGTACCGTACAGGAGCCTTGGGGGCACAGGGTCCATGATGGATGCACACCCACCTCAGCACATGAGGTTCGTCTTGGGGTATGCCGGCCGGATTCAAGTGCGTTGCAACCTGATCGACGAGAGAAATTCGCCGGATGGTTGCGCACTAAACGGATCTGCGCAGCGTCTTAGCCGCGAAATGGCTAGACGATCCCATCATGTGGTGGATCTGTTAGTGTCCTGTCGACAGCGGGCAGGGTCAAGGAGACAACAAAGTTTTACGAGTGGACCAGTGCCGTATAAGCGCGCTTTGGATTATGGAAAATCCAGACGTGACAGCACTGCCACACGGATTCCATGATGGGTTATGCACATGTATGTACAAGGACAATGATTTGTGCTGCATGCCGTGATAGAACAGGCAGTTTCATCTGAATGCCTCAACATGATGCCGCCAGAATGGGCTTTCTGATGTCCGTCCCAGCCCTCACTAAATGTACACAGATTGATTGGCATGCATAATCTTCGCTAGAAACCCAAATCGGCAAGGACATGTTCTGCACAGGAACCTGTGCCTGATGGCAAGGCTGAGGCCTGGGGCACAAAGTCATAGGGGCCAAGAAGGGCTGTGCTACGAATGATTCACCAAGTTTCAGAGGCGTTGTTGCTCTTTGTGAATACTGGCATGTACTTTTGGAGTGATGGAAGCCCGCCATAGGGCTAGTCAGTAGATGTGACTAAACTGCTCTCTCTGACTTGGAGCTCGCTATAACGTGTGGCATCGGAGAGGAATGTCGGGGTCACACAGAGAAAGAATTGCCATGTCGTCATCTGGCCTTTGCGCCATCGACATCCAAGCAGTCACAGTGGTCTCGACGCAAGTGACATATTTTCTGCTTCTACCAGTCGAGAGCTACAGGCTCGTCTGTGGTCCTGATGTATTTCGGTCGATGTGACAGTGTTTCTTACCAGCCAAGGGCGTTGAGCGGCAAAAAAGCTACTGTTGAGGGATGGCATAAGATCGGTAGGAGGGCAAGTCCAGATCTGTTGATGATGTATTATTTTTGTATTCAGCAGTTGGCTGGCGCGTGAACAATGGCTCGCACGGGATTCTATGCGCATAGTTTGGCCATGTATTGCTTTTCGAGTAGATTGGCGTTATAGACTTTTGAGGAAGGAAGGGTAGAAGAACCGAGTGAATGGTTCCGAGGGGAACTGTTCAAGGTCGGCGAGTAGAAGTTTGGTAGGTTTGAGTCGAATCGATATGTGCAGTGTGGTGGTGTAGTCGGGAGTTGCAGGTGGTCGAAGGAGAGTTGGTTGGAATGGAGGGATGAACGGAAGGGTGGACGGATGGAAGAAGGGCATGTAGAAAGGGCAGGGCGGTGGTTATGGTAAGCTGCACCCGATATCACTCGGAGGGATCTCGTGATTGGCGGGGCGGTGTCTCGGCTCTCCTTCCACGGTTTGCCGGGTTAAGGCCTGCAGCGGGTTGGCAGGGCCGACCATGCTCATTTCCTCTTTGCGCTCTGGATGCATGCACAATGAGAACAAATAAAACACACATTATGTATGTCGCTTCTCGACATAGAGGAGACAATGAGGGCAGAAACCAGATCATCGTCATGCCACGCCCACGCCTGCGCCCGTGCTTGGTTGTTTGCACGCACGCACGCACGCACTTGGACTTGATTGATTTGCACCAGGTCCAGTACTGGTGGTATTGATTGTCTATCTAGTTCTGTATTGTATTGTCATGTACTGCCGGTTAGCTTCTTTTTACGGTAGTCGCGTGTGACGGTAGCTGCATTCAAAAATGGATCCTCGCCAGACCTCGGATGGCCGACATGGGCGCCCCTCTCGTCTACCTTCTCCTCTCTCTCCCCTCTCCCCTCTCGCCTCGCTTTTGCTGCTCTCTGTTGATGAGGACTGGCTTGCTTCACTTTGGATACACAATGCCTTCTCTGGACTGCCTCGGTCGCCATGCCGCAGCGTGGGCATGCATTGGTGGCGCACTGGGGGGCGTAGACCAGGAACCTCTGGCGGGTGGTGTCGTACCATTACATGACATGCTATGCCTTGACACGTACCGAGCAAGCGAAGGCAAGAGAGGCGGAACTTGAGGAGGAGGATGGATGGATGGATGGATGCATCAGGTTCTGAATTGATAGGTGATGGATGTGGTCCAAGAAGGGGCCTCAAAGGCTTGAAACATTAGCGCTCCCGGGCCCGCGGCGACCGACCGACTAGTCTACCTAGGTAGCTGGTAGACTAGTCGTCCTATAGGCTTAGCCCTCTTGGTTTGATGTGTAATAATGTGTTACGTGCTACTGTACTGTACTGTTTGTACTTTTCCAATCATGACAATATGTCAAACTAGCTATACATGTAGTCGACATCCGAGGAAGAGAAGAGACGCGAACTAGCAACCGAGCATCTCGCAAGGCCGTTGGACTTGCCGACTGTCCCGTACATTCATTGGTCAGGGTGTGGGAAGCTGGTAGCGTAGGTAGCAGTTTAGGTGTCAAGTCATTTGATGGCCAGGAGAGAGAGAAACATTATTCGTACAGTACCTTTGTATCATGCCGAATTGTGGCGGAATCATCCGCCCTGGGCCAGGAACAGCAGCAACGTCGTCTCAGGCCGAGTGACACCAAGTACAGTAGTAGGCACGCCTACATACAGGCTAGCACCACTAGCAGGGGCTCCGCTAGTCAGTCGTTCTGCTCTACTTACTCTTCGTACCGTATGTACTGTACCGACTGTTACTGTACCGGATGGTTCGGTACGATACGGTACTATCGAATGGATCCCTTGGCCCATTTGCCTTGGGGCTTGCCCTTCTCTTTTCCTCCAGCGTCCACGGTTACCACATTTCTTACTATCCATGCGTGCTTGATGCGTGTGCGTGCCTGTGCCTGTACCTGTATCTGTAAGTATCATCTGTACTTACAGTAACTATCGGTCGGTATCTGTATCGGTATCGGCTCTGCGCCCGCCCACTGCACCGTAACCGTAACCGCAACCGCACCACACACACCCCTTTCCATGTTGCGTTGCCCTGGTCTACCCTTGAGCCATTCCTTTTCATGTGGGAGATGCCATGCCCTGCCCTGCCCTGCCCTGCCATGCTTGCCCCATGCTCCCTCCATGCGTCCATGCTCCCATGCTGCCCCTGCCCCGCCCCAGCCCCTGCCCCATGCTTCATGCCCCAAGCTCCACCCTCCAGTCTGCCCTCCCATGAAATCCATGAATCAATCCATGAATCCATGCCACTCCACCGACCACAGGCGCACTCTCTTCTGCGCTGCGCTGCGCTGCGCTGCTCGGCCTGCTCTGTTCCCCTCCCCTCCCAATCCAGCCCCAAAGCAGCAGGGGCCCTCTTTCACGCGTCGTCTCTTCTGCTAGTACCACCACCACCACCACCACCACCTTATCCACCATCGCACCCGCAGCACCTCATCACCACTACGTATCAATTGCCCTCGCCTCTCCGACTGCGCTGCTGCTCCTCTTCCGCCCGAGCTTGCCTGGTCCTGGCAATTGTCTGCATATTATTCTCCGACGAATAGCGCCTTGTCGCGTGGGAACATCTTCTCGCCTACCCGCTCCACTCCACACCACACCACACCTCACCGCACCTGCCACCCACTCACTGTACTCTATACTTACACCTACATCCTGCCCTCCTGCTCTCCTTCTCTCCAACAACCACCCTTCCGTCCATTGTACATACGCCCCTCTAGCCCCGCCGCCGCTCCAGCGCTATTTGATCCCCACGCGCCGCTCCACCACCCCCAATTGCTTGCATCTCTCTCTCGGTGCTACATAACAGCACAGGGCATCCATCCATTCCAACTCCCTCTGGTCCCCTTTGACCGTCTACCTGACCGACAGAACCCTGCACTGACCCTCGGCCAAAGCGTACGTGTACCTCAACCACTCTCTTTCTCCACATTTCTCTGATATTGTATTCTTCCCTTAATGTCATTTGCCCATCTTGCTCTTTTCGCTCCAGATTTCCCCGTCGCCTCGTCCTGTTCGTTCCCTACTGGTCCGTCATTGACCCGACCAGATCTGCTTTGCCTTTGCCTCCATTGCATATACAAACACCCCGTCCTTCCACCTTGAACACTGGCCTTTTGCACACATTCCCTCACCACTCTGCAACAACCCACTCTGGGTGCCGTCGCTCTCGTCTGCTCGTCTGCTGCCACCGAGGCAAAGTGGGAAAGTACGGCGCTCAACCTCAACCCCGCCTTCTCGTCTCCCATCCAAAGGCTCTCAACGCCCTAGACAGTTGCCATCACGCAGAAGATCCCGCTTTCCTTTTCTCCATTGGTAGAACGGTGACATTCAATTCGGCACTAATTTTACTGTTTCACTTTTAGCCTTCGTAAGTGGCCTCACCGTCGTCTTCGAATCCATGGGCAAAATGTCATTCAACGCTAACCGTGTAAACAGCATACCAATCTAGCATTTATAGGACCACTCCGTTGCGATTTTTCCATCTTGTTTATCATTCCCCTTTTTACCTCTCTCCCTCGTTCTCTCTCTTATCTCTGTTTTGGATTTACATATCTATTCATCGATTGAGCTCAGCCCGTCGGAAACACGTCATCGTTCCTAACAGCTTTCACGGCGCCGGGTGACCACCTGTTTCGAGTCGATATCTCCGTTTTGGCTCCACATTTTCGCCACCCCCCATGTTACAGGGTATCAGAGCCTCAACTCTGAACATGCCCTCATACGGGCAAAACATGGCGCTCGCAGGGATCCACAAGGTCGAAGGCTATGGCGATGCGGACTCCTGGCACTGGCCTCAGCACTCATCGACTCAGTCGCAGAATTATAATCCCATATTTGACCCAGCACTATACGCACACCTCACGCCTTCGTTACCTGTTCCCGGTAGCGTACCGCAGCGACATCATTCCATTGCCACGTCTCACGTCCTCAATACTGGCACCTCAACACCCCCACCCCCAAGACAACAGATGGCCGGCAGCATGGTCAAAGCCCAGCCTGCTTTCAAGCCGACCTGGCACGGTTTCTTGGATTCCACCAAAGATGCAATGACCATCGTGGAGGCTGCTTTGCAAGGTCGTTTAAGCCACATAAGTCGTCGCCCTCACGACAAAGAGCGGGCTGAGATGCTTACTTCAGGTACGGTTTTGGTTTACGAGGAAAATGCATCCGGTATCAAGCGCTGGACGGACGCAGTACACTGGTCCCCTAGTCGAGTAATGAACAATTGCCTCATCTACCGTCAACTGGTTCGAGCTCTCAGACCGGAGGAGAAGAAGTCCGCGCTGAATCCGTCCTGTGGAGGGAAGCGAAAACGCAAAGAAGGTGCTGGCTCCTCGGTAACGAAAACCGGCGACAATATCAATACTTCGGACGACGAGTACGATAACCCAATCTACGATGGGCAAGACGTTTCCCCGACCGACCCGTTAGGGAAGGTTTATGCAAACTTTGCGCAGACCCTCACTACTGACCAGCAACGGCGATTCTGCGGATCGCTCATCGACAGTTATGAATTCAAAGACGGAGGACTGATGAAGAAGACAATTTCTGTCAAATACCAAGGAACAACCCACCACATCATTTCGTACTACAGCCTGGAGGATGTTGTTGCAGGAAAGCTCAAGCGACCATGTCAGGACCCTAAATTGGCTGATATCCATCCGAGGCCCGAACTTCTCACGGGTTGGAAAGTCAGTTTGGAGGATGAAGAGAGCAAAGATATGCCTCTGGGTGCAGGTTATGCTCACCATCTCCAGCCCAGCCACATCCAACATCAGTCTCTAGGCGCAGTCACCCAGGTTCTGGCACCTCAAGGATTGGTACAAGGCCACGGCTCGCTGCAACTCCATGTTCCGGAATACTATTCGTATACGCCCACACACCAGAGCCCCCAGCATTACACGCAGCCACACTCGAATACCTCGCCATACGCACCGCAACACCTTACGCAGCAGTACTCGGCACAGCAATCTTCTCCCCAGCACTATTCCCCACAAAGCGCACAGCCTTACCCCCAGGCCCCCTCGCCACAACCTTACGCATCCCACCACGCTCCAGCCCAGCAATATCCATCCCCGGCAGCGTCAAACCACCAGTATACGCCACAGGGACAGCAAAACCACCAACAGGCAGCGTCCGATCCAAAGACAGCTTCAGTTCAGCAGTATCAGCCGTCGAATACAAGCCCAGCTTACGCTGTATCCCACACCAACCAGCTATCAGAGTCAGCTCAGTATGCGCTGCCTCATGCGCCTGTCTTTGACATCCACGCTCCTGTCCAGTCGAATGCTACTTCTGAGCACAAAACACAGAGCCCAGTGTCGCAGACTGATGGACACCGAAGAGCTTCCGCCCCTGTCGCGCTGCAAAACTACGTCCAGCCACAATTCCAAGGCATGCCGCAATCCTACTACGTTGCGGACCAAAAATATTCGCCGAATCAAAATATTGGTTATTAGCGTTTCTTGCTCGTTCGCCGCTGTGATTTCACCAGCACCCATGATCCGACTTTTCTTATCAAAATTTCCTTTCCGATTAGGTTTCTTCTTGCAGTTTCAACCAAGGCGTTGGGGAAGCATGTCATTTTCCACGGGTTTATCTGTCCCACCGTCTCTTCATCATTTTGCATAGCATCTGCATAACGTCGGTTTTTTTCCTGGCAATTTTTCTTGACTTTCTATTACGGCTTGTAGCTCAATATGACATGTGGGAGGAATCTTGATGCCAAAGGTTCAGTAAAGTTCACCTTTGGCTTGGTTAATGGTCTTGTGTCGAGTCTTCGAGTTTTCACGTTCACATGCGGGTTGCACTTTTGTTCGGTCTGTACAAATATGCATACGATGCCATGTTCCTGGAAGCTGTATCCAGCATTGCATCCGATGGGTCTAGACTCACTACTATGGAGAGGGTCACTTGCATGCACACTCTGTACGTTGAGAAGAGAATATGAAATCATTCGCATTACGCATTGGGGACATCTAACTAGAGTTGCGCGACGTTGCACGGCGCTCCCCCGCACATAGCACGACTCTGCAGTGTATCAAGTCATTACCGTTTTTTTTGTGTATCCCCATGGACGTCGTTTTCGTGTTTCTTTCACGGCGTTTACCTGCAGCGAGTATACGGACATGCTCCGGGATGGTTGTTTTCATGGCGGTTGTGTTGCATCAGAAAGCCACATGAGCGCTGTGCTGTGCATGTTACATGTATCAGGAAAAATTGCAAAGCTTCCGACCAATGACGGACCGCAGGCCCGTGTAGATTTATGCCAAAAGGAAAAGGGAAGCAAAAAGTTGGCCGATCCTAGGCACCTGCATTACACCACAGCATCGCAGCACCGCAGACAGGTCAGTAAGCTAACGGGAACACCCTTTGACCGATCAACGGACACCTCGCCTTGCCTAAAGCGGAATGGTCGTGGGTGCGTTTTGGGCCGGCAACTACAGGCTAATTGAAATCCCCCCATCCACCCACACCACAACACACACACACACATACGCAAAAGAGACAGCCCGCCTTCGGTATGCCAAGTATAACTGCCTCGCTTTTACCATCCGCGACCCGTGGATGGGGTCAAGGATTCGCAAAGAGGGGTGCGCCAGGGCAAGCAGACGAAGCATGAGCGAAAGAGCAAGAACGAGTACCTAGGGAAAAGCTGTGTGTGGTGGGTTGTTTTGGTGAGTGTGCATGCGAATCTGGTTGAGATGCAGCCACCTTCACATTTTCTTTGATCCTCTTTGCGAGGAGGGGGGCTCCAGAAAACCGGAAAGGCCAAGTCGGCGAGGCAACTGTACCTGTCTGTTCTGTTCTGCTTGGCTTGGCTGGACAATTGGGGAATGTGGCCATGCTGCTTGCTTGTCTGTGTGTGTGTGTGTGTGTGTGTGCGCGGCGCAAGAGGTCCTTGGTGTCGTGATTGGGCGCACCGCGATATGTAGGTTCCATGTAGCTCTCGTGTAGGTTCGGCTTGTATGGTTTGCCCATGTATCAATGTTCCTTGTACCATGTACCTCCATGTACCCATGTACCATGTGCAAGTTCTGCTCCCCCTCCCCTCCACCGTTTTACATTCTTACGGAGATAACCCTTCTACGACACCGTTTATTCTTAGGAAAGTGTGGCCAACAAACGTGCAAAAGACGGAATGAGGCTGGATTGTTTCCCCATTTTTCCCATCTTTTACTTGAAATCTCTAATTTATGCACGGGGGGCATACGTCTTTACTTGGTATGTGTAATTTCATGTACACGTTTGTTCGAACTTTGAACCGGGTTCGTTGAAGATTTCATTCCCCTTTTTTCTTGGGGGGGAGGCGGAGAGGGGAACGAAAACATAGCCAGCCTATCGTCATCACCCACCTTCCAAAGGGCTTTTAACAATATCTCTTCTTTCTGTTGATGAATCTCACTATTTCCGTCGTCCGCTGCTGCAAGGTAGGTCAGTCAGCTTCCTCGTATATCAATCACGTTTCGGAAAAAAGATCTACAAACTCCTTCGTATTCGCCCGCGTTAAAAGGTAGGTAGGAAGGGACCCTTTTTCTCCTGCGTTGCTCCGTCGTTTTTCGATCGAAATCTTAAATTCTTTGCACATGGATTGATCTGTGATCAGTCGTTCCTCACTCAACGGGTGCTTTTGCTTTTGTACCACCCACCCACCACCAGTATGCTAGTACGTAAAATAAGGAGGCTGGGTGGTATGTTTGCTTTTGCTTTTTTTCTTTTTTTCTCTTCTGTTCACTCTTCGTTGTCTGCTGTATCGTACACTAGTTTGTTTACGGATAGGTAGGTATGTGTGTGTGTGTGCTTTTTGAAGGTCTTCTCTCTGCATGCATTAATGTATCTATGTTACATGGGGAATGGTGGGAACTACACATTGCATAATTTTCGCATTTTTTTGAACAAAAAAGGAGAGAAATTAGGACCCCGCAAGCCCACATGCATAACACCCACGATTGTTCGTCAAGAAGGTAGTATCGTGATGATGGAAAAGAATCTGATAACATCAATGCGTTTGGAAAAAGAGTTTGTTTGTCGTTTTATGAGGCTGTTAATAGAACGTGGCCGGAAAGGGAATGGCTGGGTATAGTACCCAGCCAACCATGTACTTTTCCTTGCTCATCCATGATTTATTTCCATCGACGTTCCGCACGGCTTCACAACTCTGTTGCCCCCTGAGACAAATCATATTCAAAAAGTGATTGCGTTTGATCAATCGTAGCATGGGTTCCAAACGTAAACTTCGCGATCCATCTGCAGACGACGCGCCGGAGCGCAGCAGGAAACGCGTGACGCGTTCCTCGTCGACAGCGAGTCTTGCAGCACAAGAAGGACCCGCACAAAACAAAGGCAAAAGCAAAGCCGAGGCTGCAAGACCAAAAGCAATTAAGACAAAAAAAGACGTTCAAGCTTCTAAGGAGCCTAGTGCCCAGTTTAGCGACGCGCAATCGCGCTCCTTCCCATCCACGTCGTCCTCGTCCACATCAAGCCCTGATATACCCATCACCAAACTAACCATCACACATGACTCTCTCAAAACCCACATCTCATGCGATCAATACCACGCACTCACAAATTCCACCACCACCAAAAACCCCAATCCAACAACATGCATCTTCACCCACGGAGCCGGCGGCACGATATCCACCCCCGCCGTTCGCGACTTCTGCGTCGGATATGCTGCGCAAAGCGCGGCGATTCTCGCGTTCCAAGGCTCCGCGAATTTGGCGGCGAGGGTGAAGGGCTTCCACGCGTGTATCTCGCACATCCATGATGCTGAACCACAATCCAAACCTAGCAGCACATCTCACATCCCTCGCACGGGTAAGCTGGATAGTGCATGTGGGAGACGCAAGGTAGTCCTCGGAGGCCGCAGTATGGGATCGCGCGCCGCTGTCATGGCTGCTAGCGAGATCCTTTCTCCCTCTTCTTCTTTACCCGCAGACTCCCCCGATGCAGTAACTAGCGACTCGCCGGATATATCGTTGATACTCGTGTCGTACCCACTCCAAGGCCCCAAGAACGATATCCGCGACCAGATCCTGCTCGATTTGCCGGCCTCGGTACGTGTTTTGTTCGTTATCGGGGATAGAGATGCCATGTGTCCTTTGGACTTGCTGGAGCGCACGCGCGAGAAGATGGCGGCGGAGTCGCGGTTGGTGGTTGTCAGGGGGGCGGATCATGGGATGCATGTTAGGCCGAAGGAAAAGGAGAGGGAGTTTGGTGAGAAAGCGGGGAGATTGGCGGCTGTGTGGGTGGCGGGTGAGATGGTGGAGAGTGTGGTGTTTGTTGGAGGTGATGGATGAGTGGGAGGAGGTGTACCTTGTGGAGAAGGTCGGGTGGATTGGTGTCTTGTCTTAGCATTTCTGGGATTTAGAAGATATGACGGCGTGTCATCCTGCGTCTGTGGAGTGGGTATCAATACTCAAACTCCCAACTCTGTCTTACTCTTCGTCTTCTTGCCTGCTCTTCAGAGCAAATACTCAACCATCATCTCCACGTCTCCCAACTGTCAAGCCTAACGCCGAAGCACCATGAACCGTTGCGCTACTCATCGCGTGGAATAGCCTCTCCTTCATCCCACATCTCATCGTCCTCCAGATACGCACCAAATTCTTTCGAGTCAAGTCCGCTATCCATAGCCATCATAACCTCTTTCACGTTCTGCGAAGCAATCTCTTCATAATAACCAGTAATGCCTGTGATGCGACAGACTCTTGCCACGCAAGCCACCAGTACAAGACCCAGGTTCGCAAACGGTCCTACAGCGAGGACTTGCGAGAAGTGCCTGTTAAGAAACACAATATGAGCTTTCCCATCTCCGAAGATTGCACAATAAACTAGGAATAATGTTTGCAACTTACGTATACCACTGATGAATAAACCGTTCATCCCAATACTGCAGACGCGCCAGCATCGATTTCGCAGCCGCCGACTTCTTCTTCGAGGCAAGCTCTTCGAGCAACAGGCCTAGTTGCCTGCGAAACTGATGGAGAGAACTGAACCAGTGGCTTCTTCGGTGCTGGTTGCGGTTGCGGATGAAGAGGAGGCTGATGAGCTCGTGGATATCGGTGAGGTTTTGTTTGTCTTTGTCTGATAGAGATTGGAGAGGTTCGATGGAGAGCGTGGTGGACGCCATGTTTGGAGCCTGCGCCATTAAGACCTCTAAGCCTGGGCTTTTGAGGGTGTGGGAGGGTGAAGAGCGAAGGAGTTGCTGTGATTTTGGTAATGTAATGTAGTTCCGCAATTGCGATTCGAAGGGCGACGATTAGGGGTTGTTTTCGGCGTCAGTTTTTCAATAGTCTGAAGCTCCAGATGTTTCGCGGGAGGATCAAGTGTATGTGAGGTAGTTTTCTGCGTCCCTCGAAGATTCCTGTTTGCCCTACTTGCCCCAAGGCCTTGCACGTTGATGGTTTTTCTGGTGATTAAGGACAAGCGAAAGTTGCTTTTATCGTATGATAAGTCGAATACAAGACAAACCTCATGGAAATATGAGACAAATGTGTTTCCCGGAACAATCATAGATGCTGAGCATTAGAAACTGGAGGCGAAGAACTTGAAGAACTTGGTGATCGAGGTGAATTGATATCCTGCGAGAAAGCCGGGCCGCAGTATTCGGTGGTAAATTTCGCTGTCAAACAGAAACTTTCATCAAGAAAATCACCCAGCGCACCCTCTGATCCACATTGGCCACTTTGCTGGCAATATCATTACCCCAAAGGCCGTCAACGGTTTTTTGTCTTTGAGATGGACTTCGAAATAGACTCAGCTAGCGCGCGGCTCTGCGATTTTCGTTGGCTAGGTCCGTGCCCCCTGACCCAGGTCCGTGGCTTGCGGGGAGAGCTGGCTATTGCTGACAACTTTCTCTCCGTAGCTCACCAACACCACACCACCACCTAATCTGTCCTTGAAGCTTTTCAAAGGCCGCTCAACATCCACAACAATGGGTACATCTCCGCAGGAGAGCGTATATGCTTTTCGGGGTTCTTGATGTCTTGTTTCATACGGTAAGAAACATCCACCTCCACCTCCCCTCTTTACTGCGTTGGACCGCCAATCCACATGCGCACTTTCCCTTACCCAACCCCGCCCCGTGCCTAGCCCCTCTCTCGCTGCTGCCTTGTGTTTGTTTTTTCTTTGGGAAAAGGAGCTTTGGAGCCTGTTGGAGCGCTCTTGGCGCTTCTGGAGGACATGGTTGCTGCTGTGTGACTACCTTTGAACTGGACATAGCCGGATCAGGCCTTGATGTCACAACATCGCAACACCAAACCCTCACACACTAACCAGTTGATCACCCACTCAGAGCCTTGGAGGATGTTCATAGGGCTTTTTGGATGTCAGAATGCGCTTCCATGGGCATCTGGATGCTTTTGCCAGCATGCTGACACGCTGAGCGACTCAGACATGACAGTCTGGCAACAACCCTCACGTTGACGCCAACAAAATAGCTTCAGGGTAAGCAACGAGCGCTGTTTAAAGCTGATCATAGCTATGCCTTTTATAAAGTCAAGGGATTTGAGCTTCGTTAACTCTCTGTAGTGGGGTTGTGTTGTGCACCACAGTCACCATGTCAGCGGTACTGCAGCACCAGTTCTTTCCTTTAGCATGACGACAAGCCTTTCGGAACATGATTCCCTAATAGACACATGCAAACCTCCGAATTTGCAACATAAGCCCAACACCGCGGTTGCTGGCCTTGGACTACCACACTCGAAGCTTTCCCCTTGGGCAATAGGCTTCGCATCAAACGTACGCAGGGACCCATAGAAAGGTTCTCTCAGAGTTGAACCCAACGTCTACATCAAAGTGTTTTTTGGTTTTTGATGTATCCTCACGGCTTACATCTTGACTTATCACAAGACGTCGGATATCTTGTTCGAGGAGGCAAACACCATCAATCCAATCTGAGTAAGTTATCCCTTATGCGTCTGTTGCTCGTCAAAGCGGCTACACTCTCTCCAAAGTTTGATGGTGTCGTGCCTATCGAAAACACATTTGCCACGAGGGATCGTTTAGGAACTGTTTTGGTGCGCGGGCAAATGACAATATTCAAATGCCGCCAGCTTCCGGCCTAGGACGTTCGAACTGGCCACAAAATCAATTCCGACAGAGGATGTCCGTTCCTATTGACTGCGTCCCATCACATAACATATTCATTCCGTTTGTTTCCCGTCAAAGAAGAGGCGCTGATTGGACACATAGGCCATGTCGAAACGCTTGTTCTTCGCCCCTGTGGCATGCTACATTTGGCATACGCTGAGCGCATGTGTCTTTGGATGCAGACTGGACTGTCCGAAAATACGATGAACAATGTTTCCGTTGCAGGAAGACATGCACTTGCATGACTGATCACATTGTTTCATTTTCCGTGTCGATGAAACATGGCCCTGCACCCATTCAACTTGGCATACGGGAACGCTCTTTGGACCATGACATGTTAAAACTTTCGACATACCCTTGGACGACGAGGATGATATCCGGATAGCTTGGTCTAGTATTCGCTTTTGACTCGACACCCTGTCATTCTCTTCGACGGAAATCATGTGTTCTGGGATGGGAGGGGCCTCTGGATCGGATTCGAAGAATGTTGTCTCTCGAAACATTTGGTTATTTCCGGTCACTATCGGATGACTCATGACATGGCTCTCTCGATCCACCACCAAAGGAAGACGTATTTCCTTAGTGTTGCTTTTGCCACTAGGAAGGTAGTAGGTCTACCGGGTGCCTGGTCACTGCTTGCCTCCCTACGCAAACCCGAAAAGGTGAAGTCTGTTCCATATAGATGCATCTTTCTCATCTTGTGTGTTCATCACCATCTTCGATGGATTGTTGACACATGGCAAGCATGCCGGCCCTGGACGTTCAGCCGTCTGTAGACCAGCGTCTTTTTATAGGCATCGAAAGCTTCCGTGAAAGGTTTGGGTGAGCATCCTGCCATGTCATAGGCTCCATACAACAGGTTTCTGGTAAGCCTGCGAATGGGTGGAAAGCCTGCTTCTCATCGTATGTCCTCCATTGTGTTCGCTTCCGGGTAGCCTGCCACAACGCTAGACATGGCGTGAGTCCATCTCTTGACCGTTGCTTATATGTCATCCTGGCAAATCTTGGAGATCATTCGCACCGTGCTGTCTCTTGCAACCCCCATCAATATACCCTGAGTATGTGGTTGAAGGATGCCAGTATGGAGAGTGAGTACCCAGCCGTCTATGGACCATTGGAGCTTCAAAGAGTGTACCAAGAATTCAATTGGCGCTCGCTGGAAGTAAGCTCATTCGGGCATGCAAGTAAAACAAATGCATTTCTGCAATGTAGCCAAGCCACTCAAGATTTGTCCGGAGTTCCTTTGCATCCTGGTATCCGTCCTAGGAGTATTGTGTGAGGGGCTTGCCCGAGCTAAAGCCATTTCTCCCTAAGCCTTCTATCGTATTGCTTGAAGGCTATGTGAATCGGAAGAAGCACAGCATTGCTGGTCGCAGCGAACGCGGGTAAAGAGGTCCTAATCGACGCTGTCAACGATGATGGCAATGGCTGACTTGAGCCTCCTGTCCGTATGAACGCAGAGCCAGCACCTTTTCGCCAATATGCGCCTTGTCTGGAAATGTTTAATGCTGCGTCCGGTAAAGACAGTGCGTAGAAGCTCGAACTGCATGTCGAGTTGGTGAGCCGCCCGTCGACGCGAGCTGGTTGCTGAGATGCAAGGCTCCTGGCTTCTGAGATCGCATAGTAAAGAGCCAGCAACCTTCTCCAGAAAGGATCCGGATACTGTGCTCCTAGAGTGGCTGTTGTGGGTTGGAAGGCAAAAAACAAAGCAGTGGTAAACGCACTCCAACGTCGTCCACAGTCCCCCACCAGAGTATCGCCATACAGCGAAAGGTCCGTGCACTACGGTGCCCCCCTTCGAAAAACGGACCGCATGCACTGTGGACCAAGTCAATACTACATGTATGCACTCAGAAAAAAAAGGCGTTTTACCCGGCATGGAAAGATCAATTTCCCTGCAGGTGATTTGCTCCTTGTAGGGCGGACAAAAGTAGGCAGAGTTCTCGAACCTGCTCTCATCGAAGAAAGTCTATCCAGATCTTGGAAGAGATGATGCATGGCTGTTGATGCTTGTACCATGGCAAAAACATCTGGAAATGCGGTTATAATATGCACCCAATGCCCGTCTTAGCAGTCTACATGCTGTGGTTGGACCATATTGTCGCATCGCAACTACACCATTTGCTGATCGATGATGACCATCACTCGATATGCGCATCTTGTGCGGAGCTATTCATGGCAAAATCCAACTTCACAACCGTCAATACCGCCGTACATGCCTTTAAAATAAAGAGAAGGCACGGTGAAGACAAGTCGATTAGGCAGCCAGGCGACCTGAGACCTGTGGCGTGACTTCTACCTTTCTTAGGCTGGGTGAAGCGGCCATTTCTATTGTTCCCGAACTTCCAATGTGCAGGTGAATGTGGAATACTGTGAATAAGCTACTACTATTGTCGTCGGCGCGGGTGCTTCTTGTACGTCTTTTGTTCAACAAGGAGTGCTCTGGAGTATATAATCGACACCATCGACGTAGCTCCTACCAAACGAACGCTCCAGTAGCTATTCAATGTGAGCAGGATTGAGCATCTTCGCTGACGAGTACACATCGACGACAAACATCCACATCGCGATCAGAGAAGGAGATAGTATCGGCATTCATGGGACAGGCAAACCAGGTCTACAACACCAACAACTACATCACGGACAACATCTTGCAAGTCACGCCAAAAACATCACAAGCAAATGCGACACTGTTTTGTGGGTAAAACCCTTTTCATAACTGTATTGTTGTAGTGAACCTTCATGACAAGAAGAAGCTTGGTCTCAATACTCGACCAGTCCGTGTATGCACCCGAAGACGCCGCCGCCGAACCAGTCTAGGAGCAAATCCATCCCAGACGCCCGTATTGAAGACCATACTTTTGAAGACCATCTTCCCGATAATGGAAAAAACCTCCAGAAGCCGTTGATACCGGCATGTTTTTCCTGCAGAAAACACCCATGAAAACAAAGGAAATACGAAGGAAATAACCATGATATGCATGTTTTTGGGGAATCGATTCCGAACCATATGAAGGACAAGAACAAGTTTTTGAAAGACCACCTGGAAGACCATACACTCTGCAAGATGACAACTTGGTAGATGTTCTGCACAGTATGAAGGACACGGGATATATCCGGATCGATGGTCAACAAGATGCCGAAAGAAAAGAAAAGGAAAAGAGAAGGAAATGGAATGTGGAAAGAAGCGAGGAGACAACTCGCGGATGGAAACAGTTCTCAACTCGGAACGGAGTATTGACGCCTTACGACAATGTGCGATCAACGAGGACAATGGAAGTCAACGAAGCCAGCTAGTAGGGAGCAGGGGCATTGGGCCAAGCACCGCGAAGGTGACCACGAGGGACCGAAGGCCTAGTAACCATCATGCCGGGATTGTAGTTGGGGTTCTGAGCGTGGAAGAAGCCCTGGATAGTGCGAGGAGGTCCGATCGGTCCCAAGTTGTGAGCTGCACGCTGGTGAGGGCCACGGGTCATGGTCAGAAACTCCTGGACGCTACCGTACGGAATCTCGTTGAAGTTGATCTCGACATTGGAACCCAAACCCGTGCGGGCGGCGTACCAGGCCTCGCACTGACGACGCTCATACTGGGAGATACCCTGATCACCAGCATCGTTTTGACGATAAAGGTTCATGGTGTGAACAAGGTCGCGAGGGGTACCACGGTCATATGCGCTCACCATAGAACGCTGGATATTGGCGTTGATGATTCCAGAGGGAGGGAAGAGACCGACGGCACGAGCGCTGTTCAAGGAACGCTGAAGCTTGCTGAAGTTGTCCGGCTCAGGGAATTCCTGCTGAGTTCCAGCTTTGCGCACTTCACCCGCGATGAAGGCATCCGCAAAAGGATAGAACAAGTGTGGACGACAGAAGGGAGACTCAGCCATGACGGACGAATTGCGGAACTTCTGGATCAACGCGTCTTTGCCTTGGATCGTGGCGTAAGAGATCTCAGCGAACTTGTTGGACTTGAAGCCCTTCCATCCACGGGACTCGATTTTGTCAAGCATAGCGATGACGCCATCCAGATCGACGAAATTGATGAAGGCATAGCCAACATTGTTGCAAGTCTTGAAGTCAATGCGCAAGTAGAGGAAGTCGTAGAGGCCAAAGCAGACTGAATCAAGGAGTGACTTGAGCGCCATCTAGTTGGGAGTCAGTAACGGAACATGGAAAGTGAAGGGAAGCGACTTACCCAATCCAGTTTATTGGGGATATTGCGCAACATGATGGTGGTGCGAACATCCTCACCGTTGAGAATACGGTCCCGGCGAACACGATTGTGGGATTCAGCAGGGTGCGACGACGTGTTGTTCTGAGCAGGTGGGGTCGTAGGCTGATGAGGGAAATTAGCCATACGTCCCATGTCGTCGTAGCGAACCTTGTGGCGGTGAGGCGAGTTGGGTGCCCGAGGACCATTCCAGCGGGAAGCGGCGAAGGTGTACCAATGGAAGGGAATCTGAAGCAACATGTCAGCTCTATCATCGAATGCACGGGTCTGATAACTCACATTCTCACGCTCGTCGATGTGGGGTAAGCGGGTGCAAGAGGCAGCGACACGGTTAGCGACATCGACGGAAAGAAACTCGATACGATAAGTAAAGAGCAGTGTTGCCGGATCGGAGTCGACATGAACAATCGTCTTGAGGCTACCAAATTCCTTCATGATGAAGGTGGTAACCTCGTGATTGAGCCAAGCCAAGTCACGCAAGTCGAAAGCTGGCTGGAACTGACCATTGGGATTGGGCGTGACGTGGATGACGAGTTTGATCTGTCCCTCGAACTCGTCGATGGCTAGAGTGTCTTGAGTCTTGGCTCGAGCGAAGTCGTAGGAGTCGATGTAACGGATCTCGCTGCCGTCGTTGGTGAAGATGCTAACGGCTTCGCCAGCGTCTTGAAGATTGTCAAAGCGGAGATAGACGCCGTTGGAATAGAAGAGGGACGTATTCAAGAAAGCCTTATACTGGACAAGAGTTAGCCGAGTTGCGGACAGGAGTGAAGGGCAATACGCACAAACTTCATCTTGCCAATGACATCATTGATCTCAGCCTCCGAGTCGTAACCCGCAGGCCCCCTATGGAAACGAGCCACAAATAGGTACCGAGAGATGAAGGTGGCCGGATTGGTCGACTCGAGCTCGTTGGTGAAAATACCGATTGGGTACTTTTTGGGCTTCAAACCAACGTAGTGAATGCCGTCGAGCGTAGCCGCCAACTGCTGAGCATTGGTTTGACCACGGGCACGATCACCAACGCGAGTCAACTCTGGGGAGACCAACGTCTTGTCGGTGCCGCCAAACGGGCTGCTGGAAGGCAGATGGTTGGCCATGTTGTCAGGGGATTGATGCTGAGACATGACTGATAATCAGAGGTCAACAAGAAGAAGTCAATTATAGGATGTGTCAAAGAAGAAGAGTATTGGAGCGAGTAAGATTGTGGTTGCTACCAAGGGCAGATGTAAGAACGTCACAAGAAGGGTGGAGACGAGAAGAAAGGAAGGAGGGGGGAGGTGGAGGAGGAGGTTTATATATGGGCGGGGTGGGACTAGGGCAACACCCCTGTCGGACAGAGGGTGGTGAGAGGAGGACAGAGGTTGGGCATGGCAGAGACAGCGGAGGATGTGAAGGTGGCCATGGAGAGCATACGACGGATGCGCCTATGCCGACAACGACATGACCAACCGACGACGTTATGGGCACCATTGGAAAGAGGGCGTCGATCTGTGCCTATCTAGCTACTCTACGGGTTCCAAGCATGAGGTGGATGGGGTTGCAGAGGGATGCAACATGATCTTGAAGACCATCACGACCATGGCGACGACACGGTACATGGTCTCTGGCGCCATGAGGTCGGGTCTCATCGGGGTCTAGGGCGCGACTGCTTCACCTCTGCCCTCGCCTAGTTGCCCCTATCCGGGTTGGCAGCTGCACCCATGAGGAAAGGTGCGATGGCGTGAGCAAAAGGCGGAGCTAGAATCGGAGCCAGAGGCAGGAGCAGTGACGGTGACGTCCCGAAACGGAGCAGGAAGCAGCAAGCCTGTGGCCGGGACAGGGGGCAGGAGCAACCGCCGGAGGAGCAGGAGCAGGAGCGAGGCAGCCGGAGCCGGAGCTGCTGCTGCTGCTGCTGCTGGTGCTGCCGTCGTTGGCCCTCGCAGGAAGAAAAAAGATGGACATCCCGTTATGCAGCTTTCAAGCTGGTTTACGACAATAATGAAAATGAGCACCTCAGGCCAGAGTTGCGTGGGAAAAGGGGGTGGTTTCATTGCATCTTGCTTTCCTATTACATTTTCCTAGGTTGTGCGCTGCAGGTTGTATCTGGCTGGCTCACCTACCTACGTACCATATCCAGATCCACCTGAAGGATCTGATGAAGAGGAAACTGCAAATTCGCAAGAAATGGCTGGAAAAAGCCCTTTATTTTTCTGGCTTGGAATTCGGCGCTGGATTTTGAGAAACTGCATATTATTGGAAATTCCGTCTTTGGGATGCTGAAACTGTGTACATGGTCGATTCAACAACGCTTGCAAGGCCCCTGGAACCGTTGCCAGATCAATGAACATCACCAATTTGTGCAAAGCATGAAATGATTGCGACGAGAAAGCTCAAAAATGGGCCATGTAACCCCTATTTCTTCTGATTCAGCCCCCTTCACTGCTTGATGAATCCCTCCCCATGTAGCCAACTCTCAAAAATCCAACACCAGACAAAAATTCTGCCTGTTCAAAAACCTCATCTTTTCGAAATCCACGCGCGAAATGTAGCCCCTGGAAAATTACTAAGCCATCGAATTCGAAATGAGGCTGCAATGCAAGCCTTGTGGTCGGTCGTGGCAGATTCCTATGGAATCGTCACCATATGGCCAGAACCGCGGACAATTCTTCAATGCCCAAGCTTGGCTGGTGACCAATCCATCAGATATCATGTCCCTCCGCTTCCTCCTTGAGCTATCACTGTATGCGGTTTGACGGTGCTGCAGCGCGAGCAGGGTGTATCGGTACGATTCAAGGGCGATTGGCTATCGAGAGGCTTCGAGAATACGGCGGGAAGAGGTTCTCTTCTATCATCGATGGAAAGTTACTGACTACAGCGTTTAGGCTGATCTTCCTGCAATCCGGCTTGGTTTCTGGTCGATTGTTTGAGTTTTGCTCTACTCTTACGGACGTAGGAGCGGGTTTTCGAAGGACGAGCACCTTTTCTTGTCTCCTTGCGTTAGCCAAAAAGCTGGAAACAGTTTCAATAAAGAGAGGGCAATGCTGACCGATGAATCGAGCGTCTTCAATACCGGGAAGAACCCCAACGTGCTTCAGTTCCAACTCAAAACTCCGGGATCGTGTCAAATCATAACCTTGGACCTCGATCGCCAAGAAGCGTGTACCTCACCGATGCTCAAGCAAGAGGTATTATGTCGTGAGGGAATGGTATAAAAGTACGAATGCAATTGAACTCGGCATTGTATTCTATGTGGCCGTGCTCGTGCCCTCTGCCAGCGAGAGTGGGCTCGCAATCCTTGAGATTTACCCGCTGCCGACGCGCGAAGAAACCTGCCAGGACGGGCGCCAGACCGCGATGCCAATGTGAATGCGAATATCGTTCGTGGAAAATTTCGTAGGCGAGAAGCGTGTTCGATGGCGACAATGTACGATCCTGCTGTGTGGAGTGTTGCGAAGACGCGTTCTGTCGATTCGGCACCTCTGGTGAAGGCGAGGGGAGCGGGGTGACGGCGTGCTAACACACCGTGCTGCAGTCTGAATGGGCTTTCTCACGGGCAAGCAATCGCCGTGAAGGCACGAGTAGACAATGCGGGTGATAAGTTGAAGAGGGCAAGGGGTCGTTGCTGCGAGCAAGTATGACGGGACACCCATGTGCTGTGCAGAGGCACACCACGCAGTCTCGGGGGCACCCTCACAAAGGTCCTCTCCAAAGGTCTCGGGCGCGTGCTCCACCCACTGACACACTTTGTGGAGTTGAGACTGAAATCACTCGGATTGCACGATTTTGAGTCCATAGTTATCCCCATGGTAAACAAATTCCATCTGAAACTCATCTTCCTAAGAACTTGTCATTTCTCTTGTGCTGCGTGCAACCTCACCAAACCAGTCAGTCGTACGGTCAACGTACGCCCAAGAAGCTGCGTGTACATTATTTAGTGCAATGGAAGGTAGTATTGGCTGTGTACTTAAAACTGATCCCAGTGAAACCCAAAAAAGTGGAAATCCATGTACTCAAGTCATAGTATGGTTTCGTTGATGGCCCTTGTTGTATGTCGCTCCTTCTCTTCCTCACGCGAGTTTTGATGCAGTCCACAGTAGCAGCCATTACAGCTTTGTTTTGAATAGAGGTCGCTGCTCGAGTTCGGCCTACGTACTACAAACTTCTGCCAGATTGAAACGTGGGTCTACGTTCAGCAGATGCTTCAATCACGATGTGGTATTGCCTAGTCGACTTCCTGATCATATGTACGGTACCTTGCATATACGCTGTGACTTGGGATTAGACCGTAGAAACAGCAGGACACCATATGTTTTAGTTTACAGAATAGTTTGTGCTGGTTTACCAAGTGATGTGATGTGCAAACCTTCCAGGACCTTTGTGTGTAGTATTTATGCCTCTCTTGTTCATATTGCGTCTGACATTTATCGAAAGGCGAATAGAGCATTCACAGACGGTCTTACACGATATCCTTCGGCAATACTCCAGGCACTAAACCTCCTGTTCGTGGCGGGCTTCCAAGTCCATGGCACTTACCTTGCAATGTATCGCACAAGGTATCGTGAGGTGTGAATTGTGAGGCCTTAGACACAGGATGATAATTGAAAAAGACAGATAATCAATCACAGTTGGGTTCATTCACGAACACCATGGGTATCTCATTTGACCAAAGGACGCCAAAACACCGATAGCAACCCAAGCCTTTCAAAACTTTCCCTTTCCTTCGCCCTCGAACATCCAACGGTCATTTTCCAGGCTCTGCACCTTTTTCTCCAGGCTACTGTGCAGAGCCGCCTTGACCTCGTCCAGGATAGCTAGACCACGTTAGCCAACTTGCTCTTCACATGTACGCTTCCACGGGCGTGTACTCTTCTTACCAGCCTGATCCCAGTGACCATTTTCCTTGCCATAAAGCCCAATCATCTGCCTCTCCTGCTCCTCTTGCTCCTCGGCCTCGCCTTTCATTCCGCCAGTGACACTCATCTTCATTGCGGTGGTGGGGCCTAGGATTTTGTAGTTGCCTGTGCTATCGCGCTCGACCAGATCATTTTCTGGGAGCGACTCCTCGGAAGCAATATGCACGGATGGTTTTGAGTGTGCATTTGCATTCAACGGGTTGTTGCGTCGAGATTGGGACGTGGATGGGTGAAAGACGGCGCGGCGGCTCGTTGGTGGGGGACGGACAGGGCGACGGCTGTCCATGGGAGCAGTCGATAACAACAGCAACACAGTATCGTACAACAACAAAATCGGTAGAATGTAAGTAGGCTTGTTTGTGCGTAGTGGTGCTGTAAGGAAAGCGATGATGGTGGGAGGTTGTTGATTGTTTGGTGTTGTTGGTAGTTGCTGTCTGCCGTAATCTAATCTGATCTGATGCGGAGATGGACATCAACCTCCGTGCATTGTTGATGGATCCCTTGAAGCTTGGAGAGCCCCGCGTATGTGCTACCACCAACGGAATCGATGACTAGCGATTGCGACACGCACCCTCTGAAGCTCACTACCCAGCTTCTTAATATGGACAAAGCCAACCAGCCTCCCATAAGTCTGCCTGCTAGACCCCCCACACCGGGTTCCGAAGACGAAGCTGCAGCACCACCTCGGAAACGTCCACGAACGCATGCCACAGCGCGACCAGCTCCTCCTCCTCCTTCAATGCCGCCCGCACCCACAGCTTGTTCTTCAGCAACGCCTTTAACGCAATCTACAACTGTCTCAGCTCCTCCAATAACGTCACAAATTCACCGCTTCCCCTTCCAGCAGCTGGATCGCTTCAAGGGGCCTTCCGCAAGCATAAAACGTCCTCGCGAAGTAGCACACTTCTCTTACAACGACAACCATGAATACCGAGATGACGACTCCTCGATCTCCTATTATTTCCCACCGGAAATTGGCTCCGACTTGAAGGAAGGGTTCGACACTTTTCGACACTATGAAGATACCACAGATGCGCACTTAGACAGTCTCCTGAAAGCGCTGATACACAAAGAAAAAAGAGACGGCAAAAAGGAACCCGTAGACTTCGTGACGTGGCGGGGCATGATGACCAAGATCATGACGGCACCCTTCGACATGTTCGCCGAATTCTCCATGTTTGCGACACGACACGAGGGAACCATATACATCGAGGAAGACTTCCCGGGGAGGGTTGCACAGAGAGCTGCAGAGGCGTCGCGGCCACCACCCAGATACCAGGCCCCAAACCAACCGGATCATAAAATGATGACTTATTGGGGCTATAAATTCGAGACGCTGAGCTTGTTGCCCACGCCGCCTCCACATACACCAGAGCATGTAATACGGGACAGACTGAAAGCGCCCGTGTCGAATCACGCCCAGCATTGCTCGATAGTCCGCACTGCATTTGGCCCGCATAGCTTGCTGCTCGGCGGCGAGGTTGATGGCTTGTCAGGCCCTAAACCTTCACCCGACTCAGACCAGCCAATCCCCTGGATTGAGCTCAAGACCGCCGAGGAGCTCCCCCATCATCCTTCCCATCGCGATATACTCAAATTCGAGCGCAAGCTGCTGAAGTTCTGGGCGCAGAGTTTCCTTCTCGGTGTGCCGAAGGTCATTGTGGGGTATCGAAGTAAGCAAGGGATTCTCACACATGTGCAGGAGTTGGAGACGGCCAAGATCCCTGGAATGGTGAGGAGAGGTACGAATTGCTGGGATGGAAATCTTTGCATCAACTTCGCTGCCGCTTTCTTGGGTCACTTGAAGGATGTTATCAAAGGCGAGGGGGTTTATAAGATCGAGTTGAGGAAGAAGGCTGGGGTGATTGAAGTGCAGCAGGTCAGCGGCGAGGGCAATGGAGATATCGTCAGCAAAGAGTTTGTGGCGTGGCGGGAGGAGCTGGGTGCTAAAGATGCCTCTATCATCGAAGGAGGATAGGATGATGGCTTTCTACGGCGAGATACCCCATTAACAAGGATAATCACGATATAAAACGCAAAAGAACAATGATACATGATTCCATGACCGCTATTTTACACAGGCGTTCTCGCTTTCATATGGACTTGACCGCGACGGTTTCTTCTACCTACCCAACCCGAATCGGCTACCCAACGTGCCGAATCGATCTTTCTCGGGAGCTTTTACGCTGCTCTGGGCAACCACCTGTGCCCCTTCTTGGACTTTCTCCAACAAAATCGCTCCCTTCATGCTATCCACTTTTCCGTATTTCCTGTTGCGCTGTGCCACGTCGAAAAATTCATCACTGTTTTCCGTACCCATGAGCGCTACCGTTTGGCTCAGTTCATCCAGATTCTCCATCAGGATCGGATTCCCCAGGCTCTCGACAAAAGAGTAGAGGTATCGGGTGTCTGTGGCAAGTGTCTTGACCGCCGAGGGGGAAATGCGTTTAGCGGCGAGTGGCAATCCGAGAATCGAAGTGCTGGCATGACTCAAAGCATCGAAGTAAATAAATTCCTTGATCTCCGTGGGAAGAGCCAAGAGAACCGAAGACATGATGTTGGACAGGTAACGCGTCAGTTCCAACATGTATTCGCTGGGCTCGGTTTGCGCTTCGCGGGCCATCCAGTCGTACTCTGCGATCTCGATCAAATCGTCAATCTTGCTGTTCACCAGCTCGAAGATGCGGTCAGATGCTGCTTTCTTGGCGCTTCTGAACTTCTCCGTGGCGGCTAGCGGGACCGGATGCATGCTGGTCAGTGACGGGGAGGAGCGAGCTTCGAACAGCAGGGTTTCTAGTTCGGAGCAAGCGGTTTCGAAATGCGTCAGATTAGTGAGGATTTGGACAATTTGTCCAGGATATTGTGAAGATAGGCGATCGAGAAGTGATTGGCAGACATTTTCGCACAGAACGGTGTCCAGAGTCGTTCGAAGAGTTTCGTCAATGATGGGTGTATTTTGGAAGTAATCATCACTGAAGAGATAGATTTGGTTGAGGAGTTGTCGAATGTCAATGCAGCAGAGGGGATACATCTGCGAGAACGGTAATACGCATGGGAAGCTGTTTGTGCAAGTCAGTGGACGAGGCGATTCTGGTATGATGTGCAGCAGGATGTGACATACGTGAGTTCTTCGCGCTCCTTATCCGGCGTGTACCAGCTCACGGTGACCACTTTGTCGTATTCTTCAATGCTGTTTATTGGCATAGGCATGTAGTCATCTGTGGCTACAATCTCTTGGAAGTCTTCAATACAGCGTGCTTTGAGAAGCTCGGCGTATTTTTCGAAAAGTGTCAGCAACAAATCTTTCATACGCGAGACGGAATAGCCCCATTTCTAGCACCGGGTCAGCTTGAATCGAGTATCGATGGACCGTGTATGGACATACCTCCATGGTCAACATAAAGAGTGCGATTCGACCCTTGATTTCCAGAAGTAGCTCGTCATTATCTACCTTTGGAAGAGATTTGATGATGAGGTTGATTGCTTCTTTGCACATGAAATCCCATAGCTCGTCAACATCGGCCTGCGAACGAAGATTGGTCGTCTTGGCCATGGTAGCTTTTTCTATGATGGCGAATCCCGCAATACTCTCCAACAAACTGCTGAGATCTCCGCATTCCTTGTCTAGCAAGTCCAAGTCCCGTCGTTCCACCAGCAACCTGCATTGGTCTTTGCGGTCGCTTGTGTATTCCGCTTTGAATTGATCTCGTTTCCCCAACGTATCGTAGATGTGCATGGCTTCGAATAAGGGAGTGAAATCGGTTTCATTGCCCGCCTCTTCATTGTTCAGCACATCGAACTCATCCGTCTCGTCTGCCACTAATTCAATAGCTGAATTCAGCTTTGCCTTTGCGAATCTCGGGTCTGCTTCAATCCGTGCCTGGTTTCTGGTCCGACGCTCATGTGTGTAATAGAAGGACACTTCTCCAAGAAACTGCGAAGACTCTCGAATCCTGTACAGCCAACTACTCAAGTCGGCCTTTACCGCGTCTCTGATTTGCTCTCTCACCATCGGTACATTGTTGTCGATCCAATCTGCGATTTTATACCGGCTAATGCCCCTCAAGTGGATGGTCTGAAGCTCGTCCAGCGACCTCAGCGCAGCGTAGTAGTTCTTTTCCTTGAGAAGATCGTACACCTGGTTGGCTAGCCTCAGCACCTCCAGGCAAGCATTCAGTGCCTCGTTCGCTTCGTTTAAATTTTGGCGCACACCCCTTGAATCCACAAGGGCTTTTTTCTGTTCAGCAAGCTTGTCGATACTTTCCTGGATCGAGGCATTGAGTGCTAGGATTTCATCGGTCATGTCCACCGTGCCCTGCCGCATCTGCAAAAGGGAATTTACGGAGCTCACGAATTCCTGATGGTTGGCATTGCATATCTTCTCAATCTCATCCTCACGGTCTTTGGAAAACGCGTCGAATGCTTGTATGAGTTGATTGTTGTAGCGTGCATCCTTCATCACGGGAACCAGCTGCTCGATGTAATCAGAGTCGGAATTCGACTGCGATATCTTTATAGAATTAGCAGGACGCGGATTTGTTCAGCTTGGTCGTCCATAGTTCACCTGCTTGATGGCGACCCACAGGTCATCTCCCTGAACGACGGACGGCATGATGATTAAGGTTCCCAATGCACTGGGATAGGATTTGGGGGTCTATCGGAGTTGTTACGGCGTTGTCTATCTGTTCTACGGATTTGGATACAATGTCCAGCCCATGCGAACCATCAGTTGGAATATAATGAGGAAAAGGTGGTTACCTGGCCGGGCTGAGGATGCATGGTCAGGTCCGAGCGCACGGCCCCCTTGCATGCAGCACAGACATTTGTGGGCCATGTCGGATGCACGTGACTTCGCATCCCACTCTCCGGCCCCTGTTGGGTGGCGTCGCGGGGTATTCATCATTGCTCCGATGACGCTCGCTAGCCATTGATTGAGAAAAATTCCGACTCGGAGTACACAACAAATCTATATCTTTGCACACTTTTCGCGTCTCTGGTCATTGTTTCACAAGTCATACACAACGCAAAATGGAAGCAGTCATCAGTGAGTTTTTTCTCTTTTACTGTTGCAAAACAAGCGCTTGAATGCTAATGATTAACAGACAAGTTCGAGTCCGTGCTCGGCGGGGGTGCCACCAGTGGACAGTGAGTTGAAAATAGCCATAACAAACATTGAGAGACATTACTGACTGTTACACAGCTCTGTCCTTTTGCTGGGAGCTGGTTTCGTGTAAGACGCCTGGCTATTTCTCGGAGGATTTTGCTAATTGTCAAAGTACCCGTCCTACTGCTGAGCTTCTTGGAAACTCGGGGGTCAAGGTCACAGTTGGTAAGTATCATTTCCGCCTGCTCTACATGCATCCCTAACATCAATTCAGCTTGCAGAACCTTGGAGAGTGCGCAAAAGCTGGCCAAGGGCATCAAGAACGCCACAGCCATCAGTGTATGTCCTATCCGTGCATCTATTTGTCCCTGTACACTGACCAAGTCAGCTCGATGTTAACAATGCCGACGCCCTCGATGCTGAAGTAGCCAAAGTCGACCTTGTCATCTCTCTCATCCCTTATACTCACCACGCAACCGTCATCAAGTCGGCTATCCGTAAGAAGAAGCATGTTGTCACAACTTCTTACGTCTCGCCGGCAATGCTCGAGCTCGATGCTCAGGCCAAGGAAGCTGGCATCACTGTTATGAACGAGATTGGTCTTGACCCCGGAATCGACCATCTTTCTGCGGTTCTGACCATCGACGAGGTTCACAAGGCCGGCGGCAAGATCCTCAGTTTCAAATCTTACTGTGGTGGGCTCCCCGCACCCGAAGCTTCAGACAACCCGCTTGGATATAAGTTCTCATGGAGCTCTCGCGGCGTCCTTCTGGCATTGAGGAATGCCGCCAAATACTGGAAGGATGGTGAGGTTGTGGAGGTTCAAGGACCGGAGCTGATGGCGGAGGCGAAGCCCTACTTCATCTACCCTGGATACGCATTTGTGGCCTATCCCAACCGCGACTCTACTCCCTACAAAGAGCGCTACAACATCCCCGAAGCCCAGACCATCATCCGTGGAACGCTGCGTTACCAAGGTTTCCCCGAGTACATCAAGTGCCTTGTGGATATTGGTTTCTTGTCTGATGAGCCCAAGGACTACCTCAAGGAAGGCGAGAAGCGCACATGGAAGGAGGCCACCTCCAAGATTGTCGGCGCCACTAGTGACAAGGAGGAGGACATTGTCTGGGCCATTTCTTCTCAGACCAAATTCGCCTCCACCGAGGAGAAGGACCGCATCCTCGACGGTCTCCGCTGGATTGGACTCTTCTCTTCCGAGCACATCACTCCTCGCGGCAATGCCCTCGACACTCTCTGCGCAACGCTTGAGCAGAAGATGCAGTATGAGGAGGGAGAGCGCGACATGGTTATGCTTCAGCACAGGTTCGAGATTGAGAACAAGGACGGCAGCAAGGAGGTCCGCACCTCGACTCTTGCAGACTACGGAGACCCCAAGGGATACTCGGCTATGGCCAAACTGGTCGGTGTTCCTTGCGCTGTTGCTGTGCAGCAGGTGCTTGACGGAACTATTAGCGAGAAAGGTGTCCTTGCACCTATGAGCCCCCAGATCTGCGCTCCATTGATGAAGACGCTATCCGAGAAATACGGTATCGAGTTCAAGGAGAAGAGCATCCCACAGTAGAGGAGGGTCAAGTGTTTCGATTCCCAAGGCTCTTTCGATCTCTCAAATCTTAAAAAAGATTTCCTGGTATTAGAGGTGTGTAGATGATACACCACCAACCAAAATCACCATCACGTTGTGTTTTGCTCACATTATCCTTGAATTTTTTTTGATGGTATTTGTACATGTGACAGTCAAGGTTTCGTAGTCGACTGGCTATAATAGTAAGAATTGATCATAACCCCCCAATTTTACAGGACAGCAGCTTTGTATAAATCCGCTCTCAATCCAATCCTGCAATAGGCGGCGCGCCAGACCTGTTGTTCCTGGATCCACCTCCCCCACCTAGCCCTCCGCCCATGAACATGTTACCCAGCATGTCCATCATGGGGTTGCCTTGCTTCGGTATCTTGATATTGAAATACATTTCACCAATCTGGTCCAACGCTTCGCCCCAGTTGACATCTTTCAGTTGGCTAGCATAGTGGCTCCTCAGCTGCCTGAAAAGAGACGCTTCACCCCTTTCCACCGCCAACAGAAGAAGTCCCAAGAAGTTCAACAGTGGGAGCGAGGGATAGACGCGGAGTTCGGAAGATGCAGTCGATACTTCCTGTATTGAGAGTGATGCGGCGTTGGGCGATGTTTGCAGTGAGGAAGAGAACATGAGATTGAACTTATTGGCAGCTCGTAGGTTGCCGGCGAGAAGGTAGGGAATAATGCCGCGTGCCGCGTAAAGAGGCGCGGTGTGAGGGCTGTCGGAAGCATACCAAGCGTAGTGGAGGGTAGCGAGGGTGGCAGGTGAGTCCTTGGTGCCTAGGATGAGATGTCGCTCTGCATCATAAGGCTCAAGATCTATAACGTAGTCAGTTAACTGTTGTCCCTCATGTTTCCTGCTTATAACTTTCGACGGAGGAAACGTACCCTCAGCATACAAACTTCCTGCCACATGGTGTATCTCCGGGTCACCAGCCGGGTACTCGCCCGCCCTCGCGCTCCAAGCAACCAGCTCTCCCACAAACTTCTTGCGCGTAGGTTCTCCCTTGGGGAACGCTCGGAGCAGCCCCAGGAGCCGTCCTTTACTCTCCGCGTCGCATTTGACCTCACCTTTGGTGTACACATCCAGCAACAGGATGCACAGGTCGCCGCCTGAACCACCTTGCCCGGCCTGCAGAAGGGCTTGGGCGCCCGAATATAGGATATCTGCCGCGGCTGACCAGTTGCTCGTTTTGGTATATCGGCTCGCAATCACGCGTAGCTGTTGGTGCGCTTCGTAATACTCGCCAGCGGCGATGCGGGCTTGTTGGCGCTCGATCGTTTTCTGTATTTTGGACGACATGGCGATAGTGGGTCAGACCAGATGAGTTTTTATCTTTTTCGGACCACGCTGAAGGTATTTGTTTCTGGAAACGCAACAGTGTCCTGGGGTTTGGGGGAGTGGGACTGGAGGACTGATGGGTGAAGTTTACTGATGACGCACAGGCCGCAAGGCGAAGTTGGAGATCTACCCCACCTTGTGCACATAGCTGAGTTGAGCCTCAACACCATGCCCTGCAATGATATGCTAGTAGGGATCCCCTTCTGACTAGTTTTATAACCCAAAAAGGAAATACTTTTATGATTTCTATTGAAAAATCTAATATTCGCTCTCTCTTTAGTTTCTTCGTCGACTGACTGTCGCCCAAAGTTTCTCATCATCCAAGACAATGCTCAATCTGAGCTTGGCTGCGTACAAACCCGCATAACATCGTATTGCGGTTGTTCATTTTCCGATCGAGGAGGTAAGCCTTTTGCTTTTTCAATTTAAATATTTTTATCCGTCAAAGTCGCAATAAACTACAGCATGGCTACGTTGTCCATCGCACTCGTTGGTCTTCCCTGGCACATGCGTGGCACTGTCATCAGCACAAGGCACCTCCACCTCCCCGCAGAACAGTCTGCCAGCGTTGGTTCCATCGTTCATGTATGAACATGTATGACCATCGATTGACCCATCGAATACGCTTCCGGAGTACCCCGGAAACAGAAAGTCCAACAAGTCGGGGAGTTCCGCGTCTGTACTGTCCATGTCGAATGTCTCCTGCCCGACCCCTGGGCCGCATGTGCCGATTGCCTAGCCGGCATTTATAAGGTAGAGTCTCCATGTGAACCCCCTGCCGTTGCTGCCCTGCCAAATGACGATGGAAAGGGCTTTTGCCTTTGGGCAAATAGTCGTCAGGGACGGATGGCTCGCAGGTGGATCGCTAATACACTGTGGTAATCAGACGTTAGTGTAAATATTCTCAACTGTCGTTTAAAGAAGCATCGTACTCTTTGAAGCATGAGATTCAATTAGCCTACGGACTAGGTAGGAGTTGCTATGATACGTTAACGTGTTTTACTAATTCATAACCATGTGGACGTACTCAGATACCACAGTAAACCCGCTACTACTACGCCGTACGAATCACGAGTAGTTCACGCAGCCTCGTATTACAGCACAGCCATACGCAACAAATCCGTTTAAGGCACGCGACTGCAGCGCAACAATTGAATTTGCTGTGCTTAGGCCGACCGGCCCTAGAAGCGAACTATTCCCTTTAAACCTCGAGCATGAATAAAGATAACATAAAGATGCAGTCCACCTACCCACTACGCCGTGCCGTAGGCGGGCTGTATATCGTGCCCTCGCCGCACTTGCACTTAGCCGATGTCAAACAAGTAGTTTCGATGCACCACCACAGAACAGGCCATGTGGAGGTCTGATCACGGCACAAATGGCTCCTTACGGTATGATTGATGAGTGGTAAGGAGTGGTGAGCTTGGAATCCATGGACTACTACCAATCAGTGACGTCCAATTCACGGAATTTCTGTATATATTGATAGAAGCTTTAAATAGAATAGAGTACTACCCAGGCTGCCTAAGTCTAGCTTCAAAAAACATTTTTTAAAAAGGTGTGGACAGAAATTTGGAAATAAGAAATCGGAAAACGTTCGGTGAAAAAGTATGACATTTCCATAACTCTCGTGAGACGATGTTGCTGTTAACGTCGGTGGGCAGTAGTAAAGGTTTATAAAGTAACTAAAGCGTGGCTGATAGTAGTTAATGGTCTGGTAAGTAAGTATTTGATAATTGTGCACGGCTGCTAAGTGGGCTAAACTGACTGTTATGTGTAAGTTTTTACAATAGTTTATAGATTACAGATATACTTCGAATAATAATGAGCAGAACTTATTGACGTATGCATACATATTCCAATGTGCTTTGCACGTTCCTATTGCTATATTGTATGTAGCCGTGGACATTCTCCAAGAAGCCACAGGCTTATCCGCATGAGGCTCTAAAAAGATGGGCTTAATAATCTGCAAAGTCAACTTGATTCATGCAGAGGTAATAAAGTAGGCGATAAAAGTCGTGATTACAGTACGACGTAGTGTACGAAGGGTAACATAGTGAGTAATGAAAAGTACATGAATAAATAATCAGAGAGCACATAGTAAGTGATAAATGTCTCAAGCACCACACCAGGCATTGTCTTGATGTTATCTCATACCGAGGAAAACAAATCAGCTTAACTCAACCCGAGGTAACATAATGGGTGATGAACATCTCAAATGCCGCATCACGTAGTGTACCGGGAGTGATATAATGGGTCATGAAGGTCTTGTCTTGATACTACTTGCGTGGCCGTAGGCGCTCTTGAATATTCGTCTGGATCTATGTTCCGGATAGTTTGATTGTGCCTGTTCATATCCACGTCATTTTGATAACATGTTAGTCTCTTTAGCAAATAAAACAATGAACTAGAGGGTCGTAAGGCGGCAGGTAGCATCCCAGAGGATGTGGTTCTTCCCTTCAGCTTGTCAACTGGAAAGGCAGGTAGGCACTTTGAGCTACTTTCAAAGTACAACATGCAAGACACAACAGATAAGCCGCAGAATTTCTGAGGGAACGCATGTTACTGTTTAGGACCATCCGTTCGCGTCTCAGGAAGTATTCTGCAGGAACTTAAAGACACCCACAAAGCAATCGTCTCTGAGAGTCTGAAGCAGTCCAAGCACGCCACGACGATGAATTTGGTTAGGAAGCCTAAAATTCCCAAGTCGACATTGGTAACTACCGGGTCCTTCTGTTGAGATGGATGCCATCAACGCTGTTCGAGACGATAAAGACTACGAATACTATGATGGTGTCGATAAAGAAGTGCTGGAGAACGAGCGCGGTCCTGCAATCTGTGAGGAGCTTGCCTGGGGGGACGGCTAAGCTTACCCTATTCTATCGTCGATTGCTTCCAGCTTACCGTTACCCATAGTTTGCAAAATGTGGTCGAGGTTCATCTTGGCAGCGGCAACGATAGCACTTCGCCATCTGCTGAGTTGATCGACGGTCGTCGCGAGTTCCTTATAGTTTGGATCAACAAGAAATCCCCGATCGTTCCTCAGGCCAAACTCAAGTGTCCTCGTTGTCAGATTGAGTCGACCATGAACGAGAAGACCAAAGCCCGCCGATATGTCTTATCCTACCTCAACAAACACTTGGCAACTGATGTTCACACCCGTGATGCTCAAATGCGCCGCGCCATCGCTACTTAGGGCAGGTCCATTATATTTATCTGTCCAGAGTGCCACATCACGTTCAAGGGAGAGGGTAGGAATAGCATACAGAAGCACATTCGTGAAGTTCATCCCGATTGGCTCTGGAACGACTTCCCAGACGTCACCACCGAGGAATCTGAGTTCGAAGGCTTCAGTGATGACCCAGCCACACCCGCGGCAGAAGAGGATGACGATAACCAAGCTGGTGCGTCCTCCGCATCTCCACAGCCGGCTTTTGAGGGCAAAGGCAAGGGTCGTGCCGTGTAGGCCGTTGCCTATGTTTGTCTGTGGTGCATCAGCCAACTGATCAGTTACATGAATGGTAGCTGGGCGAATTATCTGATGGGACTAGAGGGGTGACACGCCGGAAAGTCACATATCGGGAGGATAATAGGTTCTACGAATTAGAAGCTCTACGACTTACGTAGTATGTCTAGTATAGTTATCTAATGTGTGAATAACGACTGGTACACTAGCTACCTAATATATTTGCTGTTCCTTAATTATGATGTAACTACCTATGTATGTCTGTAATGAAAGTCTTTCTAAATGGGAAATGAATTCAACGCTTCGTGAGTTTGCTTAACGTATACAGTAAATATGGATCCTCTACATACACGTCAACCGTCCTCTTAGTCTACAATTGATGGGGAATGATTCTGGCAAAAACGAATTCTTAGGATAATAAGTCTATGCGATCCCAAAGTGGATTGGCAGGCGATACTACACTTGCTTGATACTCTAGGTTTTAGGTGTGCAGCTTTTAGTTCGCGGGCTGCAATTCTTTAGCAATAAGTTTACGCATAATCGTTGATTCCAATATTTATCTTTGTTTCGGAGAATCGCGGTCTGGCTTTTGTGTTATTTCTCGAATGTTGTCTTGGTCTAGGGAGGGAAGGATGGCGAGATAGTGCTTTAGTCACAAATATTGCAAGATCTTGGAAACACAAAGAAGAAGAGAAGCAATAAATCCTCGTTCGGCGCGTTTTTCACGGGTCTATCGCGCATGATGAGTGTGGTAAGGCGTGTCTTTGCTCCATTCGTGCCCAAATGATTGGTGGTCTGGAGGAATGAGAAGACCTGGAGAATTGAGTATTATCTATGAGTTTCTGCAATACTTTATGAATTAAAATCTTCTAGTTATTATTCTTCAATACAATAAATTGTGTCTGTAGTATGTGCATGCATATTGTCATATATTTCAGACGTTGAACGTGGGCTGCCGCCCTTCCATACCCCCAACTTCACCACCACCCATCTAAGCGCAAGAGCAGCAAAAAAAAAAGAAAAAAAAAGAAAAAACTCAACATCACATTCATTTTTGGAGAATGAATCTAAACGAATGCACCGAACGGGAATCGAACCCGTGCCTGAAGCAGTTTTCATTCATGTGTAATGATGGGAAGCTTCAATTCTACCACTAAACTATCGGTGCTGATCGATCGTTGGAGTGAATGGTGACATACACCATATATATACCTAGGTATTCATGTCGTACGCTATGGCTCTGGCTTCCGATACTTGACACTGTGAAGTCTGGGCCCTACAGTCCGTATTCGGACTGTCGGCCCACCGTCAGCGTAAGCGCAGTTTTGATAAGGTCCACTTTCCCCGCAGCGCTATGCCGAACCGAGTCCGGAAAAGAGTTCATCACATCCATGGATAGCACCTAGAAGATCCCCGCACGTGTAACCATTGGCTTGTCGGGTTTTCCCGGGTATGAAAATAGTGTCAAGACTCGAGGTGGCATGGCGTTTTGCGACCTTGAACACCAACTAAATCATACCTCCTTGCATTAAGTTGACTTTGTATCCGCAGACTTAGGAAGTGAATCGAAACGAAATGAATGTTCATAATAGCGTCTTTTTTTGATAGTGGATGAACGCCCCGGCCTTTTCGAAGCGGATGTTAGGAAACGAGCCAATCAAAAGCCATAAGGCGTTGCGACGAGCCGATCAGACTCCGTCTGTGAGACTGTGACAACGCCCTGGTTCCTGGATATGAATTCATACAATGTGTTTGATTCCATTATGGCTGCATCAAGATAAGGCTATTCTTCCGCTTAGCTCAGAGTCCTGTGCGTGCGCGATAGACGTACGCACCATTCATCGAAGTCAAAACAAAACTATGAGCTTACTCATTACTAGTTGCATGAGACATCTCTGACAATTTCGAGACTCATCTATTTATCACCCTCAGTGACTGAATAACACTGCTGGAAAAGAGTAGCAATGGTTGGAACGCACACCCCCGTTATCCCGTTACATCTCGATACCTTGCTGGACTGAGACAGGCCAATTCTGCATGGTGTGTCAAATCTGGAGAAACAATTGCGATTCCTAGGATGTATTGGTTGTCGTTCTTTTGCGCTTCTTCTCCTTCTTTTCCTTCTTCTTCATCTCTTTCTCCAACCAGGAGGCGTGATCCTGAGCAGAGCCCCCCTTGTCTTTTCTGTCGTTCTTCTCTAACCACAAGAGAGGGTCACTGGCGGAGATATCTTTGCTGTTTATTTTCTTCTCGTGTTCGTGAGCCGTGTTCCCAGGTGGAACATGGTCTTTGCCGTCTACTTCTCTAGCCGTAGCATCGTCGATTTCCGTAGTCTTTGCCCCCTCTTTCTCCTGCACTATCGCATCCCTCTTAGCCTGTCGTTGCTCCGTCAACTCTTGTTTCATCTTCGCAGCGTTTTTCATGATGTCGCCATCTCTTCTTTTGAGTGCATCCATAGCCGCATATACCGCTGCTTGTGCTTTGCTTCGACCCTCACCACTACCCAGCCACTCATTTTCATAACCCCATCCTGTCAAATACACTCCGACATAGTATTTTTGAACGCCATTCTCGTATATCATATCTTTCTCTTCACGGTAGTCTAACGAAACATCCTTTGCTTGAATCAAGCGCGCCAGGTCATCCTTGGCGGCTGGGTTTTCGATAATTTTTGGCTGAAAGTCGAGCATCTGCGGAGCCCACAGCTTTGTCAGCCAGCGTTCAGCCTTCTCAAACCCATTTTGTGAATCCGAGAGAACAACGCCAGCGACGTAGGCTTCGAATACATCGGCCACGATTTTGTTCCATGCTTTTGATTCTTTCATATGTGCACCATGCTTCAGACGATCGGGAAGCCCGTAAGCCATTGAGAATTGACCCAATGTCTCATTTTTGACAAGCTGCTCTCGCAAATATGCCTGTTGAGGAACATCCACATGAGGTAGACGGCCGTAGATCAAACGGGAAGCCATGAGCTCAATGTAGGCGTCACCTAAGAACTCCAGGCGCTCGTATGTGATGTCATTGGAATTGTCGGAGCCTTTGACGCGACCATGAGTGTGGACGCTGGCGTGGGTAAAGACTGCCTCTTGAAGATACGGTTCAGTAATAGGTGGGAGTGGTGGTAAACTCTGCGCTTTTTCGAGCTGCTGTAATATATATGTAGGGACATTTACGTCGTTACTCTGTTTGGGCCATTTCTGTTCGAGCGCTGTTTGTCTCAGGGCAGACAAGTGAGACTGATCATCCACCCGGTTCGATAGGAGTCTTCGAAGCTCTCGCGCATGGTGAAGAATATCTCTATCACCCTCAAAAGTAGTTTCCTCCGCCTCAAGCTTAGAAAGCAACGCTACCAGGCCAGTCCTAAACTCCGTGGCTGCTAACTTGCAGGGTTCGCATTTCGCTGGATCTGGAAGGCGTTCGATGTGATGTAGGATTGGATTGTCTTTCGTCTTGATTTTATTTTCCTTCTGAGGGCCGTGCGATGATTGTAGGCTGCGTGCATTATGGTCAGGTCGGGGACGAGAATGAGATACGGCGTCGGGGTTCTGAGAATTGTATACCCTTTGCGCAGGTCGTGAGTGAGGGACAATGTCAGGGTGCTGCGAATTGTACGTCTTCGTTTGTTTGGAGCGATTGCTTTCGTAATGATTGAAACCGGCGCTTCGTTTGTGAGACATAACTTCTAGAAATGACCTTGTGGGTAAGGAGGAAAGTGAACTTTTGGGTTGCGTTTGGTTTCGACAATTTTTGGGCTTAGTCAGCCGTGATCACCCTGGCAGTTTCGCTCAACCTCCGCTCACCTCCGCATTTCATCCAAACATCTCGCGCAGTCATGTCGGTCCCACGAAGTCGGGTACTAGACCTCATGAAGGTATATATTCCCTCACCCTCTCGATCTATATTGAGCCAATAGAGGGCTGACCAATCTAGACGCAATGCGCCGTCTTCAACACCACCTACAACCCTCAGCGTCTTCGTCTCGGTTCTCGCATCCTTCACCAACGCCTGAAAGGTCCATCCGTCGCTTCATACTACCCGCCGCGGATAGGAACGATTGCCCAGCTGCGAAAACTTTACCCCGGGAATACATTTATAGATGAGAAGGAGGAAGATTGGGTTGAACACCTGAATGTTGCGAGATCACGAGGAAAGGAGAACCCGAAGAAGAAGCGAACCGCAGCTGGTACGTTTTTACCTGACAACTAGAGCAGCTGCAATGTGCTAATTCAATACTAGAATCCAAGAAACTCAACAAGAGAAAGTAAATCGACGGCCACTCTGAGGTGTACAAGGAGAAATATGTAACAGCAGGAAGATAAATGTAAAATCAATGTATTATGAATATTACACCTACGAATAGTTCTCAGCCCAGATTTGATGGCTCTCACAATTGCACTCACTGGGTTGACATAAACCTTTCAGTATATTCAATACGGGGAAGAGAGGCTGGGCAACATTCACGATTTAAAACTGTTTTGTATTTGGATAGGCATTAAGTTCATGGGTCACTTGTGATTTGAGATGAACTGTATGAATATCTGTGGGTCGGTACACTATTCTTTGTGTTCTCAGGAACACCACTCGTACCCTAATCATATCAAAGGCAGTAACACTCATCTTGCAAGGTGAATAGTACGCAAAACATGCCTCTCGTCGCCATGTTCTCCTGTCCTACACGCTTTCCCCACATTTGTGAGGAATAACGGCGCAGTTTGCACGCAGGCTCAACTCGCTTGCATCGTCGTTCAAAACTCCATCGTGGAAGCTATTGGTGTCGTGGGCAAGCAGTCCCTGCAGGAATTACACGCTTCTTCATCATTCAATTGAGGTGAAATGATTCTTTGGAAACATCATTCGCCCCTACTCTTCGTTTGCTGATTGAACGACCGTGTTGTCGGCATGATTTCGTGGTCTCATTCAAAGTAGTATTTGTGGTAGCTGAGAGATGAAAGAGGAACATCATCCCATGCCATTGTAGTCCTGTTTCGCTTTCATGAATAATTGGCTCAACACATCGGTCTGTACGTTTGCCTGTGGAATGCCTCCCACACCAGAGGAAATGACCCCTTGGTTGGTTGTATGTACATCGATATGTGAGTATTGCTCCTGGCGCGGTTGCCCGAAGAGCTCTCGCAGTGATAGCTGCCGGCCCATGGCAATTGAAGTATCCGCCTGCTCGTGAATCGAAGAACCGTTTTCCTGCATTTTCTCGGATGCTTCCTTGCTATCTTGGGCACGTTTCGCAAGCTCTTCGAGTCGCTCCTGGAGTTCGGCACGGGCGTTCGCAGTACTGCTTGGGGGCGGGTCGTTCATGATCCACAAACCGTATACCTGATTTTGATCGCTTTGCATCATAATGAATTCCCCGAACTCGATATCTTCGGGGCTCTTGATCTCCATGGTAAAATTCTCAAGTCCTTTGCGGTTGAGCATGATCACAGAAAAGCGTTCGACGCCTTGAAGTGAAGGAACCAGTTGGCAGACAAACAGACTCCCTTCAGTGCCGGTCCGTTCCCATCCTGGTGGGTCTAGGCCGTATATGTAAAGAGCTGCGTACGATACGACATAGTGTACAGCTATCACTTCAGGATAGTGCCGACGGATAACAGACAGGTTAAGCTCTTCGTTGGAGCGCGGGGGAAGGAAAGCTGCATCCATATTGGCCGGTACGTCTGGTGCATAGTCTGAGGGGTTCGGCGGCGGTTGTGGTTGCTGTGCGCGTGCCTTCGATCTGTTGTTGGGAGCCATTTGCGTGGTTGCTTGAGTGTCGAGGGCGCGTGTTTGAAGCAGCGTTCATATTGTTTACTGAGTCGGGCTAGGGAGCTTCCCCACGTGACCTCTTCCGCCCCACCTGCACATCCCAAAAACTGGGCAGTCGTCATCGTCATCCCAGATCAAACCGGCCATGCAACTTCACATCATCATGAAACTCTGACGCGACTATACAAGGTAGTCGTTGTTCAGTCAGTACAACTAACACAATTATGGCCTAGAATCATCGGCAGAAATCCATTGTGTCTCATCATCAGCAGCGAGCATGTCTTCTGAGGCCTATACGGATTCGACGGAGCGGCTGGATGCTAATATACCAGGTGCATTCCCTGAACCAAGCCGTAGCCAGTCGCTCATCTCAACAACGCATCAAACACTCACGGAAGCTCTTTATGAACGGAGATCAGAATATACCAGGGCACAGGATGTAAGAATTAAAGTCGGAAGCTGGAATGTGGCTGGTCTGAAAGGTGTAGAACAGGACGTAGGTGCCTGGTTCGTTGGTGGAAAAGGCATTGAGGAATCGCTAGTAGGAATGAAGATAACAAAAGATTCCAGAGAAAGTATTACGCACCAAGAGGCTAGATGGTCATCAAATACAACGACCATACCACACAATGACAAAAAAGTTCTGCCTGGCGACGATGAAGTGGGGATTTATGCTTTGGGATTGCAAGAAGTTGTCGACATTACCTCAGCTACTGAAGCTTTGAGACCTTATACAGACCCTTCAGTCGCCAATCGATGGCGAGAAGCTGTGGGTGCAGCCATGCCGGCAGGCTACCGTTTGGTGGCGGAGCAACAGCTGATTGGTCTACTTCTACTCATCTACGTTTCCCCAATCGTGCATCCGCAAATCAAGGCAGTTAGCACTACCAGTGTGGGAACGGGGCTGATGGGATACATGGGTAATAAAGGCGCCATTACTGCTCGACTCGTCCTCGGTGAGACCACTAGGCTTGTATTCATCAATTCTCATTTGGCAGCTGGGGCAGATAGAGCTTCTCTGGATCGCAGGATTTGGGATGCAGCTCAAATTACAAGTCGCACAAAATTCGACCCCATTGCGGATGCAATGGGAATGGCCAACGGGCAAGGAGAGGGACTGGGAGACGAGGATTTTGCGTTCTGGTTTGGGGACTTGAATTTCCGTTTGGAAGGCATGCCTGGAGATGATGTGCGCCGTCTTTTTACCATCCATACCAAAAGTCTAGATACCGACGAGTCTTCTCCGAGAAATGAAGATGGTGATTCATCGGAACAAGAACCGAGTTCACAAACATCAGAAGATGCTATACCTCTACCTCCTGAGCTAGACCCAGCATCCTTGCAAACCACGATATCTTCACTTCTACCTCACGACGAGCTCATCCAGCAGCAAAAGGCCGGGAAAGCATTCAATGACGGCTGGCGAGAAGGACCCATTCGGTTTCTACCTTCATACAAATACGACGTGGGGAAAGTGGGCGTTTTTGATTCCAGCGACAAACGACGATGCCCTAGTTGGTGTGATCGTATATTGTACAGAACCAGGGCAGCAAAGGAGCGTCATGATGCAAAGGTTAAGGAGCAAGAAGATGCAAAAAAGAGGGATGAACAAATGAAGGCCGAAGGGCTTGGCGCTACAACGGACGATGATGAACTGCTATACGACTATGACCCGGAGGCCGATGGCGATCATGAGGTTTACGATGAATACGAAGATACTACTCAAGACCCAGAACCAGAATCTGTTACTACCAAGGAGGGGTTCTCTGACGAAATTCGTCTCGAGTACTATACGGTGCATATGCGAGTCATATCGTCGGACCACAAGCCAATAGAAGCCGGCTTTTCACTCAAGTATGACGCCGTTGTGCCTGATTTGAAGACTGCTGTTCATCAAGAGATAGCCCGAGAGCTTGATCGACAGGAAAATGAGGGTCGACCTTCTATTACCATTGTTGTTGATCGATCGACGGGTACCTCTTCACCGCACAATAATAATAAGACCGACAGCAGTTTTGATGGCGTCGATTTCGGGGATGTCCAGTTCGCTAAATCCAAGCGACGAGGGTTGACAATAGCAAATACGGGGCGAGTTCCCGCAACCTTCGGTTTCACAGATCGACCAGTCGAGAAAGGCCATCCCCAGGGTCCATTCCCACCGTGGTTGACGCTTCAATTTGATCGTGAGCCAGATGCAGACTCAAAAATTCCAGTGGGAAACCTAAATCAGCAGTTCACGCTTGAGCCTGCGGACGTGTGTAACGTAGAGCTCAAATTAAAGGTTGAAAGTCTATCCCTGGTTCATGACCTCAACGAAGGCACTGCAACCCTAGACGAGGTTTTGGTTGTTCGTGTGAACGAGGGTCGCGACCACTTCTTGCCCCTCCGCGCGAATTGGCAACAGTCTATACTCTCACGCACTGTGGACAAGCTCGTCAAACTCCCGGAAGGCGGCGTTCGTAAACTTCAGGGTCAGAAACCAGACCGTAGTGGAGGAGTGAGATACTCAGTTCCCCGCGAGATATTTCGGCTGACGGAAGCCATAGAAGACATGACCGAGCGTACACTTGCTGAGTGGGGTATGCGTGGAGGAGAGAATGATGAAGAGGAGGCTCCGTGGCAGCATAATGCTGCGTGGCCATTTGCCACGCTCGACGAGGACTCAAATAATGAAGAAATGCTGGCGGGCGTATACGATGCACTTGATTGTGACGAGGCCTTTGACCAAGCGTTCCCTCCAGCCACACCCCCCAAGCGCAAACTTGCTGTCTTTGCTAAAGTTTTCCTCACATTGTTGGAAAGTCTGAAGGATGGAATCATAACAAAAAGTCTGTGGGAAAGGCTCGAGGAAACGATTGTGACGCGTGAGAAGTCTCGACAGCAGTTGGCTCCAGACGATGAGAAGATGTTGGTGCTCGAGATTCTGGCGGCTGCACCACATCACAACGCCTCATTCCTTCTAATCGTCTCAATGCTCCAAAACATCGCCAATCAGATTGTGGAAGCATCGAGACCACAAAGCCAAACAGCCAGGTCAAGCGTAGAGCTACCTTCATCACCCAAAGCGTCGGTGCGAAGGAAGACGTTGAGCAAAGATTTTCAGCTGGCCATCAAACAACTTGTCTACAAGAATCATGCAGCTGTAATGGCAGATGTACTGTTTCGTGCAGCAGACTGGAACAGGCTTAAAGAAAGAGAGAGGACAATGAGGCGAGAGAGGATGGCTAGTATTGTTGAATTATTTTTAAACAATGACTAGCAACCTACGAAAGAAGGGCTTAATAACAGTGCGCATGGAATCTTGTTCCGGAGTCGGACTATTATGATACCCATTTCTTATCTATGTAAACGGTAATACACACTTTTTCACATTTGTCCTTAAATTTGGTGTTCCAGGATGACTTCATTTCTTGGCGACTTTGCTACTCAATACCCCGCCGCGGGGTGTTCAGCCCTACCAAAAAAATCTCCTGGCCTACTTGAAGCACTTTACCATATTTTTGCATTTGGTCACCACAACTCCGAGATGGCTTCTGGAATTCGGGTCCTTCTTGTCGGCAACGGCGGGCGCGAACATGCCATCGCCTGGAAACTCCTTCAGTCGCCGCGCATTGAGCACATCTTCGTTGTGCCAGGTAACGGCGGCACTGCAAATACCCCAAAAGTCACCAACAACTCCTCAATCAAGCAAGAAGATTTTCCAGCGCTTGTAAAATACGCGGAAGAAAACGGCGTGAATCTAGTCGTCCCTGGCCCCGAGGCACCGCTCGTGGCAGGCATTGTAGATTACTTCGAAAAACATGCAGGCGACAAAGTAAAATGTTTTGGACCGAGCCAAGCTGCAGCTCGAATGGAGGGGAGTAAAACATTTTCCAAGGATTTCATGAAGAAACACAACATTCCCACTGCAGCATACGAGAATTTTTCAGACTACCAGAAGGCTAAAGACTATCTTGACACAATCTCGCACAATGTGGTCATCAAAGCCTCGGGATTAGCAGCTGGAAAGGGGGTCATCATACCACAGAGCAAGGAAGAAGCACATGCAGCATTGAAAGAGATCATGCTGGATAAGGAGTTTGGGGCTGCAGGCGACGAGGTTGTTGTTGAAGAGTTTTTGGAAGGCGACGAACTCAGTATATTGACCTTTAGCGACGGTACAACGATCAAGAGTCTTCCCCCTGCGCAAGACCACAAGAGGATAGGGGAGGGAGATACAGGACCAAATACTGGCGGCATGGGTACCTACGCACCGACACGAATCGCACCACCTTCTGTCATCGAGAGTATACACAAAGACATCCTACAGCCTACGATCGACGGTATGAAAAGCGACGGGTTTGAGTTCAAAGGAGTCTTATTCACGGGCCTCATGATGACGAACAAGGGTCCCCAGGTGTTGGAATACAATGTTCGATTCGGGGACCCTGAAACGCAGAGTTTGTTGGCGTTGATGGAGAGCGACCTTGCCGAAGCCATGGTTGCATGTGCTGAAGGTCGGCTAAGTGAGGTCGAGGTCAATGTTTTAGAGAAGAGCGCAGCGACTGTCGTAGTGGCTGCCGGTGGGTATCCGGGTAGTTATGCCAAGGGTACAATTATGAAGTTGGATGATGTACCGCAGGGTGAGTATCATGAAACGGTGGTCAAAGGTTCAAACTAATGTCTGATTCAGATGTTGTACTTTTCCACGCTGGAACTTCGTTTGCAGACAACACGCTCAGAACCTCGGGCGGAAGAGTTATCGCATCCACAGCTACGGCGTCAACTTTAGAGGAAGCTGTGGCGAAAGCGTACAAAGGTGTCAATTGTATTCATTTTGAGGGCATGCAGTATCGAAAAGATATTGCTGGCCGAGCATTGAAAAAGTAAAGGCAAAATACTACTGAGGGAATTCATGGGAGAAATAAAAAGCGTGGTGTTGGCTTGAAAATTTCAACTCCCATCATTCGTGGGTGTCGACAAGTGTAATATACATGGACATGCCATTAGATTTCATCACGAGTAGGGAAGGTCTACTCACGAGCTCACGAAAGTCGGACGCAAGGCCTGGACGGGATCTGTGAAATCAATTACCAAAAATTTACAATCTTCAGAGTTGAGGCACCACTCCTTGTCATATTCTCTCCACTTTCTAAATTCATAATATTAAAATTCACACAGGTGAAAGTGTTTTGAGTGACTTTGTTTTAATCCGCATTAGTACACGGCATGGTTAGATCCGTGATATGTCCGTCGCATCTCCGAGCCAACCTCCTAAGCTCAGGCGTCACTGGTACTCCGCTCCTGCTAAGCTCCTCCGCACATCTAGTAACGACAATCAGCGACATTGTCTCCAATACATTACACAGATTGTTGTAGAAGCAAACGGAGCTTCTACTTTGGTGATAAGCCATGAGAGACGCTCCATCGGAGACATAGCCGCCATAGATTTTGCCATGGCTTACGATATGTCCGCCGGGTACGCCGCGCCTGGCTCCGGCAGCCTGCAGGACGACGCCTTGCTACCTATGTTTAACATCGAGCGTGTGTCGCTTCAGTTCTCAGTTGCCTCCGATTTTGTTGCAGCTGCTGTCGCAAACAATGTCCTTATTTTGGCTCTTTCCACGGGGCGCATTTTGCGCATAGACTTGGACAGCCCGGCAGATATAGATGGTGTGTTGCGCAGCTATCATTTACTCGGGAGTTTACGCTAATTGTTACGAAAGACATTGACCTGCCAAAGAAAGCTTCTGAGGTTGGTGTAATAAAGCGTTTATTTCTAGACCCATCCGCATCGCACCTCATCATAACTACGACCCTCGCCGAAAATTTCTACCTTCACGCACAATCGCGTTCTCCAAAAGCTCTGTCAAGACTGAAAGGTGTTGTGATCGAGAGCATATCATGGAATCCCTCCCAACCAACAGCATCCACCCGGGAAATACTGGTCGGCGCATCGGACGGAAATGTATACGAGGTCTACATTGAGCCCTCCTCGGAGTTCTATCGACGAGAAGAACGATATTTGAAGGGCGTATACAAAACAAATGATGGACCTGTTACAGGATTGTGGACGGATATAGTTCCGGGGAGGACAGACATGCGCCGGGTTATTATCTCGACGCCTTCATCGTTTCTACATTTCGCGGGGAAGGTCGGGCGGCATGGACACGAAGGGAGTGGATCCATATTCTCCAAACTATTTGAGACTGAATCAGCTACCGTCCATGAACTTGGAAATGTCTCATCTGGTGCTCTTTCGAGTCTTGTCGTTTCTCCCGAAATTCTGGAAAGTCCCATACAAGACCATACCAATGCGGAGAGATTGTTTGGGTGGTTGACATCACAAGGTGTGCTTACCGGAAAGCTCTATATTTCATCCGATACTTCGGAGCTGGGTGGAAAGGTTTTGGGTGACTCGAAAATGGTGCCCCGATCGCAGATTCCATCTTCGCAAAACGCCAGCGGAAGGACAAGGAAATCACAAGAGCCAGTCCAATCCATGATCCTCAGCCAATGGCATATTCTTCAGCTAGTGGAAGGGAGGATAGTAGCCATCAACCGGTTGGATGATACTGTGGTCCTTGATCAAACCGTGTTGGAGCCAGGCCAGCATGCCCTTGGTTTAGTGGCCGATATTAAGAAGAACACATATTGGCTATTCACGAACCAAGAGATTTTCGAGATTGTCATGACCGATGAAAGTAGAGATGTTTGGAAGATCATGCTAAAGAATCAACAATTCGATGCGGCGTCGCAATACGCCAAGACAGCGGCACAAAAAGATGCTGTCGCAACCGCTTCTGGAGATTTCCTGGTCGGGAAGGGCCAATATATGGAGGCTGCAGCAGTTTATGGAAGAAGCACCAAGCCTTTTGAGCAAGTTGCTCTGACATTCATTGATAAAGGCGAGCAGGATGCCTTGAGGAAATATTTACTCACAAAACTCTCGACACTGAAGAAAAGCTCTGTTATGCAACGAATGATGTTGGCTACATGGCTGATTGAAGTGTTCATGGCGAAACTCAACACCTTAGATGACACAATCACTACAAAAGCTGAGCTTTCTGAAAGCATGAATACAGCCGAGACGCAAGATCAGCTATCGGTTATCCGCAAAGAATATCAAGAGTTTGTCACAAGGTACAAGGGCGATTTGGACCGAAAAACAGTCTACGAAATCACTAGCAGTCATGGGCGGGAAGAAGAGCTGCTTTACTTTGCAACGGTTGTGAATGATTACAATTATGTACTTGCATATTGGGTACAAAGGGAAAGATGGCAAGAGACACTCGACGTTCTGAAGAAACAAACAGATCCAGACATCTTCTACAAGTACAGCAGCGTTCTAATGGCCAATGTGCCCGTTGATCTCGTCGAAATCATGATGCGACAAACGACCCTCGACGCTCAAAAGCTCATTCCTGCGTTCCTCAACTACAACAACAATACCAAGGCATCGCTGAACCAGAACCAAGCAGTGCGGTATCTGCTTTTTGAAATCAATCAGCGTCAGTCTACAGATGCTGCGATACACAACACACTCATTTCCATATATGCATCACACCCTACTCGGGACGAGTCGGCATTACTCAGTTATTTGGAAGGGCAGTCTTACGCCAACGAACAGAATTACGATGCAGACTTCGCCCTCCGCTTGTGCATTCAGCATAAGCGAGTACAGTCCTGTGTCCATATATACAGCTCTATGTCTCAATATGTTCAGGCCGTTGACCTTGCCTTGAAATATGACGAAGTGGACCTGGCGAGCACTGTTGCGGACCGTTCAAATACGGAACCGGCGTTGCGCAAAAAGTTATGGCTCGCAATCGCGAAAAAGGTCATCTCACAGTCATCAGGTATCAAAACGGCCATTGAATTTCTTCGCCGGGTCGATCTATTGAGAATAGAGGATCTCATTCCATTCTTCCCCGATTTTGTTGTTATCGACGATTTCAAGGAAGAGATTTGCACGGCTCTTGAGGACTACTCTCGTAAGATTGATGAACTTAAGAAAGAGATGGACGACAGCGAGGAGACAGCAGCACATATCAAAACTGACATCAAAGCGCTTGAGCAGCGATATGCCATTGTTGAGCCTGGGGAGCGATGTTATGTATGCGGGTTGCCGCTGTTGGCCCGCCAGTTTTTTGTGTTTCCTTGCCAGCATGCCTTTCATAGCGACTGTCTGGCAAAAAGAGTTGTAGAACTAGCAGGAATCGCCAGGGGCAAGCGTATTGCCGAGCTGCAAACAGAGGTCAGCAAGGGTACAAGTGTGGGTCCGAAAAGAGAAAAGGCTATCAAAGAGCTAGACGCTCTTGTCGGATCATCATGGTAAGTGAAGCTTGTTTGATTTTGCAGAAGCTAGCTTGCTAATCATGTGTAGTGTGTTGTGTAGCGAAATGGCTGTCAAACTTATTGATGAGCCATTCATCACTGCTACAGATGACAAAGAAGAATGGGCTCTGTAGATGTCACGATGTGTGTTCTGCCCAGTAGTCTGGGATGCGTGTAACACGTCTACTTAACCGGTTTTAGGACAATATCAACAACTAATATCAAGAGCTTCTTGTGGCGTGTTCTTCTTAAACATGTCCACACCTTGAATGGAAATATATCTGTGGCACTATCGCCTCGAGTAGCTAAACCTAAGCACCGCCATACAAATACTCTCGACTAATATGACTTTACAAATTTGCAAATAAAGAAGGGAGAACACTCTCAAATACGGCAAGTGACTGCAAGAGCCGGAAAAACAAGACTAAAAGGAACCCTGTAATAATTATCGAAGTTTAGTCTATTTAAATGGCATGGAGGGGACGCGGCAGAAGGGGGCGCAGCATAACACTAACTAGACGAAGGATGCTTACCCCTTGCCCTAAACACTAGATTGGTAAAGTAACTCTTGTATAGGGCCATAATCGTAGATTGTTTTTAATGCCAAGCCCAGGTGTCGGAACAAATTGAAGCTTTGTCCTTCCCGTTTAACCTCTTCCTTTGTGACGCTGAACATTCTGCGCATCGCTTTAATGAATGTGATCAAGACTGTGTCCATCGATGCGCAATCGATGAATGGCTCATTGCCGCCTTATTCTCCAATACATTCAGACAACCAATTGGTTAATGATTACGGCAAGAAGGGAGAATCGACGGCTCGCCTCGTTCGGTCTTTCACCGATTGTTCGGCAACAGAAAACGAACCAGTTTCCCCTTTCGCAACGACACCGCGAGCATGGACTCTGAGTGGCTGGAAGCGCGATGAATGGCTGAGTGTGCTATTCACCAAGAAGCAAGTCATTGCTTTGCTCGCTCTATTGGCGTTTAGCATTGCGCCGTTCTTCGTAGTAGGGTCTCTGCTTCGACGAGAGTTCCTCCTGTTCTATGAAGCGTTCTCCACGAAAATCCAGGGCTGCGGCAATGACATCGTATTCGGACAAGCGGTGAATGCCACAGCCAAAGGCGTCGAAGCCTTGTTTGTGCTGGATAGAACTTATGGGCGCCTTTCCTTTTCACAGGCGAAGATCATCGATGCTGCGTGGGACTTGGTTATGGGACGTGGTGTGCAATTCTGCGCGTGGGTGCTGTCTTATGCCGTCTTCTCTGACGCGATACTACGACTCATTGAACGACACCCTGCGCCATTTCGCACATTTATGCGTCTCACTATCGAGGGTGCCAGCCTGAACACGGCCTGGACATTGCTGGTTGAGCTCTTTCGGACACGCAGCAAGCGAACGTGGTGCTTGTTCTTCTACATGCTCTTATCCACTGGACATGTTCTGGCGATACCTCCGTTTCTAAGTGCAATGGCGGGCTACGACAGTCGCACGGTTGCCTTTGTAAGTGTTGGACAAAACGACATCATGCCGGCCAGCGATCTCCAGTTGGGGAACGTAGTGACTCGCTTCCCAAGTTTGTCTCTGGAGAAGCCGACTTGCGAAGCGAGTACACAATTGGCTAATTGGGGGCAAAGAAAGGCTGATCTGCAAAATTTATGTGAGTAGCTACTCAGTCCATGCATGTGCGGCTGCTTGGACTCGCGAGTGTACGTGGAATGACCATAAAAATGCAGGTAACTGCAAAGCACCGAACGGATCAATTCTAACGCCCGATGAATGGAGATGGTCAAGAGGCGACCGTGGCTATTGGGACTGTATGTATAACGGCAACTTTCCGCATGCACCCCAATCTGACTTTTCCCAGGCAACTTCAATTACAACGGGCAATCACAAGTCGTTGACTTGCGAGGCAAGCCGCAACAGTGTAAGCCTTCACCCTATTTGTCAACATTCTTGCGCTATTTCATAGTCATCGCTCGGACTAACAACATCCAGGTAACCAAACCTACCCCATCACTATCAACGGTATCAGCAATTCCGTCTATAACATCTCCTTCGCGACCGGCTACTGTCTTGGCAACCAAGGCTACAAATACGATCAAATGTACGTAAAAAAGACAGAAGATTATTTCCTGTCATCAATGCTATACAACACCTCATACGCGCAACTGGAACCATCAGCTGACTTCCAATTCCCCCTTCGTCTGTAGATACGAATCAACTCGCTGCATACCAGACACTCAAGACCCAACCTACGTCTGGGGCTTCTCCACCATGATCGCCGCCATCTTTGTGATGGCTCAATTCATATGGGGTCTCTCCATGTATGCGCTCTGGCAGGACGCCCAATTCAACAGCCACATCGTACAAAGCGGGTTCAGGCTCACAGAGCTCCGAGCTATGTTTGCGCTGACAGAGGCGGCGCATAGAGAAACGGGACTTAACGCATCATCACTTATTCAATCTAACGTGCGAGATCTGGAGAAGGAGTTGTATGGGGGGAGGGGGAGGAAAGGTGCGGATGTTGGATTGAGGGTCGTGTGTGATGAGAAGTTGGAGGTTAGGAGAAGGAGAGGACTTGTTGAGGAACGGATGTCTCCATAGCGTCGTAAAAGAATAAAGATCGATCTCACTTTACACATGGCATCAATTTCGGGATTTTGTTAACAAGAACTGGATATTAATAACTTTGGACCTTATCGTGTTGTCAAATGTACACGATGTACTCCTTTTAGCATATAACCAGCAGGAAGGTAACATGGGGATATCACTGATTTCTGGTTTTGGATTTAGTCCACGGAATTCGATGCTTTACATGCAATCTTGCCATATGGAAGCGTCACAACATAACAAAATCAACGACCAGTACTTGTTTGAACATGTAATTCTTTTTTTCCTTTGCTCAGCTTTTCATTTTTGTTGAAAAGCTGGTTCGGATATATGCATCCATTTGATTTCTCATAGCTAAAAGGAACCCAAGTAAAAGAACTCCATTGCCTCATCACCATGCGTCAAATGTCCTCCCCTCCTAGTCAATCCATCTAAGCCTCAGCCTTCGCCTTCTTGCTGCCCCTGAGTTTGGCGGGCTTGTCGGCCTTCACGGGCTTCTGGGACTTGCGGATAGCGGACGCGCGGGCGACGGCATCGGCGCGGAGGTCGGAGCGGTAGTTGCGGCCAGCGGTCGAGTTGACGATAGCGGCGTAGGTCCTGTGGAGGCGTTAGTCGAACTGGTTGGGTTCGTTTCCTTGGTAGATCGTGATCATAGAGACAAGTTCCTATGAATACCAATGGGATATGGTCAGGTACGTACTTGCGGGTCGATCGCTTGGCGGGGATGCTGGCGCTCTGGATGTGGGAAGCGGGCTGGTGAGCCTTGTCGGCCTTCTTGGTGAGAAGGACAACACCACCCTCCTCACCGGGCTGGACACCGATGGCCTATTGTGCCATAGTCAGCTCCATTCATTCTCTCTCTTCTCTGTTCACTTGTGCTTCTCTTTCTCCTCCTTTAACAGATAGACATCCTCGTGGAAGTGTGCGTACCTTGTCGGCGACAAGACCCTCGTACTGCTTTCGTTAGCCATTGACCCTAATATTTTTCTTGGCTCGATCTACCTTGCGAGAGTACTTGTTCCTCAAGTTGAGCTGGTCGCGCGAGAACGAGACACCGCCAGCCTGAGTCCTCTTGACGAGTGTGGCACTGTTGCCGCCTGTATACACATATATCCATCAGCCTCCATCTCTAAAAGTCCATAGCTGTCCCTCCGGGTTCCCAAATCCCTCAAATTCCTCCGATCCAGGCGTAAAGGTCGCGGTCGCACTCACGGGTAATTTCCCAGATCAAATCGGACGAGAAGGTGGCCATTTTAACGGTGTTTGCTGTGTATCTACCGACGGGTCGTTCAAGATGCTCCGCGAACTTTGGTGTGGCAGTTGCAATATTCGTCTGCATTACCGTATCCGGGTTAGCGGATCGGAGAAACGATGATGCCGATAGGGGCCTGCACGGGCACGGACAGCGACGACACGACGCCTCCGCAGTTCCGGAATGATCGGGGATGTAGTGGCTTGTCCCTGGCGGCGGTGCTGCTCAACTTAGTATCATCATCATCCTCCACCAGGTTGCTGTCCATCGACACTTCGCGCTCGCACTAGAGCAAGGGCGCGTGCTAATCTTGCCGGATACCACTGCTCTATTTATTCTTCTACTGTTCAAACCTTTCTTTCATTGCCGTCCCTTTCTCTTCTGTATATCGTGACCCGAAACTCACTCTCCTGCGCCACTCCCTCTAACCTTTATAATCATGGGCTACGTACTCTACTCCATCAGCTTCTGTGCTCTTGTCTTCGCAACCGGTAAGTTGTAGCTATCTTATTCCAAGTTTTACTGTACGCTAATTTATCACGTTAGTTCTATACTTCACCCGTCAACGCTGGCTGCACCTCCTCCCTATCCCAGAACCCATCTACACGCGTCTCCCCACTTCTTTCCGCGACGACATAGAAGCCGGCCTCTCGTCTTCCGCCTTTGATCTCAGTGCAAATGTCGAAGCTGGCGACTCTCGCCAAGGACTCGACGATGCGGGGAAGCGCGAGGTACAGACCATCATGAAACGGCGGGGCGTGGACTTTGATGAAGCCAGACGAATCTACATGCAGAACCGTTTCAAAAACAACAATATCGGGCCTGACGGTGTGCCGAGGGACCCGAAGTTCGTAAGCTTTTCCTAGGATAGGATGGGGGAGGGATGAATTGGGAGAGTTCATGAGAGTGGAACGACTACTACACCGTGCCGACCGGGCATTATTTCATTTGTTGGATGGGTTGAATGGGTTGGAACGGCGGGTGGTGAAGGTGGTGGTATTTCCGGCATCTCGGCAAGGGCGTTTTTGGAATCGCCGCTGCTTGCGGTTGTGTTTCGTTTAGCGTCTTCTTTTTCTTTCGTGCTCTTTTAGCCTTTTTGTTTCCTATGTCCTTTTGCTCTCCACTTCGTTATTTCCTATGTTTTTTTTTCTTTCTCTCGATTCGATTCTCGAAGCTTATATCCGATTTTCCTATCTTCGTTCATCTCAGAATATTACATTCTATTTCTATCTGATCACCTTCAGAAGCTCAAATTCCACATTAATCAAATATCTGAGGTCAGTCCTTATACAACAAGTTTCCAGTTGTTTTTTGATAGTAAATATGGGTGATCTTCAGATTGAATGGCCGACTCTGACTGAATATGATCAATGGCATAAGCATGAAAAATGTGAAGCTTATCGTCGCAGTGTAATTGGATCATTCGCGGTATGAACATAGTAGAAAATCACAGGCGTAACGACATAGCCATGATTCATGTATGTGACCGCATAGTGTACTATACTAGCAAACATATTGACAACAACCCATGTCGTCTAAATGGTAGCTCATTGACTATAAGGTCTAAAAAAGTTCTTAAACAGGAGATTCAGGACTTTCAATGTGGCCACCAAGCTTTGCATGGGACAACACCACCAACAAAACTGGATACCGTGCCACGAGCCATAGTCAAACGTGCAAACAAACACATGTACGATATGCGATATGGATACACGGATTAGATTCTACAGCTCTTACAGTCTCCACCAATGTTGACAAGAACCGCCCAATATTAATACAATAACTACTGCATCAACGAGTACGTTTAATATAGGGTAAAAAAAAACCTCATTACGTCCTTCACCAACCAACCAACTCATCCGCCTAGTTGACTCCAGACAAAGAAGGCAACTCCCTCATATTCTCCTGCACATCCCAAACCAGCCGGATAAAATTCCTCTTCTCAATCTCACTAGCAAACTCAATCCTCGCGCCGGTAACAAACTTCTTCCTATCAAAACCCTCCGACTTCTTCCCCTTGCTCTTCCCCTCGGCCGCGTCGCCGGCGACGATACTATCTTTCCTCAACGCCGCCTTCTCGAGCGGCACGCGCAGACCCTTCACTTTGACCAGCCTGCCGCCTTCGTCTTTGACCTTGATGGGGTTGTTGGACGAGTTGAGGTAGAAGGCGAGATAGCCTTTTCGGAATTGCGGCGAGAAGTGGATGAGGGCGATGATGGCGAGGGTTTCTTCGTCTTCCCAGATGCGTAGGTTTTCCATGCCGCACATTTGCTCGGCGTAGGAGAAGGCGCCGCTGATGCCCTCGTGGATACGGAGGGTTTGGGATGTGCGGAATGTGGCGAGTAACGTCCGTCCCATAAGCTCGTTCTGGAATAATGTAGCAGCTTCACACCTATTAGTACGGGATCGGAAGAATTGGTCGGTGGGGCTTGCTCACCTTGAGCAGAATCAAAAACGTAGTTGATCCATGTTGTTTTTGCGGTCCTTAGGACTCGCTGGCCGTATTGCACGTCGTGGAATTTGAGCTCGCATGGCACGGTCAAGCTGACCTTCTCCGAGCTGAAATAGCTCGTGTATGGCACGTACATTTCACCGTCGGCCATTTTCAACTCCAACCGTACTGTGTCATCATCGCTCAGGGCCCAGATAGATGTCATGAGTTGTATGTCATCTCGTGCATCTGAGAAAGCCTCACGCTTGCGTACAACGCAAATACGGCAATTCTGGCATGCTTCGATCATTTCGACATCACGATCATCGTCGGAAACTTTCTGTGCGTACTCAACGGAAACGCCGGACCTGTTACATGGACATCAGCTGTGGTTGTTTGAAGACAAGATGAGGCAACCTACACATCGCATAATATGGCAGAATGAGCAAACGCAGCTTTCTCGAATCGAAGTCTCTGACTGGCTGTAGTCGAACTTCGGTGTCGATGCGATATTTCATTGCGAATTGCTGGGTGTATATCGAGATCTGACATGCCTTCTTCAATTTCCAATGGCGGTGGTAGCTCCATTGTCATTGCTGGTTGGATTAATCTGGGCGAGAGAGTACATGAATCTGGTCTTGTATACGACTCCCTTAAACCAGAGTCTTTCTTGGAAGATGTCTGGTTCACAGACTCATGATACGAAGTTAGATACCCAAAGTGAGAAGAGCTATCATCTAACTCTGTACCCGAGTCTTCATCGTCATCGGAAGGGATGTAGGTGGTTGAGGTTCGTCTGCTGGTCAACTCGGTCCTGACAGTCGATTCTTGGCTGGGAGACCTTGGACGTGATGCGCTATGGCCGTTGTCCATCAATGGTGAGTAAGGTGCTTTTACTGTTCTTGAAGAGGGTGGGGTCCCCGAACGTGATGACTTGGGGCTGGGTCGCTGAGGAAGGAACTGTTGAGCAGAGAATGGTTCTTGGGGAGATGGGTTCTCCTTAGGCATATCTTCCATTGATGGCGCTGGTCCGTTTGAAAGGGAATGAGAGGATTGATTTGCGATGGCTTGAACAATACGATTTGCCTTGTCAAGTTCCTGGCTGAGTGTGCCGGTCCTGTGATGGATACCGTTGACCTGCTCAGCCATTGGCGTGACGACGCTCTCCAAATGGGACAAATCTTGGCTGTAGCAGCATTAGTCATGTGGGTGAAGTTGTCGCGAAGGTATAGTCTTGCCTTTGGAGTGCTTGTCTCACGAGAGAGATCATGTGGGTGTGCATTTTGAGAAGATGCAAGAGATGGTTGATATTGCCGCCTTCGGTTGTCCACATCATGGTCTGATATTGTGCCAGGACCATGTCACTCCATGATCTTTCGACAGTGAATCCGCCAGTGGTTCTGGTCTTTTTGATCACTTGGTATTGATCCATCAAGGAATCCAAATCTTCAATGGATTGCTGGCAGGAATTCAGAATGGTTGCAAAGCCGTCCTGGGTGCCCTGCTGGGCGTCTTTCAACACATCGGCTTCTTCGGAAAACAAGGTTTCGGCGAGAAGCTTCAATGCTTTGGCTAAGCTGTTGATTTGAAGCTCGATTTCATGGAACTCGGCCGGAGCCTTTGCTCGACCCGCGGTGAAGGCCCGTCCGATTTTCCATGCTGTTTGAGAGAGCATTAGAATGTCTCCGATACTGGGGACGGCCATTTTGATACAGCGGTATTTTTTGAATTATTCGGAATATCAAGGGATTGGGAGGCTGAGAGATGGAAGCCGACGGGTCATTCTAGTGGGAGGGCGGGATGAAGCATGAGGTCACAGATCAAGTACTATGTAGAAGCAGGCATGCATGATGGGAAGAGAGCTACCTATATCGAGATGCGAAGGGGCTAAGGCGGGGAGGGTGAGAGAGAGAGAGAGAGGCGTGGGGGCACTGCACTCAGCACTGAGCACTGGGAAGGAAGAGGGTCCAAGCTGATGTCTACGGGTGGACTGGTGGAGGATCAAGTAAGTAGAGGTGGAGCTGGAGTTGGGAACCTTGACCTGGGGCATGGGTCTCAGCCCTCACCGATGCCACAGAGCTGGCGCAATTCATCGCGGCCATTGTCTAGGCTTCGGCTGGCCCACGCCTCAGGGTTGAGTGGCCGTGGGTGGATAATTTTGATGTTGTCGTGACAGACCAGGTAGCCCACCGGTTGCAGACGCGCAATTGGCTGGTCCGACTACACGTGGGCGTCCCCGTAAACGCCATTGGCTTTACGTCAGCGGCACCCGCAGCCTCTTGGGCCGTATTGGTATTTGTACATCAACGACTCCATGCTGCCTTTCTGCCTTTCGGGTTCCCTCCATGTGTCCATATCCCCATGTCAAATCCCCTTTGGGTGCCTGGCGTTCGCGGGGTGCGCCAACATCCCTCGCTTCCCTTGCAGTCCAGTCCGACATGCTACGGCCATCACTGAGAGCAAATAATGTCACGCATGTGCAACATCTGCCCATCTTGATTCGGACTTGGTCTTCCTTCTTTATCAGCTCGGCCTATGTTTGCCCGCCGACCTTTTCGGTTTCATTTATCTCTCCCGTATTGTACACTTTGATACATATTCTCGGCTCCCTTCCCCCAACATTTGCCCCGTTTGCAAGCCAGCCAGGTATGGTATCGCGTACCCACGAGCTGTACAGAGCGGAGAAGCACTTTATTAAGCTACACGGCACGGCCCAAACACCCGGCCTGCCCCTTTTCTATTCCATGTCCTAAAATACCCAGTGCGCCTGATTATGGTCATGTTATACAACGGGCTTTGTCCATCGCCCACTCGAACTTCGTTTGCCATGTACAAAGAGGATGGTTACGCAAGAGGAGAGAAAAGTCTGAGGCGGTCAGCATTCACCGGTTTCTCGTAGTTCTGCATCTACCGGGTATTTATTGCTTACCGGATGAGCGATGGCTTGGGCTCGCTGCGAGAGTATCCGAGATAGAGAATCAATGGCAGGTAGCCATAGTGTATCGCAACGCGGGAGACGTCGATGATGCGCGTAATGCGCTCCTAGGGGGCAATCAGAACCGCTCTCATAGCTGCGTCATGGGTCGTGCGTACCTTGGATTCTTCTGAGAGTTGGAACATGTTGGGTGGTGGATGGGAAAACAATAACTCAATAACTTGATGGCAGAGTAGGAGATGAGGTTGGAGCTATTGTTGACGAGGCCAGCAGGAAGATGATGCGCCGAAATTTTGGGAGCAGCTGGCACGTGCACCCGCGCGGGCGCCAAGACGCGCTACCAGCGGCGAGCTTCTATCTACCCGCATCATTTTTCGAACCTCACCCAACCGCCGCATCCCCAACTCCACCCCCGCCCGCTACACAGTACCCTTGTCGTCAATCTTTCTGTGAGATTCTCATCTTCCCTGGGATTCCCTTCTATATTTTGTGCTGCGAATTATGGCGACTCCGGGCGCTCGTCACTGGCAAGTACCTTCCTGAAGCTATGCACGACGCAACATACTAATAGTAGCTAGGGAGCAAAACAAAGAAGCTACCGTTTACGTTGGCAATATTCATGAGGATGTTTCTCAGGCGCTTCTCACCGAGCTGATGAACCATCATGGTCGAGTCCGCGGCATCAACATGCCTATCGATCGCGTAAACAGCAAACACCAAGGCTACGGCTTCGTGGAATTTGTATCCGAGGCGGATGCCGAATATGCAATCAACATACTCAATGGAACGCGCCTTTACGGTACAGCCATTCGCATGAATAAGGCGTCTGCAGACAAGCAAAAGAGCATTGAAATCGGGGCCGAGCTTTTCGTTGGTAATCTGGATCCCGTGGTTGATGAACGGACGCTATACGAAATCTTCAGCCGTTTTGGTCCTTTGAGCAGCGCCCCGAAAGTTGCTCGAGACGAAGTCAACATGTCGAAAGGCTACGCATTCATATCCTACGGAGATTTCGATGCCTCGGATAACGCCATTGCAAACATGCACAATCAGATCCTCGCCAGCAAGCAAATCTCTGTCCAATATGCCTACAAGAAGGATGGAAAGGGTGAGCGTCACGGTGACGAAGCAGAGCGTCTACTCGCTAGACAGGCGAAGCAACACGGTGTGGCTCCAGCAGTTCAGCCTCTCCCGGCGCATCTCTTCCAAGCAGCTCCCGCCCCCACCCCTCCGATTGGACGCGGTGTACCAGGTGCTCCCAACGGCCCGTCTGGATTTGGCAATGCCCCACCACCTCGCGCTCCTCCCGTTCAGCAATCTTTGCCCCCAGCACCATCTGGCCTACCACCACGTCCCCCGAGTGGCACCCACTACCAACCGCCGGGTTTCCAGAACGCAGGTCCTCCTGGCTTCAACCAGCCACCTCCTGGCTATGGGCGATGAGAAGGGGATGCTTCTGCAATGTTCCTTTATTAGCAAGTTCGGGCGTTGGATGGTTAACAATTAAGATGATACCCTTTTCATAGAGCAGTCAGAATTTCCATGTTGTTCATGGTCAGATCTCATTCCTGCATTGGATCAATCTGCTGTCGTTTGGTACACTTCGCAATGGACGTGGAGATGTACCTAGGTTTGACGCCAATACGGTTGGCGATTGGTTCGCCACACAGCATGATGAGGCAGTGATAAAGTCCCGGAGTTGTGCAATCAGGATATGGTTGGAAGACTTTGGAAATGGTCATCTGACACAATACAATCCATGTACATATATTCAATGAAAACACTACGGGTTTTTGGTTTAGCTTGGAACAGTGTGTTATCCCACTTTCCACTTTAGAAATATTAGTGAAAAGCTTATTGACATACTTACATCCTACAGTGTTTTAACACATGATCCAGATTTTGATTCCGACTAATTAGTGTTTCCCATGTTGGATGTGCCATTCCTCATGGTGATACCATGCCAGGGTCAAAGGGTATGGATAGAATCAGATCGTTCAAGTGCACATTTTCACCCACCTGAGAGAGAAAGACTGAATATATATTCGGGTGTCGTTTTATTGGTATTGATCATGACTTGTTATATGTAGTTGAAGATGCGACGTTTAGAACTAATCATATAAATCGGGGGAAACTGAACCGCGGTGATACATGTATGGAAAGAGGTTTTTACATCCGCGATGCCGATGAGGGGCAAGCAGATCATGGGTGCTATCCATGAAACACCGTACTCACAACCCATCGACGTCCATACAAATCCAAAGAGCCCGATGGTCTCAAGCGGTGCCTCGAAGAACAGCCACCATAGACGTACCTCAGGGATCAGGATGATACTTTTCCGCCGCTTGCCGCAGGAGTGGTGAATCGAGCGGGGGGGATATCCGATGAGAAGTCGAGTTCCTCCAAATCAACGTACGTGTCCTGAGGGTGCTATGCACGTACAATTGATCGTGACCTACGGGGGGAAAAATGCAAGACTGATTGATGCTGACAGTGGAGAAAGTACACCTATTGTTCGTAGACGGACGGGTTGGAAGGGATTTGAGGGAGCTGGAGATTTAGAGCGGAGCTGAAGTGGCCGCTGAGGAGAGAGAGATAGAGATAGAGGGCGATGGGTTCGGTGGAGAAACATGGAGGATGATCTAGTGTTTTCCTCCGTGTTAAGCTGATATTTAAGTTGTTTTTGTGTGAGATTTCATTTGGTCGATGACGAGATGCTTTTGAAACTCTTGAAAAGGACCCTCTTCTCACGTCGAATCTTATTAGGAGTATTTGGGGGACTGGACTCGAGCGACATTTCTTGCTGACCCCCAGTCACGCCATGGTGCATACACCGACCCCTTTATTCACATTGCTCAATACCCCAACCTTATAACAAGGGGCGCAACATCCCTCCCCTTCCCATAACCACAACAACCATATACCTGCCACATTCCTTTCAATTTCCCTCTAAATCACCCCTTAACGCAAGAAGAACAATAATAACGTATGTACTGATTTAACTACGAAAAAATAGCGACTAGGATATTGATGTTATTTGTGTAGTGTAAGGTACATAGGGGAAAAATGGTGTAGAAGGAAGGAGCTGGGTATTTGTGTATTGGAGTTTGGGTTTTGTTTGTTTGGGTTACGATGGTTTAAGGAGATTTGGAGGAGGTGGGTGGGATTAATTGCGTTTGGGTTCGGGGATGGACTGGATGGTATTAACAAAGTCTTGTAGGAATCAGGGGTGATATGTAGAGTTAAGGCGAGAATGGGGGATAGAGGTTCAGGCATGGAGATGGACATGGGCAGGGTAAAAGGAAGCACGAGGTTGAAACAAGATCAAAAACACACAGAAAGTCTTCAAGAGCGCAGGACGAGGTAACTCTCGCGATTGTGTGTCTATCTATCTATGTATACAAGTACCTCCTCGTCTATCATACCCTCTCCCTCTCCTCACCCCAGATCCCCATAAACAATGAAACCCCCCCCCCCCCCCCCACAAAAACCGACGTACCCTGACATCAACGCCATTGGTGGCTTTTTACCATCTGACCTTAAAGACACCCTCAAATTCGCACCCATCAATCCTTTTCAGCAGTTGGCCAACTTCCAACAGCCAAGGCGTTCCTCTCGAGCATCTTATATTTGAGGCGCTGAGGCGACGTTGGGGACATGGCTTGGGTTGGCTTTCCTTTGTATGTACGAGGGTTGCGGGTACCAAAGGGGGCGCGATTATGCCAGATAATTATCAAAACGACATGTAACATTTGGTACACAGTAATCCAATTTCTACGGATCGAGGCGAGACAGCAGATATACTGATTAATGTCACTCATGGCATCCTCATCTAGTATCAATCGATGCCCTTAGTTATTTTTCCGTTTAAGATACATCCTTCAAAGTCCTTTGCAAACATTTCATATCCACGCCGAAGACTCCAAACTGCAATATGTGAGATGAAAATCTGGCAAGATGAGAACCGCCGGTGGGGGTATCGCACTATGTCCTCCAGCCTGAGAACCTTTCATTAGTGTTGACCGCTAACCAAAATCGCCGTGATGGCATCCACGCAAGCATAGAACATGGCACCGACATCGGGCCTACTCAAATAGGCCAACGTCTTATCCTTCATCCGCTCTTCGTGGCACCACTCTTCCAGGGGCACATCGTGCAAGTCCGGAACGTTGAATCGAAAGTACTTCATCCAGCCCCGATCCATGTGTTGATAATGATCGGCCTCGAACTTCTCACCCCACCCACCTCCCTCGGTTTGTCTCTCGTGTACACTTTTTGCCATTTCCGGGAGCTCGCGATGGGGGTCGAAACCTTGTCCACTTCCAATGGAAATAATCACCATCATGTCGTTTGTGTATCGATAAAGCTTACGGCACTCGTAGACTATGTCGCGGATCGGGTTGTTCTTGGCTGTGCCGTGGTCTACGACGCCGGGCTCAATGATGGGTCTCCATGCCGCGCTTTCTTGTGTTTGCAAGTAGCGCGGAGAAATGCAACTCGCTGTCATGGCATCGCTTACGGTCATGTTCGCATCGAGTTCGGGCCCAGTTATGCGTCGCGTCTGATACGAGCGCATGAGGGCTGCTTTGTTCGTTCCGATGTCGATCCTCGTGGCAATTACGAAGCTGTTTAGCCTTTGCATTAGCACATTTACTATTTCAATACAGCAAGGCGACCACGTACACATCCGTTGAACCGTCCCTTGTATCGTAGAGCAGTTCATCGGAATTACCAAGCTCTTGAGTCACAATTCCGTTGATTGCGTTTTTCAAGGAGGTCCCATCGTGAGTCAGCGGTGGCGCATGCGGATCGATAGACGTGAAGAAGTCTCTTTTGTTTTGGAAAACTTCTTTGGCAATGATTTTGTAGGCCTCTCGTGCCTTTTGAGCTCGCATTCGGAGTCGACTCAGCATGAGGCCAAACACTCCCCCCATCGAGCATCCACCAACCAGGTCGAATATCTGGTACGGTTCTATCTGGGCACCTACTTTGGTGCACACGGCGTTGACCAAGGATTCGACAAGTAAGACCTGAGAGAGACCGCGCACGCCATCCCCGTCAAGGGAAAGAAGGATTTTGGTCTCTCGATTCCTAGACAGCAACACTGGGCCGGCCGCGCCGACTTGCCGTAAGGAAGTGGAAGGAGAACCTACATGCGGTACTGGGTTATCCTTGCCATTTGATGACTTGACGACCGTTGGATAGGGCGTTGCACTGGTAGATGCAGGTTGTAGTGGTGGCAATGTAGAGGCATCTGATGCTTGCGGGGGCTTGTAAGTCTCGTGATAATATGGACCAGGTGGCGGTGAGAGGCGCGGCGCATTCTCATACTGAGGAGAGGCTAGAGGTGTTTGATGTGAGCTATATGGGTGAGGATATGGCACTGCTTGGGAAAGAGGGCTGGGATATTTGTCGACGCTGGGAGAAGGTAAAGATGGGTCGACAACAGGCTGAGGGGGCCCGTATTGGACATGGGCAACGGGGACTGGAGAAGCCAATGGAGGCTCATAAGGCCATTGTCGATAGCCGAGAAAACGATTTGCGACCAAGTAAGATTCTGCTTCTTCAGCGATTCTTTTCACCTCAGGATCCCTGGCTTTGCTGCAAATGATGGGCATGTCTGGTCAGCGGTGTGGGGAATGGGGATGGAGGGGGTTACGCACTACTTGACGTAGCCGACATCCCACGACTCCCAGTCTCCGTTCAAGAGGAACTGGATGGCGGTTGGGTGGGCAGGGTCGTAGAAATAATGGGTGCCTTCAATGTCGGAGTAGCGGATCAAGGTGAAGTCAACTTGCGACCGGGCCATTGCGTTTGAGGGTGGATGTCGAGGGAGGCGGGCATGGCAGTCGACGGCGGACGGGATGAAGACGACGGACGACGAGATGGCGGTGGGACAGAGCTGGACTGAAGGCTAGATAGGCGGCGGGTGGACAAGGCAGGACAGGGCCAGGTAAGGCACAGACAGGGCCACAGGGGCAGGCACAGGCACAGGCATTAGTTAAGTAGGTGATGGTACTAGAACAAGGGCGAACATGGGAGTTGCAGGCATCTGCATCCCCGCGTCCTGCTAGTTAATCTCTACTTAATTTGTGATTGCGGAACATGAAAAACACACCACACACCACACACCCACAGACATCAGCGGTCGGTGTCCGGCCGCGTCGGGAGTCGACTGCATCGACTGCGTGCACATATCCAGCACCACTGCACCGCGCCCAAGCGTAGTTGTCTAGTCTACGTAGCTGACTGTCGTTGTGTCATGCTGTGCATCATCCGACCGGATACAGGCCGCATTGCAAGCCATGGACGACGACATGAGATGGTGGTGTGTGTGTGTGGAGGAGGCGCCGTTGCACTACGCCCACCTAGATTCTCAATCCAACGCGGGCCGAGCCGCAGCTCCCGGCCAATCCAACACCGCCGATTTCTTCTTGTACGTTACATAGCCTTCGTACATATATACCGTGCCGCACTTCATGTGCGTAAAATATATCAGTTGCATATGCGTTCCGTATCTCTTTTCGCCTTCGCATAAAATATTGACATTGCCCTCTCTGGGTTGCCCATCGTATTGGACCGGCTCAAGAAAGACCGCACACCATCAGTGGCCACTCGATCCACCGCAAATTATCTTCGCCAACAAGCGGCCGTAGTTCCCCCAGGACATGCTCGGCGAAGCCCTCATAATACCAGAAATGCGACGCCCTCTTGATCAGTACGCAGCAGAATGCCAATATGATGATGGCGGCTGGTTCCTGCCGAGCCAGGAGATCCACGTAGCCTTGCGGTACCCGCTCGATCCCTATCGCGCTGGTTAGCAGGGGTCCTTCGCTTGCATCCAAGACCAAATACTTGGCTGTTTTTCTACTTACAAAAGAGGATGGCATACTTTGGCCCCATACGGCTGCTAGCATTACAACTATGTGCAAACGCTTGCCGGAGCCAGTCCAAGGCATCCAGATATGCGGCCAATTCCTCCTCCTTGTCATCCCCGCACAGTTCGTACAGCATGCTTTGTAGAGCGACGAGCCGGAAGTCGTCGGAATTCACTCTTGGATCCACCGGCGGCACCCTTCGCCGGTCCATCTGCTTCGAAAGAAAACTATCATCAATCCACGAATGCCGGTGCGCCGGTACCTCGCCAAGACCGCGGTGTAGGAAGAACCACTCTGGCCGTCCCGAAGCAAAAGGCTTGCCGTCTTGCGGTGTAGCGAACTGGTACACCACCAATATGGCCGAGAAGGCGAGGATGGCCGGTGCATTGTCCTTGTTCACCTTGCCGAGCGTCTCTCGATATTCTGGGAATGCGAGATCTTGATGGTGGGCAGCTATGCGGAGATATTTAGCCTTCTCTGTGGGACATGGGCTGCTACGGGCAATATGCAGAGCGCTGACAGCCAGTATAGCACGCATCAGAAAAGGATATTGCTGTGCCAAGCGGGGAAGGTCGTCCCGCCATGGGTCCACGTCTCCTGGGAATTCGTCGCCGAAACCATAGCACGTGGCCACGCTCCACTGATGCATGAGGGCTACATCGTGGGCCGCAAAAATCTCTCCGGGTGGTAGATCGATCCATGTGCTTCGACTGCCGTCCTCTGGAGTTTGGGAAGTTCGGCCTTGGGAACGTGATGCTGAATGGTCGGCGTCGTTGGAAGGTTTGACGTACGAGCAGGTAGCGCCGTGCCGTTGACAGTTCGAGCATCGAGGCTTGATCTCATCGCATTTGATCTTCCGTCGTTTGCATGTTGTACATCCACTTCTGACTTTGCGATGGGGACGTTTGTGGTAGGCTGGATTGGATCCATTAGCGACGGAACAGACCGGAACTGCAACATGGTATGCTTGGGCTATATCGTACCTTTGGTCTCTGAAAACATGGGCATGATGTTGTTGGAATCGTTTTCCATGTATTTGCCCCTGGAAATATCTACGTGGATATATATGTATGTAGAGTAGACAATAGCAATTGATGTATTCCAAATCTGTGGAGACGTTATGTTGGTCAAGGTGAGGCTGCAAACCCAATTAATACAAAACCAATGGTCGGCCACAGCCTCGCAAAACGGTGTGTAAACTCAGCTGGGCAGATACGGTAACTAGCTCGTCTATAGCCGTGTAAGCTGAGGCGGAGTTTTGCGCGTTCTGCGTTTGTGCTCACAGGAAACTAGGTACATAGTGCTACTTCGTAATAGGGGCTGACACTATAAACGTCCGTGTATGCTTTAGTTCTGAGATGATTTGTATTTATTTGCGCGGCGCTGATTGGCCATGCAGTGCGTGATACGGTTCTTGGTATTGCGGTAGGAGCCATTTTTTGCTTAAAGTCATAGGGCAAGCTGGGATATTTTTGCAGATTGCTTACGTCGGAACTGCACCCATCTGATGGCATGGATATGGTCTGTAGTTGTGGCTCCGAGCGATGACTCAATACGGTGCATACGATTGCAGCGAGAAAGAAAAACTGCAATCATTTATCCAGGCGTAGATGGTTAAGCGAAGGCAGATGATTTGAAGATTAATAATTATTCAAGAGTACAGTAAGATAGATGCCCGTGCTGGATCTTATCTCCATTGATGTCTTCTTCTTCTCCGTCGGAATGGAAAAAATGGAAAAGTCGGAATGATGATGCGCCATGGACGAGGCTCAATAGCATGTATCCATTACCGCATGATGAAGCAGCTTTCCGCAGTCACCGGCCAATCATTGAACGTACCAAAGTATGGAAGAAAACCAGGACAAGAGATATTGGCGGAAGACTGCTGCGACACTTGCACTTTTTATAATTATTCGGAATAGTTACCTGTTCAAAGACAAACGCTCGCTGCGGAGTGTCTGGAGAAAGTGTGTGTAACTACAAGTTAGCTCTTGGAGAGGCGCGCATTCCTCACACGCCGCCAGGCATCGGCATTAAGCGATCAAACCAGGGTGAAGGCCCAGTGAGTGCACGCATAGCGGCCCTCCAGCTTCCTCACCCCAACAAACCAACGCCCGCCCGCACACTTTTCATCACATTTCTCCCCCACCGCCATCAAACAATTCCTACAAACCCGATATTTCGCATGTCGGCGGCACGCGCAATCTTTTGATACCCATATTGCGAATATTCAGGCTCGGTTTTGGTCGTAACCGTCGGCGTGCAGGCTGCGAGCGCTGCCCACCGCTCTTGTGGCAAGGGCCGCCTGCACCACTGCCCTCTCTCCTCCCCCAACAATACATAACAACACAGCAACCCAGCCGTAGCCGGTCACGTGCATCCCGTCAACCTCTTTGTCCTCCCCCCCAACACCATGACCCAACGCGTTACAGGCCAGCGCTTCCGCCAGCGCAAGCTGTCTACAAAGCAGAACTTGCCCGTGCTGCGCGAAAAGGATATTGAGCAGCTCGCTGATGACGATGCGACGCGCCACATTCCCAAGGTCGAGACGGGCGTCGAAAAAGGAGAGGAGATTGTAAGTTCGCTCCACTTTGGCGCTAAGCCACTTTCGTGTCTACTATCACGACCTCCCTGCCAATCACCACTGCCACTGGTGACAATGTCATTTCTCCCATGACACCAAGACCATAGTACTGGTGCTGGTTCAGTACATCATTCACATCATTCTTTGCCTTGCCTGCTCATAAAGAATGGTTTTGAGTCACTTCTGACCGTGTTGTAGGAACACCATCTGCAAGCCGTCATCTCTGCCGCACAGGCAGCTGCCCAAGGCGGCGGCAAGATTGCCCAGCTCTATATTCCCACCCCTGAAGCTGTTACTAGCAAATTGCTATATGAAGACCTCTATCCAAAACGCTTCACACAGCCTGCTACTTACATTCGATTTTCATCCACTGTAGAAGATACAATAGGATGTCCGTATTGTATGACCAGTGAAGATGTCTTATGGCTGAGACAGTATAACAAAAGGCACAAAGGCGTGCCATGTACCGAGGATGATTTTGAGCAAGCCATCAACTTCTTCGAAGAAACAACACAGACCAAGCAGCCTTATGCCAACGTAGACAACTCTCCGGTCCTTGCATATGAGGATCTGGAAGTCGAATTCGATGAAACCATCAGTGAATCGGCCAGAAGGTTCGCCAAGGACATTTATGAGCATTGGAAGCAAGAGCGTCTGCGTAGAGGCAATCGCCCCTTGATGCCGTCGCTGAAGTTCGAAACAAACCTTGAAACCGATGATGCTGATCCATATGTGTGCTTCCGCCGTCGTGAGGTGCGACAGGTCAGGAAAACTCGTGGGCGTGACGCACAGGTAACGGAGAAGCTGAAGAAACTCAGAAAGGAGCTCGAAGATGCTCGTTTCCTGATGTCACAGGTAAAGCGGCGGGAGTTACTCATTCGGGACCAGCTAGCCATGGACAAGATGATATTCCAGCAACGTAGTGAAGTCAAGGACATCAAACGACGACTGGCAATCAAAACTGACGACGAGGAGCTCCTCATCAACCAAAGAGTAAGGCTTACCAGCAGATCAAGTTTGATACATCCATGTAGAATGCTGACTTGCCCACAGCCTGTCGCTAAGCCAAAAGCTCCAAGAGTTGATACGCAAGTCGTACATCGCAACATTCCTGGCATGGGTCCGAAATCACAAGCTACACGTCCTGACGGTCGCTTAGTCGATTCGGATCTGGTGTACCTGGAAGACCAGCAAGCCAAGAAGAATGAGTTGATTGATGGCTTCATCGAAGAAAATCTTCATAAACACCAGAAATGGAACCAAGGTTGGGTCGATGCGACATGGCGTCCTATCACCCCTCCTCTCGAGCAAGCTCCTGCAAAATCAGATTTCCGGCGAGTTTTTACGGATTCGCAACTGCCGACGCCTCCCACATCCGTGTCCTCGGGAGAGAATGGTAATACCACTGCGGTGGATAAATCTGATAAACAGAATGAACCTCGCGGAAACGCACGAATACGGTTTGCTACACCGCCTGATGATGTGCCATATCATGACCAATCTCGTTTCCGCCGCCGGACGGGTCGTGGTGGTCGCATCATGGTAGATCGTCGTGGTGTCAAATGCCAAAAGATTGAAAATTTTGATGAACGAGTAGCTGATCGATGGAACTTTGCCGGTGATAGTAGCGAAGATGAGCAGGTTTATCCAGTCGACTGGACGGACAACCTGCACATTCGCTATCGGATCATGATTGAGCGGCAAGGTGAAAACAAGAGCGCTCATGCTGCCGCTGCCGCGGCTTCGCAAAATCGAAAGGCAATCGAGAACCACAACCGGTCTGTGTCGGGCCATCTGTTGCCACCTGGCGGCCTTCAGAGGGCTGGATGGCCAGCCTAGCGCTAGGCATGGCCGTATCGATCGAATCGTACGACAATTTGTTTTCTGATGAAGGTGATGAATTTTTGATTTTCGAGAAGCGGAGGATTATACCCAATTGTTTTTTTACTCTTTTTTAATTGCGTGTTAGCGAGGCGCGGACGGAGGGATTTGGTTTCCTGTATTGTCTTTTTATTGTACAGTAGCCCTCCTACCCGATGAACGGTGTAAATGGGAACGCGACCTGGATAGTCTGATGGATCAGCACCTGTTCGGGGGGGCGTCTTTGGCTATGTACGCTGGCGAAGAAAAATGAACGAAGGAGCAAAAATCTGTGGACCAAAAAAATGTAAAACTTACCTTTGTCACATACATTCCCCTGTGTGATGTTTGAGAGAAAGATTTCGTAACATGATGGCGACTCAGGTTGCCTCATGACCTCTGTTTCTTGCCCGGCCTATCCTCCTCTTCAAAAGCCTGTCTCTTATTCGCCCCGCTTTCCATGCTCTTGTCTTGAATAAATTGACGGAGTGCCTGCTCGGCTTTCCGAAGCAGCACCTTCTCACCAATCCGAACCGCTTTGGCCATGGCAAACCGCCTCTCTTTCAGCGTATCGTTACCTTCCATGTTCACGTCGGAGTCGGTACGCGTATCCTCTTCTAGGGTAGTCGCATACTGCGACGTTCTCGCTTGAACCAACTGCAACAAGAGCTCCGCAGCTTTGACTGTCAATTTCTCGGGCTTGGGAAGCTTCTCTTTACGCTTGAGGTGTTCGAATTCGTCGGCAGGCAGGAGTAAAGTTTCGATGAGCACGATGAGCTCCGGGGATATGCTCTCTTGGATCGTGTAGGGGTCACTGGCGCAAATGTCGTAGCCAGAGTCCATGATGCCCTGCTCGTCTAGATACTCGAGTCGGTCCTGCGCAAAGATTTTCTGGTCCGTAGCGAGGTGCGCGATCAGATCGAAGGGGATCTCGACGACATCGTACTGCGCGTAATTGTCGGTGACGTAGCCGTATCGACGGAGGAGATCGCTGCGTGGGAGGGGACCGTAGTCGTTGAAGATTTCGTCGCCGGCTTTGATGGGAGCGGTCGCTTTCATGCTGAGAAATTCTTCTTCGTAGAAGAGGAGAGCCTAGGTTTTGTGTTAGTTGGAGAGTGGTGGGTAACCGGGGACCAAAAGTGAGTCGAACATTATTCCGGTCCGCATCTGCATTGAGCATGTCGGCCATGGGCACCATACCCTTGGGCAGTGCCTCATCCTCGTCTTCAGAAACATAGCCCTCCTCATCGGCGACTTTACTGGAGTTCGCAGGCTCTACATCGAAAGCATAGGCCATGATGAGCGAGGCCATCTTGTGCATAAGCATCATATTGTGCGGGCTCGTCATCTCTCCGGCCCTCTCCTGGGCCCTCTCATCACCCGAGAAGAAAACGCCGGCAAACTCTTTGATGACCGGCACAAGCTCCTTTTTGAAATTTTCGTCCGCGCTCACCCTTCCTATCTTCTGGAGCACCAAGCTTCCCTGAAGCTCCGCGAGCTCGTCGTCCTCCCAAAACATAAGCGTGTTGAATTCCGAGGGGAGAATGTTGAAGTAGGGCGCCCAGTTAGACGAAGCGCCGTTGGTGTGCTCGTAGAGCATGACCAGGATGAGTGAAAGCCATGGGCCTAGGTGGTCGAAGGTAGCTTTGGGGATCTCGGAGGCGAGGATTGAGTTGTCAACTGTAAGGAGGGCGGAGCGGGGGACGCGGAAGAGAAGCTCATCTTCTTGAATGTCCTGGGTAGCGACTGGAAATGATGTTAGTATACTCAGATTTCATAGTAGAGCAATGTTGGTCTGAGATATAGAATCGAAATCGAAGTGTGTGCACAAGAGTGTGTGTCGTCCAAGAGCTAGAGAATTGCCCGGGGGGGTTGAAGAGAGGAGAAAGAGAGAGCAGATGGATGACAAACGCAAAGAACGTACCGACGCCGCGCCCAGCTTGAAGGTTGCGCAAATCCTTGAGCTCGATTTTGTCGCTGACTTCAGCTCCGGTGCCACGAAGCCATGCCAGAAAGGCTTGACTTGCCTCATTGAAAGAATCCATCTGGGAAATTTGTCTAGGCGGATCACAAGAAAAAAAGAGCTGTGGCTTGGATGCTGGAAATATGGTCGTGGAGAATCTTTGGCGGTCAGTATGTAGGAGCCGAGATGCAATGATTGGCTGGCTGGGTGGACACAACGGGCGGGACCGCAAGGTCATATGGGGAATTATGGACTTTCACTCTGGGAGAAGATGGGATGGCAGATAATGAGACTAAGCACTCTGAATAAGAAACTTCCAATCTACTCGACTTTGAAATCACCGTATTAATCCTTTAATGCGCCTTCGCCGATCGTCTTTTCTCGTCATCCATCAGCCAGCAAGCACTGTGCAGCCCTACGAGCCAGCGCCAGGGATATTTTCTTATCGATAACCAGAAACCTCACCCCTCCAAACATCTTGAATTGAAGAACAACCATCCCCTCTTGAATTTTTGATTCGCTACAAAGCATCGACCCTTGCAAACCAAATAATCAGAAAACATGATAGCCATCGGCCTAGAAGGCAGCGCCAACAAGATCGCCGTGGGCGTAATATCACACCCGCACCCCTCCAAGCCCCCCATCGTGCTCGCCAATCTGCGTCACACGTACAACTCCCCACCAGGCGAGGGTTTCCAGCCCAAGGAAACCGCATTACACCACAGAGCATGGGTCGTGCGGCTCATAAAGCAGGCTGTAAAGCAGTCGGGCGTCAAGATTGAAGATATCGACTGTGTGTGCTATACCAAAGGGCCGGGTATGTTTGCGCCGTTGCAGAGTACAGCGCTGGCGGCAAGGACAATTGCATTACTATGGAAGAAACCGCTCGTAGGAGTTAACCACTGTGTTGGACGTATGTATTCACTTGTCCTACTTCCTCTTTGCATCTATCACACTTCTCTGGCTACATACGATTATTTGCCTGAGAACTTATGTACTGAACCACACAACCCACAGACATCGAAATGGGCCGCGCAATAACCGGCGCCAACAACCCCGTGGTGCTCTACGTGTCGGGCGGAAACACCCAAGTCATCGCGTACTCGGCCAACCGGTACCGCATCTTCGGCGAAACGCTCGACATGGCCATCGGCAACTGCATCGACCGCTTCGCGCGCGTGCTCATGATCCCCAACGACCCCTTCCCCGGCTACAACGTCGAGCAATTGGCCAAGCACGGCAAGAACCTCGTCGACATTCCCTACGCGGTCAAGGGCATGGATGCTAGCTTCACGGGGATCCTCGCGGCTGCGGAGCTCCTGGCGAAGCAGATCGATGAGACGTTGCCGCCGGAGAAGCGGCTCAAGACTGAGAGCGGGGAGCTCGTTACGAAGGAGGATTTGTGCTTTTCGTTGCAGGAGACGATATTCGCGATACTGGTAGAAATCACTGAACGTGCCATGGCGCACGTGGGCGCTACACAGGTCCTGGTAGTCGGGGGCGTGGGGTCGAATGTCAGGTTGCAGCAGATGATGGGGTTGATGGCGCGGGATCGAGGAGGCAGCGTGTTTGCGACGGACGAGCGGTTCTGTATAGACAATGGGATCATGATTGCGCATGCTGGGCTGCTGGAGTGGGGAACGGGGGTCACGACGCCATTGGAGGACAGCGGGTGTACACAGAGATTCCGGACCGATGAGGTGTATGTTGGATGGAGGGATGATTAGATGTACAGAGTCCTGGCCCTGGATTGAGAGAACGATTTGATACCCCTTCTCGTGTTCATCATTAACTTCTTCCCTTATGAACTACACCAAACATATGTACAAGGTACATATGGCTGATTCCTTGACTCGATATTGACATGATCAATACCACAGAGACACCAGACAATAAATTCCCTCCTACTCTAGATACACTGATAACTAACAAAACCATGGAGTCCCAAATCAACGAGGAGAACACCACTACTGGTAGTCACGAATGACGGAAGGATTGTGCATACCTAGTTCCAAAAAACCTACAAGCCTAGCATGTGGGCGGCACTAGGTTCACCCATGTGCTAAGGGAGCACTATGCGGTTCAACTGCCAACGGTTCGGTTGCTAAGGGAACAGTACGCGTACACCCACCGTTCCACAACTGTCAAATATTCCAGAAGAAGCGTCATTCAAGCAGAAAAAAAGTCGTGCTCGACGGTTTTCATTGTGCTCATAGCAGCTCCCGACAATTGTGTCAACGTAGCTGTCTACATATTACCACCCTCCCCCCCTTCGTATAGAGGCATTCCACTATGCTTCATGCTTTTAGCGCTAGAATCATAGTTCTGCGATCCACTCTCTTCCCGAGAATATGAATATACTCCAAAAATGCTCTTACCGCTAAAAAGGGCGGCGCCATTGTAAGATGATAATAAAACATAAAAAGGATTAAAAAGAACCTCAGATTAGAAAGGCATACTTGCTTTCTAGACTGTGTCCAAAATGTACATCTAAAAAAAAGAAGAAGAGGTTGTATAGAATGGTAATGCTAGCGAATGTGATGGCGCCGGTAAATGCAAAGAATCAATGGTATTACAAATCGTGGTTCATTAAACGAGGTCGACGAAGCAAAGACTGAACAAGGCATTTTATACCTCATGCCTGTCATCAAGTGGAATATCCTTGCTGCTGATGCGACGGTAGAAAGGCAATCTTCTCGAGTACGGGAAGCGTATCCTTGGGCCGGAACTCGTTTGCCTTTGTAGGAAGAAGGTCGAGTATATACACCACAATAAGGCTAGACCGACGGTAAAGCCAATGATTGTGATAAGGACCCAATGGCGCTCCAGCCAGAATATGAACTTGACGTCGTTGTTGTGCCAGCTGTTACCCAGGTGATGGGTGAAGAAACTCCATGGATGGTTGTTGTACTCGTCTGGGAACAAAATCCGCACGCGATCCATTTCTGCAGGCTTCGCATTGTTGTAGTGTCGCCAAATCAAGCTCAAGAAGAGGGGTCCAGTTGAACCCATAACGGTTATGTAGGGCAAGAGCCAACGGCGGTTGTAATCCGTGAGCGAGTCGATGGCCTTGAGGAAAAATGGGTGATGAGGGATGGAACCCATCGCATCGTTGGAAATGCCAGTTGGGGCGGTGCGACGCACCCAGGCTGGGTAGGCTAGAAGCGGATCAAGGCTGCGGTTGCATCCCTTTTCAATTGTCAGTACGATTGCTATGAGAATGGACTGGTGTTACGCACGTCGTCGAGATCAATGTAGATACCGCCATAGTGGTGAAGCACAAAGTACCTTATCGCATCGGCACGTTGGATGGGGTACGGGTATCCGTCAAATGTTTCGAGAAACCATGGATACCTGGCTGCTGTTAGGTTGTGATGTGAAACGGAGAGCGAATGGTACTCACTCCGCAGCGATAAACTCGCGAGACTTCTTGTCGGTCCAAAGCTACGAGCGAGTCAGTATGCTGTTGTGAGTATGAGTGCAGGGAAATGCCGGGTGCGTACTTTGTACTCGTAGTCTGGATGTAGGTCCAGGCAGCTCTGCTGAGGATCTTTCCAGTGGGCAGGAATACTCTCGTTGATATACGTTTGGTGTATGATCTTGGGTATCAGCTGTGGCCTCTCGCTGATGGTACCCGAGTTGGGAGCAGGAAGTTCGGCGCGCGAAATCTGATCCTCACGGCCAGTGACGACGAGCAAGCTGAGCAAGGTCCAGACGTTGTGAACAGCGAAACCCAAAAGGATCACAGTGGCGAGGAGAAATATGGTGACGCTTCGGCGCATATTGGCGGTTGTATTTCACACGCAGTGTATGCACCTTGGTTCCGTTGCTATGTGATTTTCGTTTCTAGCTATGCTGTTTTGGGGCAGCGAGGGCGAAGAGGCGAAGGAGCGCGGCACGCAGGGACGATGCAGATGAAGGCGGAAGCGGTTACTGAACCATGGGGAAGTAGGTGGGAAGGTGTCGGAAGTAGAGCAAACAGACGGAGAAACAGCAGGAGGGGAAAAAGGAAAGCGCGGAGCAGCAGCGGCAACGGCCGATAAAGAAGGAGAGACTGGGAGCGGGAGCGAGTACGAGGTCGAAGGACGACGGCCTCAGAGTTTGGGCGGCTGTACTTCTAGGCTGTGCATTCAGTGTGAAAAGGAGATTGCCTCGGCAGGGTTGTGCGATTTACAGTAAATTAGGAATCACGTAAGCGACGTAAAGCGCAAGTAATGGAATATTTCATTGGTAAGTTACAGCCGCTCTTAACGACACGTGATGTGAACGGACAATTCAAGCTTGATCTGGCCTAGAAAGGCGTTCATTTCTCTCCTTACGAAAAGCTGTCACTTATACTCAGGCTCTTGTCCAAGCTTACGAGGCCATAATTTACCGTAAATTGCACGACCCTACATTGTATGGACCCTTTTTTTTTCGCTTGGCTCCTGCATCAGCCACCCTTCTAACTTCTAGTCGATTCTTACTCCAAGCTAAACCCCGCCCGCGGCTCTGGTGGCGGCCTCACCTACATGTCCCTCCTCTACATACTAACGCATTCACCCTTCTCTTTGTGGACTGACCATTTCATTCTTTTCTTGGAATGCATTCTTTACCAGCTCATGAGCCCAGGCCTCCGCGCGCGTTTGCCATGTGTGTATCCGAGCAAGCGAGCCTGACTAACGATCCGATTCCTATTGTACCTATCTTTCTTGGTTTGGGAGTGTGACGATGTCGTGCATTTCGCTTCGCGCTCGCTGCCGCCGATTTTACACACGCCGGTGACATCCTTCGCAAGTCCAGCCTTCTTGATAGATCCCGCCATCGTCTGCAAGCCTTGCTATTTGCCAGCCTCGAGACCATGACGTGTGGTCTTACTGTACCAAGTACACTGCCGCGCATAGCGGCATACGACGCCTTTTTGCCCTCTGCGCCGTTCGTCCATGTCGGTGATCAATGCCCAAAGCCAAATCTCATGGTGACGAAGCACCGTTTGCCCGACCCTGTATTACTGCGGATGGCTGCTTGGCGCATTTCCTTAGTCGGTCGCAAGGTTTATATCAGTGTCAGGTTGGAGGATGCAAAGGTAAATAATTTGCTCACTCTAGGTTTCTGTAGAGTACATGCGGCTTCCAAATACTTGGTAACTGTCATAAAGGCTCAAAATTCGGACTCTTCTTCCATAATAGCAAATGATGACAAGTTTCGCCGGCTTGCCCTGGTTCTGGTGGTTGTAGTGCTAGAGCTGTCATCGATCACCTTGCCGCGTTTTTCACGTCTGGCGGCCCGGTACTCTTCCATGGTTTTTCCTTTGACAGCTTTCTGCGTGTCTGCAGAGGTGGTGGCGTCAATGTGGAATGCGGCAGTGAGGCCTCGGTATATCAAGTACATCATTATACCTGTGATGCATCCTACCAAAGCGGCAATGCCCAGCCATATGTAGATGGTCTATATCAAATCATTGTCAGCGGGACCTTTGACTGTTTGTTTTGTTTTGTTGGACTGGAGCATTGTGGGGAGATGGTGGAGTGAGCAATTTCCAAACATGGGTGCTTGCGCAGCATGTGAATGGATGCGAGCAAGGGGTAGGTATGTAGTGAACAAATCGTCGATGCCTGCCTACCTCGATGCGGTCCAAGACGTCTACCCGGAAAGGGAACAGAATGACTTTGAAGATGGTATCAAAGAGATAGGTGAAGGGTAGGAAGATGAATCGCACGAGAGCCCAGATGGGTGAAAGGATGAATTTGAGGATGTTGATGAACTTGCTGGTGGGCCACCACAGAGTGTAGAGGATGTTGGAGAGGACGGCGCGATAGTCAGCCATGGTAGGGCCGGGATGGAGCAGGTGAGGTTTCAGTAAATACAGTAGATACAGTAGATAGTGGGTAGAAGGAGTGAAATCGATCGTTGGCCTGTGCCCTTGCATGCATTGCATTGGAGCAAGCTTGGAGAATTAGTGTCGTCTGGGGAATCCAGCTGCAGGTGGTCGTTCGTTGGCTGTCCCGCTGCCGGGCTCCAAGCAAGACAGACGTCTCTCGTCGCTCTTCTCCTAACACTCACTCACTGTGCTATCACCCTTATTGTCTTTGATGGAACCAGAAACCTCGCCTTCAACTCATCCCGAAAAGCCGCACGGAACGGTAGGCACTTTCTCAAATGGGGAACCAGCAGAGCAGCCATCCGCCCACCCCCACCACGGCCACGAGTAGCCCGCACTCACCCAACGTGACATCGGCACATGCTCACTCGACTGCGAGCAATACCCATCACTATCACCACTATGATCGCCCCTTCGGCCACCCCAATCCACGCCGCCGCGAGTCCATCCAGGCATTGAGCACCGCAAAAGCCAGTGCCGCCCCGCCCTCCGAGTCCTTGGAGAGCGCTTCCTCGCTGAGGCCTCGCAGCAGGGCACGAACCACGTCCAGTACCACCGCTGCCGTCGCCCACCACCTGCGCGCCGCCGCCCAAGACTCCCTCAAGTCGCCATCCTTCGAAGACAAAATGGGCAACGAGCAGAGCCGCCACAAGGCACACGCCTTCCACACGGACAAATCCCAGTCCCATCCACATGCTCCCTCGCAACCGTCGCAGCCGCAGCCCCCCGCCTTCACCCCGCCGAAACCGAAACCAGTCGAAGACAAGGACGCCCACGCTCCGTCCCCCCAGACGCGGCCCGTCGATGTGCCTGCAGCCCCTCGTGAAGATGCGAATACAGTTGCTAGTCGGACGGAAGCTGCATCGTCGCTGGAACCCGCAGATGCCTCGCAGGAGGGCTACATTGTGCCCTCATCTCACTACAGTCGGCCGCCCCGCCTCCCGCTGCCCATCGAGGAAGAACCGCATACCCCAGGCTCTCCCATCATCGCCCCCACCGATCTCGCGAGCCCTATTGACCACCATGAAATTGAGGGTGCTTTCCCGCGCCGCTCGTCCATGCTCAGCAGCACCACGGCCGACGACGATGACCTGGGTGACGAGTTCAAGGACCCCCAGGGTAAGGAAACGGTGCCTACCATAGTGGAATGGGAAGGTCCCGGAGAACGTGTCTACGTCACGGGCACATTTGCAGGATGGGATCGCAAATACAGGTTGCATGCAAAGTGAGTTCATTGTTTGCTATGACAATTCCCTTGATCCATGCTGCTGCGCCTACCCGTGTGTGTGGCTGTTGTTTTATGCAACCTTCCCGAAACTCGAGCAATCATTTCAGCCTGATCGACTCGGCCTTGCAGCGTTCTAGCTGTCTGTACCTTGCCCTTCTGCCTGATATTAATTGTTACACTGCACACTGACAGCACTGACTTTTTCTTTTGTAGTGGCCCGAGCAAGAAGAAAAATGCGTTATCCGCCTATGTCCACATCACGCCTGGCACCCATCATCTCATGTTCATTGTTGACAACGATATGCGGACATCCGACAAGCTTCCAACCGCCGTAGACTATACGAACATCCTCGTCAATTATATCGAAGTAGTACGAGATGTGAAAGCTCAAGAACCCGAGCCTGTGGCAGAAAAAAAGACAGATCCAGTACCCGCTCAACTGCCGCGACCTGCCGACGGCTATCGTCCGCCGCAGATAGCACCAGCGCCTGCGGGCGTCCAACCCATTCCTCCCCCTCTCCCAGAGCCAAAGCCGAAAGTGCAGCCTCCATCACCGAAGAAGTATCACTCGGAGATACCGCGCTATTTGCTCGATCTCGACGCCCCCGAGGAGTCGCGGAGGTTTGCACGGGCTAATGCGGCAGCGGGTGTACTGCCTACCCCACCGTCCCTGCCAATGTTCCTAAACAAGAGCATTCTGAACGGGATTACGCCGATGAAGGACGACAGCAGCGTATTGATAATGCCCAACCACACCGTTCTGAACCATTTGGCGACCAGCAGCATCAAGGATAATATCCTTGCTACTAGTGCTACAACACGGTACAAACAAAAGGTCAATTTGCTCAATCTCACATATTTTGATCGCAAGCTTACAAATCTAGTTTCTCACTACTATCATGTATAAACCGCGAGCTGAAGAGGCCGGCGCCCAATAGCCTCGACTTGTATCAAACTTACTTGCACGAAACCACGCGCCCAGGCGAGAAACAGGCGCGATGGTGTTGTAGGCTTTCGTACATAGGTGACCGATGGGACGTATAGAATGACGACACGACTTCTTGACACCATGGATGCCCTATCAAGAAACAGCCGCCCTTCTTCCCCTACCTATGATGCATTGTCATGAATCGAAATTCCTTTAGATGGAACTATGCTTCTGACCTTGTTTTCTTTATCACTCTTCTATTTTTGCTTGTTTCTCGACAGTAACGCGGGGTTTCCCTCGCCGGGTTTTTCAAATCAATCAAAGGAAAAACAAAAGTCACGGTCCTGGTTGGGAAAAAAGCAAAAAAAAAAAAAAGCTTCACGGAAAAGATTGGTTGTTACTGTCCTTTTCCTCTTTTCCTCCTCTCCCCCCTTCCTTTCTTCTTCCTTTGTCGTTCTTCAAAAACTTGCATAGTGATGAATGGACGCGGCTTTTTGTCCTTGGGTAATGTTTTGCGGTCAGTCAGGATTGGCAGGACAACTGCCATTGGTGTTTTTCTTTTTGGTTTTCGCGGAGGAAATACAAATGAACACAGAGAGAGATTAAACAGACCCTTTGGGATCTGGTTGTAAATGAATAGACACACTGCTGTGTAGGTAGCTCTCAATTGAAGATCAAACAACGTATGCATGGGCACTCTCTCATTGCTTTTTTGCTTGTGGATATCGCTTTCCGGGGGTCGTTGTAGCAGGTTTTTTCGAAATCGAATATTGAGCAGTACTTCAATGGTACGGCTAGCATATACCGTGTTTACCGACTCATCGTATGTACGTATATATTTCCCATTCTTTGTCAATGCGCAGCTGTCACGCTCCCTTTTTTCCTAGGACGATTGTACTGGCTTGCGTATAGAGAGGCAGTTCTTAAGTATGCTACGCACGACGATGAGATATGTATTCTGGCCTTGATGTTTGTGATGGATCCAAAGCACAGATAAAAACCCTATATTTTGTATAATTATGTTAGATGCCGATTATTCTGGTTGCGAATTAGACAGATTTACTATTGCTATTAAGTAGATGGGTTTTGTTTGCGTCGACAATATCTCAAGTGTACATGTACATCCAGCGTGTGTTGGATTGAGCTAGGTGGATTTAGATGTAATTCCCCTATAATTTTTATCGTGGTATTCAAGTGCTAGATAGAGAGAGGAGAGCAATCATGCCGAACACCTCACACATTGGTCCAAATCCGAAAACAAGCTGTCTGGCAGTCACAAAGACCCTCTCCTTGTGGGATGGTAGTTTGCGGGTATAAAAATCCCGTAGCATCAAACTCTTGGCGTAAGTTTTGCACCCTCCTCAAAGGGGGACAGATGCGGGGTTTTGCTTTTGCTAGCTCGGGAAATCATAGTTTGGTCCCCCGCATTTACAAAAAAGGGGGGGTTCGGATTTCACGAGCGAATCGTCAGTTTCATTTCTAGCCTCTTCTCAAGATTAACTATATAAATATTTTTACTAGTAAAAAAAAATCATATCTTATCCAAATTGGGCCTGGGGCTTGTGGTTTAGTGGTACTACTAGCTGTTGCCATCCAACATCCGCCCCCATGCCATCCGAGATCCGCCCCCAATACCTTACCTACTGCAGCCAAGAGGGCGGGTGGTCGTTATTTGCAAATTTACCCTGTAGGTATCGAATTTTTGAAAAATGATTTCAGGTTACAGAAATCTTGGCTTGTAAAATTTTCAGCATCGGCTATCTATCTGTAAAAAGTAAGCCGCCCGCAGACCGCGGAAGCGGAAGGGTTGCGTAAACTGTGTCGGCATTACTGTAATTGTGAGAAGTCACCACTACTATTTTTTGTTCGTCTGTTTTCCATTCGTCTGTTTTCCGTTTAACGGAAATCCAATTCTAAGATTTCGACTTTCTGTTTCACGTTCGCCATTTTCCGTTTGACAGAAAATCAATTCTAAGTTTCCAACCTTCCGTTTTACGTTCGCCATTTTCCGTTTAACAGAAAATCAATTCTGAGTTTCCAACCTACGTTCGCCATTCTTATGTTTTACGTTCGCCTTTTCCTGTTTAATGGAAATTTTCGACTTTCTATTTTACAGTTGCGCTTGTATTTTCCGGGAGCCGAGGACGTGACCAAGTGTTTCCCCCTGCCTGTGTCGTTACCCAGGGTATCAATACTCTGAGGATCAGTTCGAAATTCGAAATTCAAAAAGTCGTGTATTTTCTGGGTTACGTAGGGAAAATTAATCTCAGAAACGTGTCCAGCTCTAGCTTTACGGAAAGCTACAACTGGAGTTCAGGCTTGGCTAATGTACACCACGCGAAATAGTAACACCTTAAGCCTCCCAAACGATCCAATCCGCTATTGTTCACTTCTAAGACTCTTTCCTAACCCATTTGCATGTTCACTTTACAGTCAATCTGTTTTACCATTGTTCGGACCAACATCTTAATCACTGCCATGCTACCCTATTCTGTATACTTCTTCCTTATCTACCTCTATTTGTTGCCTTCCTTAGCTTACGGTTACGGGAATGGATGGTACCTAGATGTTTCCTGTGATTGTAAGTCAATATCATATCGTTATGCAACTTTATACTAAGTAGTTAATAAAGCTCAAAAAGACCTGTTTAAAAAGGGTATGAAGGAAGCATTCCTCATGGCTGAATCAGCTCTAGTAGCAATAGGTACTCCACCAGAACCAGCTCAGCTGGGGGAAGCTGTGGAATGGGTGTTCCCAGAGAAAGAAACGAGAGATATGGCTGCTCGAATTTTCGGGACTGCGTTTAATATAAGCCTTCAAAGAAAACATACTTTCCAGGTTACAACTACAAAGAAGTTCAGCATAGTGAGAGATACCTTAGGCTATATCCTCGAACAGTTCAAAAATCCAACGGATGACCCTAGAGCCATACCTCTTGATGCTCGCGGCTATGATGACCGTAAAAGTATAAGTGAAGGCGGCATAGTAAGCATTCCTAATTCGAAAATGGTATCACAAATTATGCAGGGTGCTAAATAGCGGAGGTATTCTATTGTGACTTGAACCGATGGACACCAATGCCTGATAACAGCAGTTATCGTAATAAAATCTCCAATATGGAGGGTACTATACCGAACGACTGGTACGACAAATGTCTTAATAGCAACGGGAATATACTAGGTTTCACGAGTCCACCACGCACGGATTATTATGTCGGAATACAAATATGTCCAGGTGAGTTGATTCTAGCATTGAGTATTGGTAGACTAATTTTTGTTAGTGAGTATTCAAACGCTATAGGGCGCGTAACATATACTGATTACAATCTACGCATAGAGATTCTTTAGACTCGTAGGTTGTCCTTTCTAATGATGCATAAAATTGTCTAACTATAATCCAGCTTAACCAGAAGCCAAATAAGCAAACTTTAGGAGATCTCAAGAAAATTGAGACCGAGGGTATTATTAATAAGTTCAGGATGCTATACAGTCGCAGAAAGAAGGCAGGGCTAGACAGGTATCTAAATATAGATAACTACAAGGACTTATTCGAGATGACGTTATTTCATGAGGTAACCTAATAGTTTTATATTAAAATTTATGTTACGCTAATTAGGGTAGATGACTCACGCTGTAACGCCTGAATGGAGATTCTCTCCAGAGGAACCTACCAATGAAATAAATCAGAAGTATCCGAATAGGTATAAGACATTTGATTACCAAGTGGGTTTAGAAAAAGGCTATGGATGGAAGAACGTTTGGAAGCTAAAGGATGAGATGGGATGGAATAATGCTGGTAAGACTATGTAAGCGTTTGCAACTTATTGAAACAGAGAGTAACATATACTAGACTCATACAGTAAGCTAGCTCATACTAAACCAAGGATAAGCTAATAAATATTTCTATGAACAGCATATTTTGGAATAGGTATGCTAAGAATTCTTTGAAGATGCCTCAACAATGCTAACTATGCACTCTTGAAGCTTCTCGCCTTTTAGAAGAGAGAGGTTACCGTACTAAATCCAATGGTTGCCTAGAAAAAATAGGAGGTAATTGGAATTTTAATTGCCAAATGATATCTGGCATAAAAGAGCCTGTTGGTGCGGGATGGAACCTACCCAACAGCCCTTGAGTACTTAACTAGTTACTGGATTTTGCTGTACTTAACCGCTTTTCCTAGCCTTATTTACCAATTCGTCAGCCAAGCACGTTACCTGAGATTCAAACCAGTGTTGATACCGTAACTGATTACACCACTGCCATCAATTGCGAAGAAGAAAACACTTTGATTTACCAATTCGTTGTAGACCTGAGCACGTTCATTTAGAGGTAATTATCCAAGTACCATTGATGTATGTAGTAAAAGAGGGTTTCCATGTAATTATGTATTTAAACCTTATATGTAATCAATGTTACCATTGCTACGTATCACGTGCAATTTGATGTATTAGTAATGGATCTCTTGGCAAGCTCCCCACAAGGCGGACTGTCCTCCCCTCCCTTCAACCTTGCACTGCATCGAATCGCGTTCTTGGTCAATTCTGCTACCAGCAAACGGGGCTCTATCTCTCTGTAAGTACCCATTCTTGCACTTTATCTCATCCACAAGCTAACCTCAAATGTTGCTAGCTTATCCGCTGAAAAGCAAATCAATGCCTACACGTCGCGATAACCAAGTTGTAGAAGATTGTTCGACACTTCTTTCCAGTCTACTTACGGAACCATTCTCCCGGGACAGAAACCCTAAATACTCCGGGGACTTCTATAAACGAGCACTATCTGGGGGCGGAAAGACGGCACAAGATCACACGGCGGAGGTATTCGTCAAGTATGGCGTCCAGGCATTTTTCGCCTTAATGCTTGGACGTGGGAATAGAAGAGCTAAGAAATGCCTGCGTAGTTTGGACAAAAATCCGGAGGAAGATAAAGTGATAGTAGCCCAAACACTTGTTCATGTCAAACCTCATAGATCTATAATACAGCAGATCGACGTCTTCATCCGTAAGGTCCAACTGCAAAACAAAACCAATCTGTCTCAGCAATCTCGCGAATCAGACCCCTCTAGTGTTGCCCTTGAAGTAACACAAACGATACCGCTCAATCTATCAGCCAGTATCCCTTCTTGGAAAGCTCCGCAGGACACATCCCAGAAGCCGCCCGGCGCCTTTCATCCAAGTAGTACATCGGGCTCTTCTGATGTCATATCGCAGCAGTTAACATCAATGCCGACATCAACTAGTTCATCGGCACAGTCTGTTTTTGTGGACTTGTCACCCCACACCATGCAACGCACGACAGGACCGTTGTGGGCAAATTTGGCTCGCGTTTTCCCCTCAGATTTGTGTAATTCAATTCGACGCATGTCTGACGATACGGCATCTTTGTCCTTCTCATTCTTAGAAGGTACATCCAACCCTCGGGCGCCATATAGCTGTCTTGTGAGTATCCTTATCATGAACAATCATGTCGGAAAACTTGCATCAAATTTGTTTGGCACTGGCATAGAAACACATGGCTTATTCCGGTACATCATAATGCCGAACGGGACAAGGATTCGTCCTGAGGGCGCTGTCCTCTCTGGCGTAAGTGATGAAGCTTCGGAGCAATTTCTCGGTGTGAAGGTTTTTCAAGCGGTACGAAAAGGTGTAAAGCGAAAGGCCGAGATAAGAGAAGGAATATCGTTGACAGAGTGTATTCATACAATGATCCCAAGTCAAGACTCGGAAGACGGCAGGCTCGATATTGTATTAGATTTTGATTCCTGCTGGGCGATATATTATGAGTTGTTCCCTCATCCATAGCCTTAGATTCGAATCGTTGAAGTTTGTCGCAGAGATATATATATCATTCACCGTACCCAAGCACTTGATTCCGTGTCCTTGTTTGTTCCCTTCATAATGCATGCATTATTCCTCCACTATCCTACCGCCTTCACCAAAGAACACAAGTGTTAAACCCGATTTCAATAAACCCTTGCCCATGGGCCTCTGCAATTTTCGAATAATTTCCAGTTCGTCGTCAACGGTCTTCATAACTGTAACTTCGCAATGCCGCCAATAAACCATCCCATCTTTACCATCAGTTCGGTGCGGAGTTGGTAAACCATTTTCAAAGTCGATCTCTTCGGCCTCCTTGGCAGTCAGGTCTTGATCGTAGAAATCCTGCGCAGCAGTTAGCATAGTCTCACAGGGTGCATTTCCCCCACGGCAAGCTCAAACATCATTCTTCGGGCGAACAAGGCCTTTAAGTTGATGTTGTTAGCAACATCGCCGATTTAAATCAAAGGGTCTTTACCATCGGATAGGATTGCTCGTAACGTTCGCGACCTGTCGTTCGGTTGATGCCCAAGATGCTCTATTATATAGCGGGGCAGGGAAAGCTTGGCAGAACCTCATTTAGGCAACACTTTGAGGCAACGTTACAGGGGGATGACACATGGGTAACTACATGACGATTCGGCGCGCCTAGTGTTTAATTATATCAATCACATGTGATAAGGGTGCCTGCCGCTTTTCACTAATTACATCAACGTATGCACCGAATATCGCCATAGAAGAAATTGCACAGATTTGAATCTCTGCCAAAAACGTTTTAATTAATTACATTCATAACTAGTTAATCACTTTATGATATTATTATTGATAATTACCTATTGCACTTTACATTGCAGGAGAGAAACAGGATTCACAAGACTCTGGACTATGAGACCACGGATCCACTGGACTTGAGTCAGCCTTTCCTGGTTCAAATGTGGCGCTGGCGCTGACGCTGTGACTTTGTATGCCTTCATAAATCTTCCATAACGTAGTTACATGTTAGCGGGTACTTACTCAAATGGTTTAAATAGGTCTTACTTGTGACTTTAGCGCGCTATCTTTCAATTGCGTGTTCTCCGCGGAAACGCGTGAGTATTCCGCGCATAGCCGAGCGAACTCTTCGGCGCACTTCTGCAGTGAGGTTGAAGTTTTAGTGTAAGCAATATTCAATACATTCACATCTGCCTCTAGTCGCCCGCAGCGTCCTACAGCATCAAGTCTTCGCTGTTCGGTAGTGTGGAGCATTTCCTTTGTTATGTTATGTGACTGGATTTCTGTTCTCAACAGTGAGGCGATTGCAGACGATTGGTCGGTATAAGGCGGCAACAACCACATGGTGCTATTGTTGTTGGCAACTTCTGATGGCCATGGGCCAGGATGATTTATCACCGGAGGAGAAATCTCCACAGGCTCTGGCTGCACTGAACTCAGCGTAGGCGTCGAACTTGTTTGTGACACTACCGCTGCATGCGCTGGCGAAGGTTGCCCTGCAGAATACAAAGAGGACGGTCCGGCATGGACCTGCTGGTGTACTGAAAGCGGTGGAGGTTCAACAAGAACTGGAGGTTCGACAGGGACTGGAAGATCAACGAAAGTGCGAGGATCGATAGTGGCCTGAGATTCAACAGATTGTACTACATGCGTCGCAGATGGTAGGCTGTCTGGATCTTCTATACTTGGTAAAACGAGGCCTTGATCAAAGTCAAGCGGTGGATCGTCCACTGGTCGCTTCGGTCGCAACGGATGAAAAGCCTGGCGAAGTTTCTTGGGTGACATTTTGAAAAGATAGTCTGTCAAAATCCAAGGGCATTGTGGGTCTATGATAAAGGTAACTCTTGCTAGCCCTATAAGTCACATTGGGTTTTCCTGAATCTCAGAAATGTTGATTAGTATACCTCATTTTAGCAGTTACCAAATTTGGAATTTCGATTTCTAGATCTGATCTGATTGGCACACTCACGTGCACGCATCGGCCTCCTTCCGAGTCGTTACCGAAGAACTTCCTCTCCTTGTACATGTAAAAGCCGTCCAAGCTATCCTTCTGAGTGAAAAGAACAACGTTACAATGCAACTATGAGCTCCATGCAAAACACGCTCGACGTCTCAACCAATACTGCACTTGAGTCGGTTTTTAGCCGTTTACCTCGACCTCAGCGAGCTCTACTTCCAAATCGACCAGTACTGCCAACCAGAGAGTCGCATCTGATAGTCCAAAATCAAAAGAATGAGATCAAAGAGAACAAAATACAGGAGTACCCGAATGCCCCGAGATCCCCGTCCCCTTCACCCGCACTACCATTAAAAACTTCTACAAATGAAGAACAGCGCTTTCCAACTCCGACTCCCTTAGCCTATCACTCAGCAAGGAAAGCGCTACGAAGTCTGCATCCAATATACACGCTTGGGAAGTTAACACAAAATGGTAACGAATGGACTGTCCGGGCCCAGCGCGGGCGATATGGCCTAATTATGGTGAAGCGTCTGTCCCGAAATGACGGCTTGATTGTTGAAAACATTCTACCAAGTCTGTCCCACAAAAATATAGCCAGATTCCTAAGTTCTTATTGGCAGCACGATCACATGTATCTGTCTATGGAATTTTGCCGTTTCACGCTGGCTGAACTACTCCACGTTCATCTTGAATTTGAGGAATACCACATAAAGCATATTGCAAAATCAGTAGGTGTCAGGCCTGAACCGTCAATCTATAGGCTAATTTTCAGGTGTTCAATGCAGTAGTCTTTTTGTCTTCGTGTTGTATCACTCATCACCAGATCTCAACCCAATCGATACGAGTCACCACGCCTGATCTTCGCATTGTTCTTGGTAAGAATTTTGATATAACGCATGCTTCTCGAGAAGAGGTCTTACAATGAACAGCGGATTTTGAATCTTCGAGAAAAGACGAAAAGGATCAACAATGCGATTTGATCGATTTGGGCATCGTGCTTCTCGAGTGTATGGACGGGCGTCTACACTCGGCCGAAAAGAAAACGATCGAATTCATAAGAACCCAACGAGAGCAAAACAAAGTTTTCAGTCTCGAGAGACCTGGAAAGTGGAGTGGCTGTAAAAACCTCATAGATTTTCTGGACGATCTATTCAACGTTGAAAGGCTACCTTCACTAAAGACGTCAAAGCCGGTAGGGATCAGCTTGAGATATTCAATTAATAATTATCTAAAAAGTCTCAGCACAGATATGTATCCTCTACTAGAGATGAGAAGGAATGTATGAGGCCGTTTATTGAGCTGGCTGCGCTCGAGTGTTTCACACTTTGGACTCCTGCGAGCGAAGACGACTTGTAAGCTCTAATCAATCAATGGCAGTAAATGGCTAACTGTCGTCTCCCATTCCGTAGCGAAAACAGCGCAGCAAAAATGATGTCACACTCAGTAGTTAGTTAAGTACTTAGGTGTGATAACTTAGGCCAAGCCCGCGGATAATATTAGAGGTCTTTCCTATCTCCTAACGACCTGATAGAGAACAAAAAAATGGTAGCCCAGTACCATCGCCGCCAAAATGTGAACTGTGAAGCCTTTATTACTTAGTAGTTACATCAATACCCAAACAGATTTAATACTTATGAGATGACTAATTAGCGCCGACAGGAACTGTAACGGTTCCTAGATTCATAATTACTATCCTACCATCAATGTTAGCGGGGATCTTTTCATATGCCCTGTCATAATTCATGCAAAGTCGCCATACTGAACGGAATACCTCTCATAGGGAGGTGTGCGCGGGGGTAGGATGTTTCGGTATTTTATTTAAGTAATTAAGTAGTTAATTAACTTACACATTTCTGCACATGTAGCGTCATGCAGGCACGTGGCAGGATTGCGGCTCGTGCTGAAGCTTGGCAGGGACCAGGAGCTTTTTGACTCTCAAAGGGATGAACTGCTACAACGCACTACCATGAGCTTTACTTCACTACAGACAGCGCACGTAAGCTGTATACATGAGACACTTGTACAAGGATCATGGTGAGGTATTCTTGGATCTATTGACTGACTTCTCGGGAGATTGCTAACGATTTCAAATCTAGCAACGACTGTTTGAATTAGCGTTACAATTATCGTTGAGTTATTCCGCCTTCCAATCACCCCAACCACTTGAGAATTCCCGAAATGGGTGAAATTACGTGGCCGACGGGCTTCAGTCAACAAGATTTGGTTGGGTGGGGGAATTTTGGTTTTGTCTGCCTCGACCTTTCCACCGATACGGTCATAAAATCCCCCCACCTCGACGAACATAAGGAGCATATTCAGATCGAAAGCGCTATCTATAAACGTTTTGAGGACCGCGGCAGCCATGTGGGGCTTTTGCGATACTTCGGACCATACGAATCAGGCATTCGTCTGCAATTTGCTGAGAACTATGGGCTTCGCAAGTATATTCAGGATCATGGAATGAGTCTCTCCTTGGAACAGCGACTTCGCTGGTGCCAGCAAATAGCCGATGCGCTGGCTTACATTCATTCAAGCGGTGTTATACATGGAGATTTGGAGGTAGGGAACGTGTTCTTGGACGGCAACCTGAATGCGAAGGTCGCCGACTTCGCGGGCTCGTCCTTGGATGGCTCTCCCCTTCTTGTCGCTGTCACAAACAGTCATCGATATCCCGGACCATTGCTGTCGAAGCAGGCAGACATATTCGCGCTCGGATCTACTATCTTTGAGGTGATGTGCGGCCGCGCTCCTTATGACGGGAGCACGGGCAAGGACATTACGAATTTCTTCAAAGAGTCAAAGTATCCCGAAACAGAAAGTCTAGGGCCTATTGGGGATATCATTATGGGTTGTTGGCAAGGCATGTATTCAAATGCAGATACAGTAGCTCTGAGCATTAACGGTATGTCATTTCTCGATATGTTTTCATTGCTAACCCACCTTCAGCTCTTCAGTCCGTAGGTAGTCGTCCTCCAACTAGCCTCTTACTCTCTCAAGTCCCCGTATCAATCATCGCAATATCGGCATTTGGGCTGCTCGTAATATCGTGGGCTGCTCGATCTTGGGTTGCTCGATCAGCACATTAATGATTGAAGGCTGCAAGAGCTACCTTCAGCATCCTGGGCACTCTTCGCCGGTGACTGTAGTGCTGCCTCCCTGCATGAACTCTCCATTTTTTCCCTTCATTGGCGAGGTACTCGAACAAGGCCCATTCAGTTCGCGGCCCTTGAGACAATAATCCCATGATCTGTAGGGTATAACGTGAGGGTTCTCCGTTCGCTTGCATCGAGAGTACTTTTTCACGAACATTAAATAGTGGCACATTGTGTTCGCCTGAGCTTCAAGTATAATGTGGATGATTCGTGGGAGGTGAAAGTTGTATAGTGTGCTGAAATAGTTTCTGCGGGGCAGTTACCCCTCAGGCTTGGCTTGGCGTTCGTTGTCTGTTGCTTGGTAACTAATTACATATGTACATGTAGTTGAGTACTTAACTCAGGTATGTATTTAGACGGAAAATTTCAGATTCCCACCAGACAGACTAACTAATTAATTAATTAGGGATCTTTTTTATGGGAGCACATGTTAGCCATCGTCCTCACTTTCCTCCATCCTAAATCTTGAAAGTCTTGCTGTGTTGACTGGCAGAGTTCTTTTCATTCCCCTAGGCCCACTGTTGCAGGTTTGAAGAACCTGCATCAAGACCTCGATATCACTATCTTTCCCTACGTAGCATTCCCCTTGCTGCTTGCAGCTGTTTACTAGATCACCTGCGTTGTTAGAAGGCAAGATTCGCCGGGAGAACTTCCCATCTTGTCGCCTAATAATAGAAAATGTCATGTGTTGGGGCAGCGAGCTTAGAAAATGTTCTGTTGGAATATGAGTTGATGCAGGCACGAAGTATGTAGTAGACCGGAAACCATCCACCATCTGAAAATGAACTATAGTAATATAGTCTGGTGGACAGAACTCATTCGTGATAAGATGTGCGGCATCTCTTTGGTGTTCAGTCTCTACTTCGGTTTCGTAGTACGATGCATCGAAAGAGCGAATGAGTGTGGCCCCTCTTTCTTTAAGTAACAATGCTGACATTGGCAAAATATCATTATCTAGCTTATCCCAGTATGCATCGTCCATGTGCCAGATTAATTCGCGATGATGGATGTAGCTCATTTTATTTCGATCTTTCCTGCTATTAATTTGCAATTTCCGAGTAGCATATTCGAGTTGTCTGGTAAGTTGTGCCACCTCCTTTTGCGCTTTTTTCAATGATCGATCACCCATATCTAGCTCGTGTACGTCGACTCCAATATTGTTATCTAGACTCGATTGAAGCTCATTGATTCTCTCTTTGTACTGATTGACTTCTGACATGTGCACACGCTTTTCTCTGTCCATCGACGCCTGTAGTTCCTGGAATCTATGGTTACGGGATGATTCGTCTTGGGCATGTAGTGCCAATGTTGCACTATGTGCGTTTTTCTCGCCTTTAAGGCTTTCAATAGTAGAAGCGTGACGCTGCTTTTCGTGCCCGAGCTCATGTTTTGTTGCAGCATGCAGTTTCTTTTCTTCCTCTAGATCGTACTTGAAAGAAGTGGACTTCTCTATCAGCTGGTTGAGTAGGCCAGTGTTCTTTTCCAGCTGTTCTTCCACTTTGCTGCAGTTTGCCTTCTCTTTTTCCAGTCTACTGCTCAAGGTTTGAATTTGCTCGGTCAGCTTTGCTTGCGTGGCTTCCATATTGCCTCGTGCTTCTGTGGCTGTAATGCGGAATCCTCTTTCTCTTTCCAACTCTTGATTCGACGTATCAAGTTTCTTTTTCAGAGTTGAGACCTCTTCTTCAATTTCCATGCTGCGCTTCTTTTCATCCGATAATTGTGCTATGGTTGCTGCGTTCTGTTCTTTTTCCCTCCTCCATTCGTCCCTTGTCGCTTCAAGCTGCATCCTTTCTTCGGCGATCTGCTTCACTATCTGAAGATTTTGTTCTTTTTCTTCTGAAAGCTTCATTTTCAATTCGTCATTTTGAAGTCTTCTATTGTCCAATTGTTTGTTTTCTATGCGATAGGCATCAATTTCCACCGACAACTCTCGCAGCCTTTCCTGGAGCAAACCTCTTTCTTTGCTGTCCGATTCGTTAGTACTTTCAAGGCGTATTACTTTTCTCTCAAGCTCTTGACACATGGTTTCTTTTTCCCATAATTGTGTCTTCGTAAGATGGAGGTCATTTTGCTGTTTTTCGTATTCAGAACGAGCGAGTTGAATCTGTTGGGTCAAACCTTCAATATCAGATAATGTCCCCCCTATTCTCTCATTTGAGTGCTGAGCGAAGAGTGAATTTGCTTCCAGGTCAGTGATCGTCTGTTCCTGTTGAAGGTTCTCATCCAAAAGCCTTTTAATCTCTTCATCTAGTTGGCGCCTCTGAATTGAGAATTCATGTCTTTCCGTTTCCAGCTCGCTCTGGACCCGGATCAAATTGTTCTTCGTGGATTCTAGATTGTCGCGAAGTATTTGCATGTCGTCAGTTTGGCTAGGCCTAGAAACATAGGTGTCAAGTCTCGGTGAGTTCCAGAGGGTGTTTGGAAGCTGTACCCAAAAGGATTTCTGGTCCACTGGTTAGTAGAAGTTAGTATAGTAAGTGGTAAACTTACGTCTACGAAGAATGCTTCAATACAATCACGTTTGGCAAACAGAGTTGTAAACTCTGTATGATCTTTTTTTGGTTCCACGTCGACACAAAAGAGGCGAAGGAACATCGAGTTTTTGTCAGCTTCGTGATCGTCGTTGTGTGGTCTTCCAAGGCGATGAATATGATCGCAGTAGCGGGTACTGGTCAGTTCGCCTGCGGATGACTTTGAGAAGATTGGTAACCCATCGATAACGGCCATGATTTGCGAAACACATTCCTCATATCCCAATTCTCTATCGCAACCTCCCCTGGCAGTGCGTAGGAATTGCTCCGTGTGCTCTCTGTCTGGATTCATCATAGCTAATTGCTCTGCGTGCTCTGTTCGGAAACCGTATCTACAGGCTAATGATCCAAGTTTCGACCACAGAGCTCGATTCGTATTTTGTTGGGATTTCTTCCTACTTGTACCAATCCTAGGCGCTATATTGGTCATTTCTGGGAAATTTCTGAAACAGAATAGCCACAATTGAATATAGCCAATATGTTGTTGGTACATAAGGCATTTATCCCGGGGTAAACCAAGTGACTCGGGACTGATCGCTGTATGTTCAGTCTCTGAAACTTGAAATTCTAGCTGCTGCGGAGGGAAGTAATTTGCACTGAATGACTTCCAAAGGGAGCGTTTTTCGTTAGAGCTTAACAATCCTTTGAGAATGAGACTACAGGGTTCCAAGTACTTTTGGTTCTCAAAAAACGTCCGAAGGGACGGAATGATGCAATTCACCCGAGTAGCACGTTCAAGAAGTAATGATCTTTGAGTGCCGTCCAGAGACGAAAAGATCTTTGCATTTTCTCTGATCTGTTTCGTGTCACATCTGGACTTTCCTGGAGCACGAAGTTCCAGACCGCAAACTGTCGCTGTGTCAACATGATCACGGTAGCTTTCAGCTACAATAAAGCACCATGTATTTTTGATGTGCTGAAGATAATTGACGAGCTCCTAACCACAAATTAAAAGCCGAGGTACATAATTGTTTGCGGGTTTGCATACCTCTTCGCATCTAAGCCCATGCAACCGATGCAGAGTCCCTAATTGAACTGGTTCCCACAAGCCTGGAAACTCTAGTAATGAATCGAATCCCTGAATGAGAGCTTTATTCTTAATTAATTGACGAAGATCTCGACGCTTCCCATCTGTCAATCTCGCCCACCAAAGATTCTCATCGTCAACTCTTTCTTTCCGCTTCGCCATTCGAATGTTTCGAAATATTATACCATCAGAGTACTTCTGCTCATGCTGGAACGACTGAACAAGGCAAGCACGTGCATCGATTTCAAATTCTATTGATGTTAGTGTGCACGGACCATTTTCTGTAGCGATCTACCCAGAAACCTTTAGAGTATAGTCTTACAATCCACCACCGGTCATTTGGATCGAGGAACCTTTGAGCTGCTTTGATGCGGTGTAGACCATTAAGACAGTCAACATCTACACTTGTATCAAGCGCCGGTATTTCTTGAGCAAGGCTGTTTCTTGACTGATGGCGAAAGTAGTGCAAATCCAGTCCAGCTGTAGATAAAGCCCGCTGAAGAAGGTTTTGATCAATGAGTGCATCCACATAATTTTCTTCGTCATAGCGGCGGCAGCCTTCGAACTTAAATACATTGACTAGTCCGTTGATGGTCTTTTCGGATACTTCACGATGCCCTGTTTTCACGGATTGGTCGAAGTTAAGTTTATCGAGCTGAAGACGGGCAAGACCAAGAAACCGGGTTGAACGATTGTCTGCAAGCACGATTCTATCCGATCCGTTACCTACGGTGTGCATCCTTACTCTGCAGTATACGCAAATGCACAGGGCTCACGAAGTGGAGGATTGGGACGAAGGCCGGGGAAATTTTTTGCCTAGAATCTGCGCAACCGTCATCAATGTTGTGGCTGTTGCTATAAGGAGGATTTTTCGAAATTCGTTTCTCACAAACTCAGTTAACCATGTCACAAGAACTGAACCAGTTCTGACTTCCGGAATTCGCTAACCGATCGAGACCCATGCCAAAATGGACCATGTACCAATCATAAAACCTAACACATCGCTGTGCCTGCGTCAATAGTGAGCACTGTCTACTGTCTTTCAATCTCCAAACGTCATGACATTTTTTCCGTGGGTTGATTTCGTCCGAGAGAACAACCAAACGAGTATCCACATCCACGAAACTGCTTTGAGTGAAATATGTCGCGAAAACGCGGATATTTCCCCCTCTTTGATCACATTCCACGGATCGAAGAGGAAAAGATCAATCCTTGCCCGGTTGACGGGATATAAGAGACCCGCAGGAAAGCAAGGCCAGCTACAACTTATGACACCAAAAGCTGCAAGCTTCTCTACTCCTGTTATTTACGCAGACTATGAGTACGACTATCGAGATTCCGAGCTACCCCGCACAAGTACCGCTTCACTCAAGGTGCCCGTGAACTGGCTTAACACGGACAGCGGTATCGACAAGGACGTGTTCGATGTTTTCGCGTCATCAGTTCTGGCACCGATATCGAACGTCATCTGCTATTTCGCTGCTGATGTGAACGGTATTTCTGGAATCTCGAAAATTCTGTGCTCGCAGGCGTCTTCATCTCATTGGCCAAGATGTCCACCAGCGATAAGACCGCACGTCTTGGTGGTTGTTGACACACGTTCGTCTCGATTTGACAGCGATGCTGTGCAGCAACAATTACGCACAAGAATTCTAGAAGACATGCTTCTGGGTCAGGCTCATCCAGATGCCACAAGCGCTGAACATCAACTGGACGCAAGATTTCGGAGCATTCAAGTATTCGGTTTACGCAAAGGACGAGCCAGCCCCTATAGTCTTCAACAGCGGTTATGTGCCTTGAATGAGGACGTTTATTGGGGACGAGTAACGTCGAGGTATCTGTTCAGTGCCTTTCATCTGAACGTTCTTTTCGAGCGCCTCATCACTCACTTTGGAAGCGAGGATTCGGGTTTTAGTTATATACGAGAAACTAGACCAAATGGGTTCACAGAAGATGGATTCCGGCTGCATCTCAATGAAGTATTCACACTCATGCCTAGCCCGTCTTACATATGGGGAATCTTCATTCCATTAATAGCATCTTCCATATACCTGGTCAATTATCCTCCAGGTGCTCATTGTGAGTTTTCTTCTTCTCGCCTATTTCAATCTAACATGCACAGTATTCCGCCCGCAAGACATTTTCGATGAGCTTTATTCTGGAGACTGTAAGAAGGTCATTAGAAATTACTCCAACGATCTACACGTACAAAGACGTTTCATCCAAAATATCCAGAAGGAAATGGACGCTATATTCCATCGATATGAAGACGACCCTCAGGGTGAAAGTGCTGATCGCCAGCATAGAAGACTCCTCGAATCTCTAGCCCCCCATCTAGCGACCATAAAGAGCTTTCGTTCATGCTTCTGCTGTTTGATGTCTACCCCAGAGAAGGTATTCGAATGTGGACATGCCATATGCAACATCTGTATCAGACGTTTTGGCCAGCATTCTCGTCACAACAAACACGTTTTTTATGTACCGGCTTGCTTACTTTGCGGTAGAGATCAACCTGCTACGAAGACTCTCTTTTCCCTTATCCCACCAACAGCAGGTATTCGTATTCTAAGCCTCGATGGAGGAGGGATTAGAGGGGTCATTCCGCTTACGTTTCTGTCACACCTTGAGCAGGAATTTAAGCATCTGGGGTGTTCTTTCCATGAATTTTTCGATTATGTCTGTGGGACATCAGCAGGTTAGTGGGACAACCCCCTAGACAGACGGAAAGAGTCTAACATATTCGAACAGGAGGTTTAATTGCGATTGGCATCTTCTTGATGAATTGGGATCTGGATGAGTGCATATCTCGCTTCGAACAACTTTCCTTTGAAACATTCAAAGTTAATGAAGAAACTTATTCATATTCACAGCGGATTCGTAGAATTTTCCGCGCGTGCATCGATGACCATTCATACAATACTTCGCCCATCGAAAAGGCGTTCAGCTCGGACTTCAACCTTTCAACCAAATTCTTTAACCCCTTGCAGAAAGATATAAAAGTCGGTGTTACAGCAGTGACAGTACGTGAAAGTATTTCCTGTATACACACAAATTATAATGGGAAGCCTCTGTCGAACAATCGAAGTAAGGCCTGAAATCAGCTTCTGATGTAAATTGACTAATTTAGTTAGATTACCGTCATGTGCGAGCAAACGTGCACAACGAGGATATTTCTATCAGTGATGCGTGAGTTTGGGGATTGCTGTATTCAATTAGAGGCTAATGAATACAGAGCTGCTTGCACTTCGGCTGCACCGTTCTTCTTCAAACCCAAGGATGTCTATCAATTAGACACATACCAAGATGGGGGCCTTCATCACAACAATCCAGCATTTGTAGCCAGCTGGGAATGTTCTCGGCTCTGGCCTGAAAAATACAAGATGCTCGAAAAGAGCACTGCAGGTTTAGACTACATGCTTTCTCTTGGAACAGGGGCATCGTCGTCCTCTAAATTCCAAGTCGGACCACACTCTCCTAAGAAAGAGCGTTTTTTAGGGAGATTAATACATTCTATGTCTCGGACCTTGGATGGAGAAGTTCAATGGGAACTCTTCATCAGCTGCATTCCTTTAGAATTGCGAGAGCGTTACCACCGACTAAACGTCTACTATCCCGGTCCACAGCCTAAATTGCATGAAGTGGCAGCTATTGACCAGTTAAAGCGTCAGGCCAATGATGCGCTCGTCGGAAATCTTCAACTGAGTTTGGCTAAGGATGCAATAGTGGCTTCTTGTTTTTTCTTTGAGATCGACACGTTCTCGCGGCTTGAAAGAGGAGCTTATCATTGCTCTGGGACAATATACTGTCGCCTCTCATTGAACCTGTCTGGGAGGCGAGCGCTTTACCAGGCGTTGAATGAGAATTCAACTACTTTCTTGGTAAATGGCAAACAAGTACCTTGGAACAGAAAGATGAATAAGTCGCTATCACCCTTTCTCTGCACAGTTGATTTTATTGTAGGCAGTTTGCACCATTGGTTTGAGATTAGTATCCGACATATTACTTCAAAAGAAACAAAGATCAGTGGAATGCCCGCACGCGTATCGGATCTTATAGAGCTGCAAGGCCTAAGGGCTCCGTTTGGCTCCGTCGAAAAAGCAGGAATCGAGCGACCGCTTCCATCGCTTCCTTTGAAAAGAAAAGTGAATGACTTATAAGTAAATGAGACTCGGTGTTAGTCATACTTAGTTAGTTACCTTAGTCCTGTAACTAGTTAACTAATATATAATATTTGTCCAAATTATTCCAACTTAGCTAACTAACTAATTAACATCCCTCACGGCGTAGCGAATATCACACCGTAGCGAGGAAAATCACATATACTTAGACTTCTACATAATAAATTTTCTCCTACAGCTAGATATCAGTCCTATACTCTAGGAAGTAGATATAAGGGGTCTTTCTCTACTGCCTAACCACTACATTTAGTAAAATTACTAATCTTATCGTCGCCGTCGCGCCTTAAAAGTAGGGGCACTTTTTTACTACATAATAAGCATCTTCTACTACAGCTCTAATACAAACCTTATTTTACTCCTAATACTTATATATAGTAGTATCTAAGCCTAAGAGCCTAGGATTACGCTAATAGGTCGTGTTCAGCCTTATAGCGGTAATAAAAGGATAATTTATACCGCGTTACTACACTAATTAGTACCTACAAACTAAAGGATTCACAATTCTAGCTAGCGCTATAATGTATTTTATTCTCTATAAGTAAGTTACGTTCTCAAAACCTATAGCTGTATAGTACCTACTATCACCTAATTTAGGCGTTTATATTACTAAGCGCTAGTAAGCTGGTAAAACTATAAGTAAATCTTACGTTAAGAGAGTCTATAATTTTTAGTAATATAAATAACCTATTTTATTCTATAAGCTAAGCTTACTAGCGGAAGATTAGAACGCGAGGGTCTAATTCTAAAGCATTTTAGTAAATAGTTAGCTACACTTACTAACTATATTAATAACTAACCCTGCTTACTCTTTAGGCTTTCTTTAGTCTTAACTATCCAGCAGCGAATCTTCTAGTTATAAGTAACTATCTAAGCGCCGTAAGACCGCAATCCTCTAGTCTATAACTATATTTCTTCTACATTTTACTGCAATAGTAATATTCTCTAGCACCTACACTATATGCAACGTTCGCGTTATTCCTACTAGTCGCAACTCTACCGTAATACTCTAACCTCCTTTATTAACTATAAACTAGTCCTCTGTAGTATAACGAGATAAGACTTTAAAGACTTAGATAATATCCCTTTGCGTTGTACGATATTAGATAGGTATAGGCTATATAATAGATAGGGGTTATATAACCCTATAATATATAAGTTACGTAAAGTTAATTAGCAGGAATTTTATAAGACTCTACTATACCTCTATGCAACGTTATTAAGAGCGTAAAGGGGTAAAGGCTGCCTTAGGCTACGCAGCTTATTAATAGATAAACGCTATAAAGCTACTTAAACCTTAACTTACTTATACTTCTACTATAGCTAGCGATAGCAGCATCTCTTCGGCGCCTTCCTTAATTCTATCCTCCTACCTACTAAATATAGGTACTAGTTGTTCTAGTAAGAGCGCGACATCAGCTTCGTCCTTATATAATTACTAAAAATAAGTAGATAGGGCAGCTATAATATAAGCGCTTACAGATCTAGCGGTTGTAGAATAGATAGAAAAAATGGTCTAGGCTTATAAAGTAAAACGGAATAAGAATAATATATATTAGTACGCAAGTTGAGTTTGCAGTAAGGATTTACTAACCCTAATATAATAGTAGAGTATTAGCTTTATATTAAGGGCCTACTGAACGGCAATATTTTAAATAGGAGCTAAGGAGACTTTTCGCTAGCTATATACGCTATTTAAAAGTAGGCGTAGAAACTAGATAAGTTTAAAAGAGATTTTAAGTTAGACTTCGCCGTAATAGATTAGCGCTTAGTAATAGTAGTAATTTAGGGCGGGTCACACTACGGGAGCTAAAAATTAAGAGCTATTATACGCAGATTAATTATAAAATGCTATCTTTCTCTATAAAAAAATCTTATCACCTTTAGGATAAGGTTAGGGTAGGAACGGGTCGGCTATTATCCTATAGGTGGTGGTAATATAAAGTACCGCCTCGCATAAGCTGCACCATATAACTATACGTAAGTAAAACCGCTATACTTTTATTAGACTATTTTAGTGTCACACCTTAGGAAGCTGCTTTAAGAAATCTGTTAGTTACTACTCCTTCTTAGGATTTCTACTGTTCTTGAATTTCTAGTGCTTTAAGCTACTTCTATCCCCTTTCTACATTAGCGTTAACGCTCTTCTTAAGTATCAGTTTCACAATCGTTATGTAGCTATAAGCTAAAGCCACCTAGATTAATTTACTGTAGTAGCCACTATAAGCGTTAACGTCGGCGCCTTACTTAAGTAGTAGCCTTACAATTAGCTTAGAGCCTTTAAATAAAGCCGTGTAGAGTGTACTGCTATACTGTCCACCTAGCGCGTTAATATTAGCGTTTAGAAACTTCCGAGCTGCTATTCCTAGTTATATCTACTAGCCTATAGGAGTGTTAAGCCTCCGGAATTTTTTATGTTATAATAGTAGAGAAAATTGATTAATGTATATTATAGACGTAGGTTAGTTTATTTAAAGATAGATACGTCCCTCTTAGATCGTCGATTTTCTGACACGCAGAACAGTAACTTGTTTGGTAGACTATAAAGCGGAATAGCTGAGCCCAGCGTTAAAACGTAGGCACTACGGATAGGTACAAATTTAATGTTATAAATATAGAAGTAGGTGAATTGGATAGGTCTGGGCTTTTGAATATAAATAAGTAAAATATGGGGCTTGAATATACAAAGGGAGATATGTTAGTAATACTTAGAAGTAGCATAGGGGATGCGCGCTATTGGTGTAACCTAAGGCGGAAACGGCTACAGTGAGACTAGGGGCACAGTAGAATGGCAGACGGTAGTTAGGCTAGAGTGTAGCCTTTGATAGCGGTAATTGCCCTTACTACCCGTCTCGATCGACATACTCTTTAATTCTTACTATTACATATATTCTATAGTACAGTCCACCTATTCTATCCTCTATTTATACTGTAGTTGTGCGCCCGATAATATTGCCTTTAGCTATAGATAGACTTAGCTTTGCTTAATTGTAGGCATAGCTAGTGCTAAACGAAGAACACCTAATCTTACTACACGATACTCCGTACAATAAATACTCTGTACGAAAACATATATATCTATAGTAGGTTTAATAGCTACGCGCTTAACGTTCTAGCGTATCCGTTGCTAAAAGTGAGATAAGGTTATAACGTATAACCTAAGATTTTAGACTATTATAATTGAAAGTACTAACTAGGTCTACGTCTTTGTATAAGTTTGCGCGCAATAGTAAGTAGGGTAGGCGACTCACTTATAGCTACGTTAGTCTTTTGTAGTAATAATCATCAGCTTTCTTTGCGCCCTAAGATAAATTAGGCAGCAGCTGCGCCCCTTCGCACGATAATATTAAAAATAAAAGGACACATAATAATACTAGGGTGAACGTATAAATTAACAACGTAGAACACTTATTAACTATATATTAAACGTTACATCTATATTTCAGTTATATCGCTTTTAAGTCTATTAGATGAGTTACTCCTCTCTATATTAGAGGAGCTAGAATCTAAAAAGAATATAAATGCTTTTATATAAGCTAATTGGCGACTTTACTACCTGTTTAACGAGCTTCTTTACCGTTATAATACACAACACTCTAGAGGCTTAGTACTCCTCTAGGCTACTAAAAATAGATAGGAAGGTATAGTTAGGAAGTTTCTAAGTGCTGAAGTTAACGCGTAGGGTGAAGACTACGGCAACGCTCTCCAGGAGGCGTTATCTATAGGCAGTAAGGCGATTGTGCAACTACTGCTCGAGAAGGGTGCTAATATTAACGCGTAAGGTGGAGGCTAGGGTAACGCGCTCTACAAGGCTTTAGGAGGAGGCTATAAAGAGATTGTGAGGCTACTAGTTAAGAAGGGCGCTAACGTAAATGTAGAAAGCGGAGTTTACAGTAACGCACTCTAGGCGGCTTTATATAAAGGCTACAAAGAGATTGTAAGGTTACTAGTTGAGAAGGGCGCTGAAGTTAACCGGCAGGGCGGGTACTATAGTAACCTACTCTAAGCAGCTTTATCTAAAGGCCACGAAGAGATTATAAGACTACTAGTTAAGAAGGGCGCTAACGTTAACGTAGAAAGTAGAGAGTACGGCAACGCACTCTAGGCGGCTTTATCTAAAGGCTATAAAGAGATTGTAAGGCTACTAATTAAGGAGGGCGCTAACGTTAACGTAGAAGGCAGAGAGTACGGCAGCGCATTGCAAGCGGCTTTAGAAAGAGGCTATAAAGTAATCGTAAGGCTACTTTTTAAGGAGGGCGCCGACGTTAACGTATAGAGCAAACACTACGGTAATCTACTTTATACAGCTTTATCTAGAGACAATAAGGCGACTATAAGGCTAATACTTAATAAAGGCGTAGATGTTAACGCATAAGGTGGAAAGTACGGCAACGCACTCTAGACGGCTTTATCTAAAAGTTATAAAGTAATTATAAGGCTAATACTTAAGAATAGCGCTAACGTTAATACGTAAGGTAGAAAGTACAGCAACGCGCTCTAGGCAGCTTTATCTAAAAGCCACGAAGAGATTGCGAGGCTACTAGTTAAGAAGGGCACTAATATTAACGTAGAGGGCGAAGAGTATACTAACGCACTCTACACAGCTTTAGAAAGAGGCTATAAGGCAATTATAAGAACATTAATTAAGAAGGGCGCCAACGTTAACGCATAGGGTGGTTTCTACGGTAACGCACTCTAGGTAGCTTTAGAAAAAAGCTATAAGGCAATTATAAAGCTGCTACTTAAGAAGGGCGCTAATATTAACGTATAGGGTAGAAAGTATAGCAACGCACTCCAGGCGGCTTTAGAAAAAGGCTATAAAAAAATTATAAGGCTTCTAATTAAGAGGGGCGCTAGCATTAACACTAAGAATTAGTAGCACGGTAACGCACTCTAGGCGGCTTTATCTAGAGGCTACGAGACGATTATGACGCTTCTGCTAGAAAAAGGCATTAACGTTAACGTATAGGGAGAACACTATAGTAATGCACTCTAGGCGGCTTCGTATAGAGGCTATAAAGCAATTATAAAGCTACTTCTTAAAAAGGGCGCTAATATTAATGTATAGGGTAGAGAATATAGCAACGCGCTCTACGCAGTTTCCCTAAGAGGCTATAAGGTAATTATTAGGCTACTAGTTGAGAATGGCGCTAATACTAACGCCTAGGGTGGGAAGTACGCTAACGCACTCTAGGCGGCTTTATCTAAAGGCTACAAAGAGATTGCGAGGCTACTAGTTAAGAAGGGCGCTAATATTAACGTAGAGAGCGGAGAGTATAGAAACGCACTATATACAGCTTTATTTAGAGGCTATAAGGCAATTATAAGGCTACTAGTTAAGAAGGGCGCTAACGTTAATACGGACAGCGGGCGGTATAGCAACGCACTATAGGCAGCTTCACTCTATAGCTATAAGGCGACTATAAGGTTACTAGTTGAGAAGGGCGCTAATATTAACGCATAAGGTAGAGAGTACGGTAACGCACTCTAGGCAGCTTTATCTAAAGGGCACGAGGCGATTATAAAGCTTCTACTTAAGAAAGGCGTTAACGTTAGTATATAAAGAGGATATTACGGTAACGCACTCTAGGCGGCTTTATATAGTAGCCATAAGGAGATTATGAGGCTAATATTTAAGAAAGGCGCTAATGTTAACACGTAGGGCGGAGAATATAGTAATACACTTTAGGCGGCTTTAACTAGAGGCCATAATAGGATTATAAGGCTAATACTTAAGAGGGGCGCTGATATTAACGCTTAGGGTGGCTTCTATAGTAATGCACTCTATACAGCTTTAAATAGAGGCTATAAGCTAATTATAAGGCTACTGCTTAAGAAGGGCGCCGACGTTAACGCTTAGGGTAGCTACTACGGCAAACTAATCTAGGTGGCTTTAGCTTATAGCTACACGGCGATTATAAAGCTAATACTTAAGAAGAGCACTAACACTAATATAGATAGTAATTAGAAGTAAATAGACACGCATGCGGCTGTATACAGCCGTATTTAAATTTTACTTTACCGCATAACTTAGTTCTTCTAGCTAAGAAGCTATAGAGGTAATATGGCTTATAGGAAAATGCACTAACGCATTGCTCTCTAGAGAGTTAGAAGAGTTGTTTAAGTAAGTGATAGAGACGAGCTTGAAGATGCTAATATACGGATAACCTAATACGCTGATTAGTAAGGCCAACGTAACTTTAACGCTTAGCAATTAGAATTAGTATAAGAAAGTAAAAAGACCGTTTGTACTAGTAACGGAGATTTATAAGATAAAGCTTAGAGCAGACCATTCTAGTACGCTGTTAACTATTTACAACTAGGCGTTTATACTTAAGAGTTGCGACTTTAAAAGTAGAGTAACGTCTATAGCGAAAGACTATTACTGTATACTAGGCTTAGCCGTCTTTAACCTTTAGTATCTTAATATAATAATATCGTTTTGTAACGTCGTTGGAAGATGGCAGCTTAAAGCCCTAGAAATTCAAGAACAGTAGAAATCCTAAGAAAGAGTAGTGACTAATAGATTTCTTAAAGCAGCCCCCTAAGGTGTGACACTAAAATGGTCTAATAAAAGTATAGCGGTTTGCTTACGTATAGTCGTGTGGTGTAGCTTGTGCGAGGCGGTACTTTGTGTTGCCACCACCTATAGGATGATGGCCGACCCGTTCCTGCCCTGACCTTATTAGAGAGGCGTTGAGGTTTTCTATAACAAATAGTATCTATGATGATAGTGTTGGTTGTTGCCAAGTATTACGAATGACTTCCCGCGGTGGAAGCTCTAACCTGTTACGGCATAGCATGCTCGAGCTACCAGTCTAAGCTAGCATGTTCCGTTCACGAGGCAACATCGTTATGGGCCGAAACAGATATTCTACACCTCCGCAGGATAACGGACGCACATCTCAGCAACGCGCTGTCAAGCCTACCGCACCTGCCCTTTCTTTCTTCTTTCTTCCTTCTCCTCTGTCCCTAGTCTACAGCAATTGCGCCTACCTGCACACTGCATCTCAGGCCACCTCGCCGTGCCATCCCGCGCCCGTGTCCTCGTCGCTGCTGCGTCATACCCATCTATGTCGGCTCCAGTGATACCGGGTCAGAACGTGCGACAATAATGATATCCTCGGATATGCTTGACAACAGTGTGCAATGTATACAGGCTGAGGTCCACAGCTACCCGCACAAAGCCGCCATTAGTAAGACGCGACAACTTCAGCAGCTCCGCAGCAAGCGATCGCCAATATCCCTTGAGGAGACCTGCGCTCGCCCACGTTATATACGCTCGACCGATAATTCTACTACCTGCAGGCGTACTGCGAAACCGCGACTACCCTCCAACTCAATCTTCTCACACTCGCGATCGCGCTTTTGTCACTCTACGTCCACCTTCAAACGTACCCACCGCTCCGACGTCGCTGCAACCGATCCAGAGCATACTGCGCAACTGTGGGAGAGTGTCATGTCATATAACACCGACACAGAGAGTTCAAAGGGGAAAAGGCGGGCGAAAAGCACAACGTCAACATCAGCCTCGACCTCCGGCCAGCGATGGCGGCAGACACCTCCCACATCGGAGTCGTCAAGTCTCAGGACTAGGAGAGAAACAGCCGCCAAAGTTGCCGATGCGGACTTCATGGAAGCGGTTCTAGAGCCATATGGGATCACGATCCAGAATAAGGGCGTAAATAAGGATCTGTACAAGCACTTCCGTATTCAGGAGCTGCCCCACGACCCAAAAGGCCGCCTTGATGCATACAGAGAGATGTTCACGCTCGACAGCTGGCTAGAACCCGAGACAGAACGGATCCAACGTGAGTACAAAGCTATGAGGGTGTATGAATGCAACGAGGCCGAACATTCAGCATATGCCTTGCGCGACATATTCCTTGACGAACCTCGGCATCCATGGCTCCCGGAGGAAGACGGCGATCAGTGCTGGCTACCGACACGTATGCTGCAGCTTGTTCGGAAGCTGCCGCAGGATGAATGGCTCGCTCCCCCACTTATTGGTTCGCTCAGGAAACGATACGAGTGGGACATTCGCCCAGACTGTGCGTATCACGTTTCCCTCCAAGCGTTCCAGCCAGGCTTCCGTCCCAGCGTCCGAAAGCATGTCTCTGTGGTGCAGAAGCGAGCGTTCTGCCCTTATCTGACCATCGAATTCAAGAAGGATGAAGAAACTCTCGCCACGGCTCGCCACCAGGTCGCCGTCGCTTCAGCAATGGCATTGTATAACCGTTATCGTCTGAAGAGCTGCGCGCTTCAGATGAGTGGGGGGCAGTGGTCGGAGGAGCATAAGAGCCAGATGCGCCACTACGGTATCACATTCACTGGGTCGACTTGGGACTTGTGGTGCACCGTACCGAAGACCTTCGAAACATGGACTGGCTGCGAGATGTCCACGATATACTCTGGTGACTGCTGCATCCTTGCAGGCGTTCAGCAGCTGGTGAGCATCGTGAACGACATTCATTACTGGGGACTGGCGGCCCATGGTAGGTCCTGCAAGGCAGACATTGCTGCCAAAATTCACTCAGATCCTGATGCAGACACCAATGATATCACTTTGCTGGAAAGTTAAAGGATACCCACTATTAGCAATATCATATCTATTGACTTCGTTTCTCGTTAGATCTGCATGCACTTTGCCCTTTGGTAGTCATCTAGAATGAGCATCAATGCGGGAAACTACTCAGGCGCAGATCCACCCATAGACGTACCTTGTCAATAGCACAACACCTGTCTGCTTTCGCTCCCGTTTAGTCATCGTCATAGCCCCTGATGCAGTTCCCACTACGAGCCGATTTGACCCCCAGCCTAGGTCCAGATCTAGTAGCATCGCTTTGACCCCTGTTACTTCTGAATCGTGGTCGGAGAGTAGTTCCCGCGGTAAGGCCCGCTCCAGATCGCTTCCGAGATCTGACCTATTACGGCATAGTACGGCTAGGTTGGAAGCTTCGGGCATGTGCGACGCCGCCTAGGAGCTCTTGGCAACCACACACTCTACCGTACACTCCATAATCACTTCAGAACGTCCAACGCCTCACGTACAAGGTCGGGGCAGGAGCGGGTCGGCCATCTTTGCCACTGGTGGAGGCTAATTGTACTTATACTTCCACGTCGCCACCTGAGGGGAGTGCCGAATGCCTAACCTTCGTAAGCTGTTTCTTGCTCAATGGTCTCGTTCAGTTCTACTTTAATCAGAGGTTTGCTCTTTGGACATGCTGTCCCCTCGTATACGTCTTGTGCTGCAACGACTTAGTACGTAGACTTTTGCCGTTTAGTCTTTCGCATGCATCTAATTGCGTCCGTCATTTATAATGTTAAATTTTATAATGAGCTTTTGTAGAGCTATCCTATACGACATCAGAGATAGAAACGCCTCCTGTTGGCAGATCCAGGTCACAAAATTGTTCAAGGAGCGACGAGTATTGTTCCAAGCATTCTCGCGTTCTTGGATGGGCAGAACCAAGCGTCCTTCGATAGCCAGTGTATGCTCGGTAGTAAAGGAGTAAAGCACTGTTGTACTGACACTGCTGATGCAATGTCTGTGCCAAGCAGAATATTGTCCTTTGTGGATGCTCTTTTCCTAACAGTTTCTCTCGAAGCACCAGCGTCTCTCGAAATATCTTCTCTGCTTCTATATACTTTCCCTGCCCACTTAGAGCCACCGCTACGTTATGCCTACTTACTAAGGTATCTGGATTTTCGGTTCCTAATATCTTCTCGCATAGTGCTAGCTCGTCTTGATGTATCTTCTCTCCTTCTACATTCTTACCCTGACACCTTAAAGCTACTGCTAAATTATTTATGCTCGCTAGCGTGTCTGGATGCTCTTTTCCTAATACCTTCTCTTGTAGTTCTAGCGTCTCTTGATGCGTCTTCTGTGCGTCTGCGTACTTTCCCTGACTATCTAGAGCAGACGCCACGTTATACATGCTCATCAACGTGTCTGGATCTTCGGTCCCAAGGGTCCTCCTTCTTTCTTTAAGTAGCTGTCGATGTGTCGCCTCTGCACTTTTAAACCGTCCAAGGCTATCCTCACAGTGTCCAATTCGATCAAGTAGTGACATCCTCTCTATGGTCTCACACACGCCAGGTAGGTTTACCACGTGCATAGCGTGAGGCAGATACGCTGCCCACACCTCTCTCCTCTCATGACCACCGAGCGGGACTATCTCTACCAATCGTTTCAGTGTTCTGTTCACCTAAGCCTTCCACTGCAGTTGATCTCTCAACCAATTCTGTGACGCCAGCCTCACTAGTCGGTACATATCATGCATTTTTCTCTATTTCTTCCCTCTTTCTGTGGCTGCTGTTGGCGTTCGGCAATAAAACCGTAAGAGATCAACGTACTTATTGCCTCTATCGTCACAATTTTGCTACTGCCAGGCGGCAGTAACGACGCGGGAATATTCTCGCCAGTTGTGCAAGCCATGAAAGACGAGTAGTCTGTAGCCAGCTGATTGTCCATCTGCATCTGTTGGAATGAGATATACCATGTCGTTGCAACAGGGCTCTTCGTGTTCCAGTATCTGCCTGGTTTTGAAAGTCCACGCTTAGGAGCTTGATTGCATGCTCTTCGCTGCCCTTGCATATGGAAAGGTATTCTTCGAGCGTAATGTTGTTCTTGTTGATAAAAGCGGCGGCTTGGACGACGGCGAGCGCGAGAAAGTCGAGCATGCTAAGGAAATTACGAATAACATCGTTATGCTCGAGCAGCACATGGTTATGTGGCAACAGGCGAGCCACCAACAAGTCCTCTGCTTCTCTTTCATCTAGCTCCCCTAATTGAAGAGCATTACCACCAGCCAGGTCGACGGCAGCTTTTCGATTCCGGGTAGTAAACAGGACTGACCCCTTGCGGCTGTGTGGGACAAAGTCGATCAGTCGTTCCTCGCTACCCCCCGTATCAAGTAGGTCGAAGAAGACACTGGCATCATCGGCATTGTCGATGACCATTAACCACAGTCCGTTGTTCTCGTTGCTCAGCCTTGCCTTGACAAGCCGCTTAATATCGGCATTTGCGTCTGCTATTCCAGGTATACTCAATGCCTTGGCTATTTCTCTGTACGACTGCTCGAAACTCTCCCGAGTAACAGCTGGAATCCAAAGCGAGCGCAGTCTTCCCACAACCGCTAAGACCGTAGTATTGCGAGTCGTTGAGAAATCGTTGAGAAATTGTTGACGAGATGTGCGCATAAAGTCGAGCAATCTCGGCCTTCCGTCTAACAAAAGATGGCGGTCGTGACAGTGTGACAACCCAGGCCGCTACATTTTGTCAGCACTCGATGTACAGCATCGGATTTTATCGAGACTTCGTAAGGATATTAGAGCTATAAAGACGGTTTAAAAAAGAACCTCACGAACCTTCGAATACTCGTTCAACACAATCGACGATGTCAGGCTGAACGCAATAGCTCTCAACCGATGCCTGTTCCTCTACAGCATCTCTTGAAGATCTCTGGATCTCCTCTCTGAGCGGCCTGAAGGCATTTTTCTGCCTTCCCCATAGATGACAGGTATGTGGATCTCGAAGATGCCTAGTAATGCGTAGGCTTTATCTTCTTCACGATTTGTATCACGTCTATCCGTCTATGACAGCCACGTCTCGACACTGAAGCGATGTAGAGACATGCCCTGAAGAGCTGGGCATGTTATTCCCGTAGCAGCTTGAATCTCTGGTAAAAGCGAGACCTTACTCCCAAGGCCCTCGCCCTCAGCGGAAAAGAACTCGACGCACCTTGGGGCAAGGAGCTCTTGGAGCGTCCATCCCCGAGTGAACCATCTACTGTCTAAGAACGCTTGTTTCCAAGCCTGTTGAGTTGAGGAATCGCTTCCGGCTAAGCCACCAGTAAGAACATCGGATGGTATACGTAGCACTTATCCGCCTTTGGTACTATTGATAGAAGGAGTTGGTAGCCTCTTGAAGTTCTGCACTGCTTGATTTGTCGATACAGCAGGTGTCTACCTAGAATAGGTCTAAGCCGTCGCTCGTCGCTTGCTTGGCGCAGAAGCTAAGCTGACGATAGCCCGGTTTGCTCTTGCCTCCGCCGTCGACTATGTCTCTGAAAGTAACTTCATCACCGACGGCTCCCTATGAAAAGCTATAGAGTCGCTTCAAGATCTCGTGTCGAAGGATGAGGTTCGATTCGACAGTTTTAGTCTCCCACTGCTCCACTGCGGCAAGGCCTCCCAGGATTTCAAGGAGGTAATTGCGAACTACGCCAAGCACTCATTGGAATCCAAGAAGAGTTTTAGGTGTTGGGCAAAGCTCACATATATGGGTAAAGATATTGTGCGCTTCAAAAATCTGCTCAATGGGTGCAAGTCTACGATTCTTATCGCTGTTGGCGATGTCAACTTGCACGTATTCACCTTGAATCAGATATTTAATCTCACAGTTCTATAAACGTACGGCTTCAGCGAGCAAGAGTGGGGTCGAAGATTTCAAGGTTATCCTTGAGAATACAGGAACCGACCTCAAAGAATACCGTGAAAACCTCGACGAAAAGTTCGAGGCCCTCTGCCTTCAAGAGAACAATACAGGAGACGGGTGTGTAGCAGAGAGGGAGTGGATATCTCAGGAGGTTGACAGTATCAAACAATGTCTCGCAGTATGCGCTCGCGCTTCGGAGCACGCAGAGGAAGTGAAGGCAGTGACTTTGAGGATGTCTCCGCTGCCGATGATGCGGATCAGCTCATCGTGTCTACAACCGGCAATCTTGTCTCGGCGAAATGAGTCAGTGCGGGAGTTGGAGCGACACAATGGATGGGCAAGATGTCTGATACTACTCTACAGCAGCTGGCTCATAGTCAAGGCATTGGCTTGCTCAGTCGCACCGGGAGCGCGAAAAGTATGGATCAATAGGTGAAGAGAGCTTGAGGTAACAAGGCTGAGGGTGTCGAGCCATTCGAGTGCTTGCACAGCCCGGATTGTGGCGTGCTGGAGCTTTTTCGAACCCCAAAGGTCCCATTTTGGTTCCCACCTTGGGCCTGGCATTGAATCCTAATATGGCTCCCTTATATAAATCTAGCATATAACGGAGAGCCTGTAGAAGCTCTAGCATTAATTAACATTTCTAAATTAAGCTTAGTGTGTTTTACCAACACGGATGCCGGTTGAGAGCCCACTTGAGTCCCACACAAAAGAGTGATCTCCAGGGCTATCAAAAACTGAACATTCAAGGCAATAGATCCATAAGTTAATCAGAATTATAGGCTTTCATTTCGGCAACTTATTATCATTTTCAGCATGTTATGCAGTTGCTTTGTCGTTGGCATCAGTACAAACTTCCCATCTTTTTCTTTTTCAAAGTTCTACCTGCTTCCTCTTTTGCCTGCATCTGTTGGATTTCCTTCTCTTTGCTGTTACAGATGATCTGCAGCTCCGCCGCTTCTATGGAGAGACTACGGTTCCTAATTTCCAAAGCGCCAATCTGAGAGGTCTTCGTTACCAGCAGTCTCGCTAGCTTGTGCGATATGTCCACCATCAACTCGCCCCCCTCTTCCACAAGAGCATACAGACCGTCACCTGCAAGATCTGTGTAATTCAGGGCAAAATACTGCGACAACAGCTTTCTTGCAGGATCTTCATGTATTTCAGGCCCAGGTGTAGTGTCGTAAATGTGACGGACGGCATCCCCAAGGTAGGGAAACAAAATATTGGGCTCACACGGTGCGAGATACAGAGCCTGGGTGAGACGTTGCAGTGCGAGCTTTGCCAAGTCGGCGAAAAAATGCATATGGGCAAAAGAGTAAACCCTCGCATGCGTCAAGACGGTCACTCCAGTTGCATGTTTATCGCGCTCAAAGTCCTGTTCTGCTGCGTGTCCAGCGGCTGTTCGCATCTGTTTTGTTGGAAGCCCTGCCTCTATACAGCTCTGAATCGGAGTAAGTGGTCGTTGCAACGAAACCTCTAGCAGAGGACTTTGGCATGCGGTAGAGTGTTCTGCGGCGGACGATTCTCTTGTAGTTAGCGACTCGTTATGAGCAGGGCATACAGTTCAATGTGAGATCGTAACATCATACTGCAGTCTCACTCACCTCCAGTCTGTCCTATAGCCTCTGCTCCATTCTCAGTGATGGATACCGAATTTTCGCTCCCAGCGACATGGACGTGGTAGTCTCCAGTGTAAAGATAGTGCAAAACACACTCGATCGTTTGCTCATCAAAGTCGGTCCAGTCGATGGCCCCTTCGCCCACATCTTTCCAAGATCCGCTCACACGAACATCTGCTGAAGATGATTTGCACGCTGACAAGACTCCGGGATGAATGAAGTAGATCGCCTTGCCGCTCCCCACAAAAATCTTAATCGGAGTGGCCCGTAGACACCTTCAAATTCGTAAGTTATGAACATCGCAACCATTTACAGATCTTACCCTCCGAATTGTTCTGTTAAGAATGGGGAGTTCATAGTTAGTTAGTATGCAATAATGTAAAGAAATCGAACTATGCATGTGCTATGTAAGTCGAGAGGTGCATCTCAGGTTGAATCTAGAAAAGGGGGAAAGTTTGAGACACCGCGCTACTTCAGCTATTGAGTTCTCCGTTGACCACTGAGGCAAAGCTACATGGCTGCATAAGCTGGCAGCATCTCCTTTGTTGGCGACCCGTTTCTGGTCGATCGACGCGTCGGCCAGGTAGCTATATTGCTTGCCGTGTATTTCAGTCATTTTGAGGTAGTAGAGAAATTTTGCAGCATGCGTTACCGCTTGATGGGCTGGACTGCTCTAGCATAGCTGGCTTTAGAGTCACGCGTGTAGGCGATTGAATGACGCTTCATCATATTTGCGCTTGGACGAGTATTGGACAATTGCCATCAACGGCGGCGATGGACGGGACGATTGAGGAGGCCAGGGGTTGATGCGGTGTTGTTTGTGATCACAATTCTGCGGGGCGTTGTTGATGGGTGGGTGTCGCATTAGCTTCCGTGGTGGGTCCTGCCGAGCAGTATCAAAAGGCCTCATGAACAATGCGGATCAGTTCTTGGCACCCATGTCAAGCATCCAGAGCGACAAGTTACACCGCATTTCCAAATGTGACACGTAAACAATTTTCCACATATTCAGCATTTGCATTGACGGCATACTAAATATTGCAATAATTACTGTTCCGGTTTGTGTTTTATATCATAATTGAGGACGTTATACGCCTCGCTCCCAACAAGAATCGCAAAGCTTCAACGAAAAACTAGCTCGATCGAAGCTATAACCGACTCCCTCGAAGCTACCACACTTTAAGCACACGAAACCATAACCACCGCCGGCCCCTCCGAATCGTAATTCTGTGCCTCTTCGATATCTGTTTTGTGCGATCCTGCAAGGTATGCAAAATCGAGAGCGCCTTTCATCTACGGTGCCCGATCCCAGTTTCCCACGTTTGCCCTTCATCATCGCATTTGAAAATTTGCCGGCAGAACGCAGTTTCAAGCATAATGAGCAAGCAAAAAAGTCGTGGCCAGCGATTGGCTGCTTAACATATTCTGGTCGACCAAGAACTCCCATGTATGTCGGCCACCGTTCGATCTCGAGAAGGTCGTCAATATCGTACGTTCGTTGTATCGGGTCATTTCCTCTTCGAGGATATAGCGTTATAAGCTTCGCGGGATCGATGAGTTTGGCGTGGAGTTCGCGGCAGGTGAGGCGCAAGGCAAGCTGTGAGGCATAGCTCAGTAACGCTTGAATCTCATGAAGTGTCTCGACAGGCAAATTTAACAAGCCCGGCTTTGCCATCCATAAGTATTCAAGACTGTGGCCCAATTTCGAATATATATCAATCGAATCGTTATCTTAGTATGAGCTACTTTCATCAATCGACGTTGATCTCTGTTGTTTCTGTCGATTTAAGTTGCTTTGGAGGAATTGCACATTTCCAAAGATGACACTTGAAGAAATATGCTTGATGATCTTTTATGATGCGTCATGTGAACGAGATAAATGGGGGGCGAGTAGGCTATGATTCGTGTCTGGTTTTCGTTGGATGACAACGCATCATGAATGCAGGTTCCGCGCCATGGTTGCACAAGCTTTCTCGGATTCAATAAAGTCATATTTCTGAGATGAGGCTAATTGGATCGCCAGTACTCACTAGCGCATCGTAGCCTGGGGTCCATTTTGACCACCGTGGGCCTTCTTTCTGGTAGTAAGCAACAATCTCATACCAGATAACATCGCTTACCACGTGGCGAGAAGTACTCCGTAGCGAGAAGGATATCACTTGTTTGGGATTTCAAGTCTCACCGCATTAGTTTCTCAGAATAAAGCCAATATATTAATATTCGTCAGCTATCACTTCCCTCACACTAGGCGTTTAGAGAAAAAATACCGCACGCTCGTATCGCTATCGACGATCTTATCATCACCTCGAACTCCGCTTCAAATCAAAGACCCCTGTTTAACCACGATTGCTAGAAGGATTAGGGATATCGACACGACTATTAAACAGTTTACTGACGAATATGTTGACTCCCGAGAGTTTCAGGTCGCCTTACACCAAATGTTGTGGACTACGAGAGTTTCGCCGGCCAGAAGAAGGGGACTCAAAGATACTTTTACCTTAGCGTGCCCTTTAGCGCGCCTTGGCTGTATCGTCGTAATAAATCTGCGGTTTTAAATCTTTGCGAAAGAAAGTCAGCTGTGGCGCAGTGCTAAGAGTGTTTGTCTAGTTAGTTCTGTTTGCTCGGTTTGTCTAGCCTAAAAATAGCCAGGTGTCCAGTTTCGTTGTTTGCTACTCCGACAGTGCTTTGCTTGCAGTCGCTTTGGCTGTGACTTCACCGCAACACTATCACTACAGCGGACTAATATGGATAGAGCCAGTCAAGCGTTGATTAGACCCCTTTCTGAAGGCGTACCCGACACATATCCTGCCCGAGCAGCCTATTTCAACGTCGCTCTTGCCACCCTCTATGCTCGTGCAAACGGTCGACCCTCAAAAGAAGCGAAAGCCGTAGATCAACAATACCCCTACCCGTACGAAGAAAAGGCTGTCTCCGATTTCTTGACACAGTGTGGTGCTCTCGGGCAGCCTGTGCGAGTTCAGTACATACCTACGATAGGGTTTAGTGCCACCCGCCACCGACCCGAAGCAGACAGGCCTCTTAAGCCTCCTCACTACAACTGGGCTAAGCGGTTTGAGAAACGCCGGATAGAGCTCGTCGCAAGGACGAACAAGCCGCAGGACTGGAACCGATATAATATCTATGATAAGGTCGTTCACTGGTTTGACGTGATTGAGGCTGTACTACATAAGCCCGGTATCCATCCAGAAAATGTCTATAATATGGACGAGACTGGAGTGATGCTAAGTATGCTTAATTCGGTTAAGGTCCTTGTTGGTAAGGATGATACAAAACGCTACAGAGGCGCTCGCGTTAAGCGGACCATGGTAACTGCTGTTGAATGTATCTCCGCCAACGGTAGGTGTCTGAACCCTATGATTATCTGGCCCGCCTCGACCCACCGAGCCAACTGGACTACATATCCCACCCCTGGTTGGGTTTATGCGTGCTCTGACTCTGGATTTACCGACTCCTATATCAGCTTGCAGTGGCTCAAGCAGGTGTTTGATCCTCAAACTAAACATCGAGCTAACAACAGACCGCGGGTTCTTATATGGGATAGCTTCGGTACGCATGAAACGCTCGAGATTCTAGAATTCTGCTTTGCGAACAACATTATATTATGCCGCATGCCCTCCCACACATCCCATAAGCTGCAGCCCTGTGACGTAGCGGCATTTGGTCCCCTAAAGGCTGCCTACCGTGATCAGGTTGAGCGAATGGAGCGAGGTGGGGTAGGCACGGTCGGCAAGCAGCATTTTACTTATCTATACAGCCCTGCGAGAGAAAAGGCGCTTACTAAAAGGAATATTCTTGCAGCATGGCGAGGAAGCGGTTTGTTCCCATTCAACCCTAATAGAGTTCTTGCAGATATACCAAAGCCGCCTGCCGAATTACCTATTCCGAACGCCAGTGAGAATGTGGAGCATCTTCCACAGTACGAATCGATGCCGACGCCCGCAACACCAGTATCTTCAGAGACACTAGCATCGTTGCTCAATATAATCAAAACACGTTCCTAACGATCAAGCGAGCAGCCAGCGCAAAGAGAGGCTCCAGCAAAAGGTCTCAATGCCGCCCTGACACTTTTTGCCAAAAACGCACTTCTTCGCGACCAAAATGAATTCTTGACCCAAATAAGCTACAAAGGTAAAACTCGCCGAGTGACTAAGTCGACAGTACTTGGGACAGCGAGGGTGATGACTTGGGATGTCCTTGAAAAGAGGCGAGCAGAGCATGCTGTGGAAGAGGCTAGAAAAGCCGAGAAAGAGGCGAAAAAGGCCGCCCGACAGGCGAAGAAAATCACGAACATAACGGTACATGAAGAAACAACAAAAGGCAAGGCAAAGCGTGGTCGGAAGCGAAAGAGTACTGCATCAGAGGCAACAGATACAACAGAGCCAAAGGCTAAGGTGGTGCGGAGAAGGGAGGAGCAAGTTGCAGGTACTTATCATGGAATAGATGCACTGGAGCTGGATACCCAAGTTCAAGACGTAGGAGTTCTGCAAGAATCATGGAGAGCCCCAGTGGCGAAGATGTGGTAGAGGAAATAGAAGTTGATGCCGTCTCACCTTCGCATGTACCTTCATCGAAGCCCCTCTACTGTTTTAGTTATATTCTTCAGTTTCGTCATCGGTGTCAGTGTCGTTGTCTTTATCCAAATAATCAGGTTGAGAAGATTCATCTGAGTTCTCTGAGTCCCATATGTCTTGACGGAGAGGTTCGCTTGCGACTTAACTAATTAGCTTTGTAAATGCATATATAGCTCAAAGACTTACTGGGAAGACTTTCTATCATAGTCGACATATTGAATGCCGATGTACGGGCAGGAGCAGAGACATTCTTCCTACTAAAATTACGGAAAGCCGGCATAATAACTTCTTCATACCAGTTTGCATGTTTGGCCAACTCTTCCCACTTGTAATGTTTGACTATCTCTTCCTTTGTTACCTCCCATAGGCAAACGTAGTGGTCGATGTAGTATCTGTTTCCCTTGTTGTATGGGTCCTGGATGCCATAGTGCTCCATCTCAGCAACCACATCAAGAATCGGTAAACCATTGTTAAGCCGAGTGTTAGGATCAATAACAGTAAGGGTCTGAGCTCCTCGATTTGGGCTTCTCCATGCTACGATTTCTTCAATCGCGCTAGGCGATTTAGTAAAGGAGATATATGGTGTTGGTTTCCAGACCTTGTGATCAAGATGACTGGCAAGGGATGTTTTACGGGCTTGCTCCGTGTTAAGACGCTGATCAGGTGATCTCGATAGCATGCGATTATCTCCTTCCGGCTGGCTTCCAGAGAAACAGTCCCAGACTCGAAGAAGTGGACCACGGAGAAGTGGACAGTGGAGCCTCTGGATTGGATCGACCGACCATGAATGGCGTTGCTCCTCAGAACGATTGCCCATGTCCGGACTTAAAAGCTGCAAGGCTTTCCTGCGTGTAAGAACTTCTGGCCTCCCATCTTCGGCTTGCGAAAGAGGATTCATTATTAGAGCATCAGAGCAAAAGATGCGGTGTTCCTGGAAATCTTTTTTTCTTATGATCCCGTAATCTTATAGCTCGCCTCATTCTCAGCTCTCAACAAATTTTTTTCCGCCTAGTTATCCTGCGTTAATGATGATACAATCGCTCATCGGTTAGTGCAAGAGAAATGTACTTTATGTTTTAGGCGGAGGTGTTTCCATGGGTTCCGTGATCGTTTGCAAACGGTACAGAGGGATGACACATCGGGAAGTGACGATTCGGGCCTCTTGTGTACCATAGAAACTTTGCTATCAAATAGACCAAAATCTGAAGCTCTGATTGATTGGACTCTTAAAAGACACCAGCGGCCCGAATCGTCACTTCCCGACGTGTCACCCCTCTGTACAAGCGCAAGACTACGACTAGGCTCCTTACCCCGCACCTCACGTCTTTCGGGACGCTAAGAACTTGGGTTATGTGACTTACTTGGACCTTTCTTAGGCTACTAGCCACTTGACGTAGGTTTCTAGCCACAGACTTAGCCTTCTAGTTCCTGTGGCTTATGTTACACTGTAATTATTATATGAGCGTGTAGTCAGCGTCTCAAGGTAGCCAGGGACATCTCGCTTAGATCAACAAGTACTGATCAGCGTGGCAACATTGCATGAATTATCTGTTCATAGCTGCCACAGGGCTGAAGGTAAGTTGCTGGCGTGCTGTCTAGGTTATAAAATGCTGATTGCATTATTATAAAATTTGAGCCAGCTGTAGGTCAATATAAGACCTACAGTGCACGAGCCGTACTGTGCAGTGAAAAGAAGCCCTTCCTTACAAGGCGCGAATGCGACGACAACATTTGTAATTTTACACGAAGTGGTGCTGGCGACGTATCAAAAGGCCTTGGATATCTACTATAAATTATATAACCCAGGTACTTAAGCGTGGATGAAGATATTTTATTTTGAAGCCTAAGTACTTACGATTTTTCTCGCTACAGGGTACTTCTCGCTACGTGGTGAGTGATGTTAACAGATTTTTCAATTTGCAAAGCGTGTGTGTGTGTGTGTGTGTTCTATTATGGCCATGCACCCTGAGGGTATGGGCCGTTACTACGTGCTAGCCAATACCTCTTACTACACTACATTCTCTCCAGTTCAGCTTCCGGCGTCGTGTGCCTCTTAATCGGCAGCACACTGGCCGAGGCACGTTTATAGACAGCTTGCTGCTATGCGCTTATTCAATAGGAGACGGAGCTTGGAGCTGGCTTCGCTCTTCCGCCTCTGCCTCTTCTCTATATGCTGCGTCTTGCTGGTGTGGCTGCAGTCGCCCAGTGTCTTTCGCGAACTCGATCGTGGCCTTGACCGCTGCTACGTCTGCCTTCCATCGCTCTATCGGTCCGTCAATGCTTTGCCCGCCTTCTTGCTTGCTCGAGTATCCTCCCAGTGCGTACGAGAGCTCTCCGAATCGCTGCCCGTGCTGCTGTCTCAGCCGTGCTCTTTGCTGCCTCCATTGCCTGCACGTAAAAAGAAAGTGCGCTATGGACTCTATGCTCCCGCACTCGCACAGCTCTGTGTCGGATACCTTGATCTTGTGGAGATACTCCTTGAGAAATGTCTTGCCTGTCCGAAGCTGTGTGAGGATAGCAGCCTCGGCGCTGCTCAGCTGCCGGTACAGCTCTGCTGACCTGCCTAGGTGGAACGCTGCATCGATTTTCTTGGTGAACATGCCTGTCTCTGTCGCCTGGTGCGAGGAGAACCCTCCTGCTATGTCGGCCTTATCCATCGCTAGTCGTACTAGATACCAAGGAACGCCATCGCGCCGCGGCGGCTCCTCACTTTCTTTCCTCGTGGCTGCCTTCGCCAGCTTGTCTGCTTCTTCGTTCCCCTCGATCCCTGCGTGTCCTGGAATCCAGTGCAGCGTGACGTTGACCATTCGTAGTTTCTTGACGATTTCTGCCACCACCTCTTGACAGGCGCTCGCTCTCCAGCTCTGCACCGACAGCAGCGCCGACTGCGAGTCCGAGAAGATTCGAATGCTCGACGCTGGTACCTCGCGACCGTCGCTGTCGAAAGCTGTGCATTCTGGGGCCCACGGCTAGTTGACTGCCTCGCTGATCGCCAGCAACTCGGTGAGGTGTGCGTCCGCCTGCTCTGAGCTGGCCACTGTCTTCGATATGCGCACTCGCGATGGCATGGCATACACCCCGATGCCCGCCCTGCCGTTTCTCACCGATGCATCCACGTACAGATCCACTTGTCCCGGCTGATAGTCCTCGACTGCAGCTTGCCCTTGTTCCTCGTCTTCGCATATCACGACCTCCGGTCTGGCCACCCACGGCGGACACGCGTATGGTTTGACCTCGAGCACTCTGTCCACCTCGACGTCTTGACACATCTCCGCGACCCTCATGAGCGGCGACCGGTGCTTGGTGCACAGCCGTTGCCGTTTGAGCATCCAGTGCGGGTGCGACGGGCCTAGCTTGTGGATCGACAGCCAGAACGCGATGGTCTGCTTGCGCAGCCTCTGCTCCATGGGGAGCAGGCCTGCCTCTACCTCCGCTATCGCCAGCGCCACAGTGCGGAACCCTCGGATGACCGCCTGTGCCGTGATCCTTTGCGACTGTAGCAATAGCTTCTTCATGTCGTGCGTTGCGATCGGATACCACACCGGCGACGCGTAGTCCGCGACCGGTAGCACCGCGCTCTGCGCCAGCTGCTTGACAGCCTTAGGTTGCAATCCCCTCATCCTGCGCAGGGCCAGCGCTGTCCTGGTCGCCTTGCCTGCTTTGTCTGCGAGATGCACCTTGAATCTCAGTTCCTTGTCGAGTGTTACGCCTAGAATCTTGACCTTGTCTGTCGGCGCGATGTCCTGCCCCTTGAATCGGAGCGGTGTTGTGCCGTCCCTGCCTGCTGCTTTGTAGCGCGTGAGGTGGATGAAGCTTGTCTTGGCCGCCTCAAACTGGGCGCCGCTGGTGCGCTCCCACCTCTCTAGCATGGGCACTACTTCGTCTTGAATGATCCGCGTGTTCTCCTCGGCAGATGCTCCCATGACCCACGCCGAGTAGTCGTCGACGAACGCCATCGAGCTGCCGTGTCGTGGCGCGCTCTGCACGAGGTCTGCATTGAAAAACAGGAAGAGGATCGGGGCGAGTGCAGACCCTTGGGGAAGGCCTGCCTGGGGAAGCGTCTGTACATCAGTCGTGACTCCATTGACAAGAATGCAGGCCTGTCGGTCTGTGCAAAAATTCTGTACCCATCGCACGATCGTCTCTGGGATCTGTCGTTGTCGCAACCGTCTGATCTCTGGCTCGGTGGCCACGTTATTGTACGCTCCTTTGACGTCGAACGACACCAGCGATAGCGTTTTCTTCCCGCGCCATGCCTTGAACACGTCTTCGCATATGTACGATAGCGCATGCGTCGTCGCCCTCTGCTTCCGCGCTCCAAAGTGTGTTTTGGGCAAGAGCCCGTACTCCTCCACCAGATACGCTATCCTCTCCGCCACCAGCGACTCGAGCGCCTTGCCCAGTGTGGGGAGGAGCGAGATGGGCCGGTAGTTGTTGGCCACCGTGTAGTCCTTCCGCTTCGGCTTCTGCAGCGGCACGATCTTCGCAATTTTCCACTCCTTCGGCACCTTCCCTGTCTCAAGCGAGCGAGCGAACAGCAGCTGGTTGTAGGCCATGGGCGCTTCTTGCGGTTCGCATAGTGGTGGGGTCGGGAAGAACGCCTCCCAGTGCTGCTTTCGATGCCGTCGCACGGTCCGGTGGAAGAGCCTCTTCGCCCGTGTGGCCGTTTCAAACAGCTCTGCGTCCACGTCCCTGCCGTCTCATTGCGCATGCCCGGTTTCTCCAGTATGTATACGACTTCCGCAGCGCTGTGAGGCCCTCGTCTCACCACCTTTTCATGTACGGCGACGGCTTCGGCCGCGGGCAGTGCGCCTGCAGCGCTTCTTCCACCCACTCAGTGAGCCGGCCCGCCATTTCATCAACGCCATCGCTAGGAAAGCCTTCCGCCTTCCGCTGCTCTACAGTGTCCCTGATCTTTTCCCACGACGCGTTCTTGAACAGCAGTCGCTCCTGCATCTGTCGCCCTTCCACTTCCATCCAGAAGGTAGTTTGTATAGCCCGATTATTGGATCCGTACTCATTCTCCCAGATGGAGCACCTGGCCGCCTCGCTCGCCAGTCCTGGCGTGGCCAGCATCAGATCGATGGTCGACGCACGGCCTCTATCGCTAACAAACGTGATTTCTCCCGCAGGAAGCAGGCTCTGCAGCGATAGCTCGGCCATGAAGTCGATGATCGGTTCACTCTCCTCCTGCCTTGCCATGCTGTCAATGTGACTTCCTCCCCACAGCGGATTGTGCCGGTTGAAGTCGCCAGCGACCACCACCTCCGTGTGGGGTTCTCTCAGCAACTCTTCCTGGACCAGCGCCTGGACTGCCTCCAACCTGCTGACGAGTGCTCCTCTGTTTTCTTCCTTGGTTCTCCTCGACGCAGACAGGTCTGCGATGTACATCAATACGAGAACCAGCCTCCTCCTTCCTACATGCGCCACTAACGCCGTGATGTCCGCCGAGTCCATCTGCCTCTGCGTCGCCGCCATCTCCTTGCTAGTCCAGATGCATAACCAGACAAAGTACTGCCCCTCTATCCTGCTCGAAGGGGCGAACTTTGTCCACCGCGGATTGGTGCCGTGAAGCACCACTTCTCCCTCCGCAAAAAAGCACCCTGGCTGCTGGCGTAGGATGAAGTGGAAGTCGGCAAGTGCCGGGTCGTTGTGCAGCGCATGCTGCGCCTCTCTGCCTCTGTTCACGTTCGCCTGGAGGATTCGAAGTTCTCTATTCATGTTGTTGACGTGTGAGCATCCTGACCTTCTCTTTCCTGTACTCTGGGCATTCTCGGTGCGAGGCCCGGTGTGGGCCGTGGCAGTTTACGCAGCGCAGGTTGATCGTCTCACACTGCAGGTGGCCTTCCTGTCCACAGATGTCGCACGTCTCCGGCTTCATGCAGTCTCTCGCTCTGTGGCCGAACCGCCTGCACCTGAAGCAGGCCACCGGCGTGCGTCGCTCTTTGAATGGTGACACGATGATGCCGCCTCCGCCAAACGTCACCCCATCCGACGTGAGCAGCTTCTCCGCGTCCTCCTTCGTCGCTACCTTGATCACCACCGATGCGTGCTGCCCGCTAGGCCTCAGTCGCCCGAGCCACCTCATCGTGCACACTTCCACGCCGTTTTGCGTCCCGAAGCGCTCCATAGCCAACTGGCTCACTATTCCCGTTTCCGGTTCCATTGCCAGCGGCACCTCGATCCAGTCTGCCTTCACTGCGTGCCACTTTGGGCCCGATCAGCCTTGCGCCTGGGAGCTGCGGTTCAAGCCACTCGCTCGTCGTCTGCCGGAACGCCACTTCCTTGTCTTTGTCTACTGCCAACTTGATCACGCTCGCGCTGTTGTTCGTGCGCCACACGCGGAAGTCCTGGATCACCGCTCCCTCGAGCCTCTCCACGCCGTTTACCCCTTGCACGATTGCCTGCTTAGCCGCCTCCGTGTCGCCCACTCTCTCTACCGTCTCTTCTCCCGCCCGACTGATGTCGATCACCAACTGTCGATACTGGTCTCTGTTCGTCTTGTTGCTGCTCGCCATCCTTGCGAGCCTCGTTCCCGATCCTTCCGGCTCGCCGCTGGCTGCGAGCGATGCCCACGTCTTCTGCGTAGACGGGGGAGACACCGAGAACGCGTTCGCCGTCGGAGCAAGGTCAGGGCATGAATGGGTCAGCCATCCTCTCAGCTGGTGGCTGCAATTCAAAATACCTCACGTATCCGTTACGTCTTCCGATGATTTATAATTGAAGTCCATCATCTTAGTCATAACATTCTTTGTATCACCTTCAACCTGCTGCTTTAAGAGGCATGCTATTTATTCTTTGTTTTCTCACAGTACTAACGAATTGCTCTGATCGTCAAGTTTCACAGTTGCTAATCGCCATGCTGTGCGCTCTTTGCGGGGTGATAGTCCGTCAGGTTGCCTGTCTCAGAGTACCTTTTTGCTCGTCTCTGTCACTTGCACAAACAACCTTTCAGTCTCCTTCCACCGGCCCGGATTCTAGTACACCGATGCTGGGTTGTCCATGTTGGTCAGCCTGGAAGGATACTCATTTTCAAGTATCCTCCTTGTCTCCATTGCTTGGAAAAATAGCTTTCCAGTTTTCTTCCACCGGCTACGCCAATGCTAGGTTCGGCATTTGAGAATCACGTAAGGCAATGCTGCTGACGTGGCTAACGAGTCTAGATATCCAGTTGTACTATATTTTGCTATGCTACTCATGTTCCTCTGGATCGCGTTTGATCTACCAGCAATCAGAAAAGTCGGAGTCATAGCAATCCAAGTATTCTTCCTCCGTCGTCACGTCATCTTCGTCTGTGTCAGCCCTTCCGCTAGAATCGAGTGTGTGCCGTCGGTCTAAATTAGCCCTCTGCTTTACCGATGGCATAAACTGGCTCTCGTAAACTGCTCGTACGGCATTTCTCGTTTTCCATTTGAAGGTTCCTGGATGAGATGTGACAAACAGAACGGCATTAAAGATGGTGTTCTTGTGCTTCTCATTGCTCTGAAACATGTCTCGTAGCATAGAGTAGACAAGCTTGAACGCGGCATCTCGAGCTTTGGACTTGTCGCGGTATTCATCGTAGTATTGCGCGGCTTTCAAATCTGTGATGATTTCACCGAGTGTCCGCCCTTTACAAACATCGACCTCGAGGAAATCATATGTATCACAGAGGGTGCGGTAGAGATTAATGTTGCTAGGAATTGATCGGAAACAGTGGCGGTAGCCCGATTCTATCCCTTTGAGGGCGACATCGAAAAGAGGGATCGCTCCGTAGGTGATCTCCGTTGACTGAGATGATCGATCACCGTTGCCGAGGACTTGTAATGCTAAGCGCGGGATCCGAGACACGTCAACCTCATATCGCACGTTTCCAATTATGATCGGTGTCTTTGCGGCTGATGTAATGCTTGTAGTGCTTGTTTGGGCCAGTGTCTAACAAAATCATGTCAGGCTTGCTCATTGCCAACGTTTTTACTGACCTTATACTGATCTTCCTTTGGCGTGAGCTTATCCTCGGTAACCTGCTTTCCATCCTGTAATTCTGCGTCTTCGGATCTCAACGGTGCTTTGTTCTGTTCGCCGGCGATGATATCCAACTTCATTCCGCCCTCGTACCTGACAACTGCAACCTGACTCTCACTCCCTTTCACTGATTGAATGATCTGATTCAACAGATGGCCGAGACTGCAAAGAAGTTTTTGGTTGCTTTTCTCCCAATCCCGGACGTTCTGGGCCATATCTCGAACTTTGACATCATTGAAAAGGCCATTGACATAATAACCGGAAGCCAGGTTTGGGGTTTGTGATATCCAAAGCTGAGTTGTTGTCTCGTCCATGTCCATGCTCTTACTAGCAGCTCGAGTCTTGATTTCCAAAATGGAAGAACAGTCTACCTCTATTCCTTCTCTTTTAACTGTAATTTTGGGTGTATATGTTTGTGCAGGAGGGGAGCCGGTGAGCTGTAATCCTTCCAGTGAATGTGACAAAGAGTCAATCGTCGCATGCTTCTGGACCGCAGTCTCTTCTAATGCATGGCCAATATACGCATCAGTTTCGTTTCTGACCACGCATCGTAAGCCACCGAAGTTAAAACTGATGATTCTGTAATATCCAGATGTCCCAATTGAGCTTTTTGTGCACGCCTTCTCGAAGTTGCGACCGTAACCTTGGAAGCCCTGAATGAATGTTGTGTTTTCTTTATCCATGCGCGTGAACAGTGCCCTCTTGCCTTCAACAATTTCGACTTGTATCTGAAAGAAGTCGCTTGAGGATCCATCGAGGAAGCGGATAAGTTTTCTGATATTATTCCGATCCGTTATCACATCGACATTATCCATCTCGAAGCCAGGATTCTGGGCGAATATTGCACTGAACAAGGATTCGAGAGGTGCATCGGGTACTCGAGCCGCATTTTGATCAATGTACACTCGTCCTGAGTCGGGTTCCAGTTTCAGTGGTCCTGCCGGCGGTGACCAAAGAGGCGGAGAGCCTACATTGGTCGTTAGCACGAAATATTGAATAATCATCTCTCTAAAAAGGCTTACCGGGCACTAATATAGTAGGTATCTCGCTATCGAGCCAGTTATAAGAGGCAAGGTACTTGAAGTCAGTAATGATTGCATGGGCAGGGTCCAAACGATTATTCAAGTCGGAGCGCAATATCGTGGCAATGACTTTAGAAACCATGTTCGCACTGAATGAATTTTTTGGCGTGAATTGATAATTCTGAGATGCAATAAAAACTATCAAGGACTGGATGGCTCACTTCATCCATGAATATTGAAGCGAATGGCCGATTTAAACCATCAGCTAATATTCGTCTACACTTGAACAGCGCATAGTCTGTGTAACGTTCCACAGCAGAACCTGCTATATGATTGAACTGCGTTTTGCGTGGGGAGCATATTGCTATTGGATAGATGTGGGGATGCCCAACGAGCGGGGAAGATCCTTGATAATTGGGACGTCAAGCGTTCCGGTTTCCGAGGCATTTTCGTCGATAATGGTGGTTTGATATTTGATGGGCATGAAGCTAAAGACGCTAGATCTTTTCTGCCTCGGTCATCTACTTGCTCTAACGAGAGGTTGGATCTCTTTACGCTAGGCTCTTTCACTAACTAAAAGAGCTTTTTGTAACCTTTTTGTTACGAGAACCTCAAGATACCTTTTAAATACCCGCACTTTGTTAGTCAGCAAACGATATTAACTATTCGAAATTCCATCCTTGGTAAACTCAACGAAAAGCCTCTGAGACTAGTTTGATGTTGGGGTATATCTGGATGACCGAACAAATCCGAGAGCACCCTATTTCTCAGCACCACAATCGTGTAACGTTAATAGCTGATTTTAGAAACGCTCGCATTTGTTATCGTTATCCCCATCCTATCCTTGTATAAGCTCGCATCGTGCAAGCAACTATAAAGCACCATAATCCACTGGAATTTTCGCTCGATACCGATGAAAGTGATGTTGTGGTTTGGATTGGCTCTACTTGATGTACCCGCATCCAGTAAAACTTGGCCGATAAGGAGCATATGCTAGTGCGAACGCAATTTCAAATGTTAAAGCACAGCTAGCTACCTTTGATACCGTCCGTTGTCGCAAATAGTTGAAATCGAGTCACTCGAGCGGCCACCTTAGGGCCCTGATCGTGACCCTGCTGGGGTTCTAGGTAACGCTAAAGTTTCTTTTACATTGCTTGAGGGGCAATGACCTTGCGATAGTGTAATGATATCAATGCTTATTTGTGATTAGTAACCATAACTGAAACTGTTATACATGGAGAATTGCTATAACAGCAGAGGACGGCACCGGTCACACTCAGGTCTGCTCGAGCTGTAACAGAGAAGTACCTTGTGCCTACGCGAGTTGTGAGTCGTAATGTAGCCCGATGAAAGTATAGAGAGATTCGTACGAAAATGTCTAATCATGCAGTCTCGGCTCTCTGCGCGGCTCCCCAGTCTGGCTTGCATAAGGCAATTACGAGCCCCGCAGTACACGTGATTTTTATTTGATCGCCATTGACACTGCTGTGAGGCGGATTGCATTCAGTGATTTGACACAGTATATCTGACTGATCCAGCCCAACCCTATCGAACTAGCTTGCAGTGAAAATGACGAGACGTAGAAAACGATCGAGAGCGAGCCCACACTTTGAAGCGGATACCTCTTCGTCAAATCGAATCAACCCTGGCATATCGAGCCAGCTCATAGCGAAGACGGCAAAACGCGAGAAATAGTCGAGCGCGACCGAGCACCCTAAAGCAGATATTATATCGCTAAATCAACCGCCTAAACTCACAAGAACGTTTGCTCAGCCGGTTCTATGAGCCTCTCGTCCTTCTTTATACGCTTGGGCGCACGAGAGGGCAGCACACGTCCACCGCGATACTTTCCCAGGAGCATATGGCTTTTCTAGCGCTCAAGGACCTAAGGCGGATATTTCTCAAAGAGCTGGCGTACATGTGCGACTTCGACAAAGGTGGTGAGACAGTTACAGCTTTAGGGCTACAGTCCACGCCGCAGGGACACATATTCTGGGTAGCTTCCAACGCAGGCTCAAAGACGAAAACTATTGATTTCCTAAGGTCACTTCTAACTAAATTAATGCATATGTCAGCTTCCGCAACTACAATGGAATGCACGGAAGAGGTTGCGTCGCAGTCTATTGTCTTTGCGACTCCAAGGATCAAGAAATACAGACGCCATCTGAAGCCCCTGCTTCGAAAATGTAATGTGTACCTTACTGATACACACAGAATGGTTGGTACGTCCAGGTACAGGAATCTCAGCTTAAAGATAAGAAACTGAAACCTACTCATAGAACCTGGCCTCGTCGAATGGCTGCATAGTTGAGAGCAGGCTCGATCTCCATCGGATCTTTGCCGATATGCCTATGAAAATCGAAAATCGGACTTTATGCGTACCCTTGCTCGACTCAGCGCGGAACCAAATTACAAAAGCAACAGGGATGCAATTCATTCAACTTTCGGGGCGATTAGGCACTACATCGGGAGATTGGGGTATCATTTCCGAGCAGTTAATGTTCTGCTGTGCTGCGCACCGAGACTTGTGAACTTGCTCCACGATTTCGAAGTTCGTGGTGTTCCTATTCTGCCCAAATCGACAATGCCACCTCCAGATCAGTTGACAAGAGCAGACAAAATTCTTGTTCGCATGCTACCAGGCAAATCTCCCGACCTCCAGCGCTATCAGCAAGCCTTTACCGATATGGGTTCTCGATACCAGGTGTTTCGTCGCTTTCTGGAAAATTATACAGAACCTGACTTGAAACCATGTGTTCACGCTGAGATCCAGGTATTGGAGCAGTTCTATACCCATGGAATACAATTTGCAGGCGATGACCCATTCATTGCTTGTAGCAAGCCAGCTTGTTTCTGTTGCTTGCTATACTTCCGAAACCATCCTGGACGTTTTGTGGAGCCCACTTCGCACAACAAGATATATCTGAATTGGAGACCACCTGATCTTAGCACGCTGTTTGGCATCATTGGTCCGAATCACCAGCGAGATATCTTTAACGCTATGACTCGGGAAATTCGGAAGGAAGCTTTACAACAAATTCATGGGATGTCTCCACCTCAAGCCTGGCATCCTGACTCGCTTACTGGAATTATGCAGTCTTCCCAGCACGACCAGGACAGAGAGTCTATAAAAGCCGCGGATTCTGCTAGCAATTTAGCCGGTGGAACGCCCGTATGTAGTGACTCAAGTGGATATTCCCCTCTCTTGGGGCCTGTACATCCGCCCTTATTCCATCCAACGATTGAGGAAGAAGACCGTCGTGCAACGGAACCCGAACAGGGGGCCTCGAGTCTTTTGGCCCTTTGACAGGATATCATCACGTGTGCAACTCTTATAAGAATCTGTAAGTGACTCAGACAAGAGCGGAGGGGTGTTACTTGAAGTATTATGACAGGTAAGGGAGAAAGTCCGGGAGAAAGCCCAGGAGAAGGCTGGTAATGTTGTCAGGGGTCCACAAAGGTTGCTTAGATTTATATAGCAGTCGCACAATAGTCCCATTGTCACACCCAAAGCTCCCACATGCAACGTTGGATCGCAACAGATGACGCTTTAAAAACACATCCGGTTTCCACGGTCAATCAACGCGCCGTGCGGGAGATAAAAACAGAGAAAGCAAAATGCGGGAGACGCAGAAAGCACTCATATTGTGTTGTTTGTATAGCCCATATTGTAGTAAGAGTCCAGGAGCCATCAATGGCATTTCTCTCCGCTATTTTGACCACAGCACACAGTGCAAGCCGGGACTTCTTTCGTCACTACATTTTGCAGGAAAAGCCCTGCAATATCTAAAGCATATCCTGATCTTGACGTAGCAACATCTAGTGGGTGGTACTCCTTACACAGACAGACCTTGACTAATGCGTTGAATATTATGCAGAGATGTCTCTTGCGAATCTTCCTCGTGAATTACTTCTTTCGATAAGCGATATACTACATCGACTTTGTTATATAAATACTTTAGCCCAAACGAACCGACGACTCTATTGGCAACTCAACAGTTATCTATACTCCCTCGATGTTCATGTAACCGGAGGGTCGGCATTAGTCTGGGCTGCGCAATCTGGATTCAGAAAAACTGCTTGGCTATCGCTCGTTGAAGGCGCGAATGCAGAAGCAGTCAACAAGATAACAATACCACGGTCGCTGGAATGCCTAGGTTTCGGGTATACATCGGTTTACCTGACACCACTTCAGATTGCTCTGTCCTATGGGTCTGATTCTGTTGCAAGGCTCTTAATTAACCATGGCGCCCTGACTTCGGCGGTTTTCCCCCCTGACATGTGCAACTGCACAAACATCCACATGGCGGCTGCTATGGGACTCACATCCGCTTTGAAAATTATGATTAATCAGGGTGCAGATGTTGGAGCTCGCGATGGGTATCTTCGAACACCATTGCACTACGCCGTGGCAATACAAGGCCGGAACGCGCTAGAACAAGCACGGGTAATTATATTACTTTTGTCAAACAATGCGGACCCCGAAACGGAAGATGCTCAAGGGAGGAGTCCGATATCCATGGGGAAAAAACGATCCAATCCTGTCGCCAAAATACTATCAGGGAAAGGTGCTATAATTGAAGCGTACGAGATATCGTTACGCGATCAAGAGACCTTCGAGGCGTGGCGCATATTGAAGGAAAACCGTGAGGAGGCGACGTGGACCGCAGGGAAGAAAGCAAGCCAACCTCTTATTCAATGTAGGAAAAGAGAGCGAAGATCTAAGAACAAAAAGAAAAGAAGTGCAGCCACAGGGAATCATACAATGCGAGACGAAATAGTGGAAGGAGAATGCCAGAAAGTCGCTCAGATGCCTAATAAGAACGCAGTTGAACAACTCGACTCTGCGACGGTAAAAGTCAAGCAAGAGCCGAGAGGGGAGAAAAATCGCTTGGCGAAACATAGCATCTTAAGAGAGGCTTGGTCTACGATGAGGAAAGAGGCTGATCAGAAGAATCGTGCAACGCTTAAACTGAGTTCGTCGCCAAAGGCTAAATGTGATCATGGGGTAGGTCTATGGAAGTGCTGTGTGCGAAAATCTTGTCAATTTTGTGGTGTTTCTGCAAAGGGTCTGTTTCTTTGTCCGGACTGTGGGTTTGTGGCATGTATGCAGTGTAAGCCATAAGAGATGTAAATGTAAATGTAACCGTGTGGGAGTAACGTCGACAGCGGACTAATATTAGAAACAGATGAATTTGAATGCACCGCAGTGCTGCGCCCTGTTAGCGCTACACTAATTCTTGATTATATTCGGCATTTCTCCCTCAGGGCAGCCTTGCTGTTATACCCAAACGACTACTTGGACAGACTCTTTTAGGGTTAGGGAATCATATGAACCCAATGGGACAGAGTGCGCTGAATCCTACCTTGATCTGGATAACTCCAAAACAAGTTCCCAGCTCGGTGCGAAAAGAGAGCGCTTTTCAGTGTTTGTAGAGATCAAGGAATACATTGTTTATAGCACTTCAGTCTATAGAGTGAAAGCAGCATCAAGAAATGAGAGTACAGGAGAAAGCAGTCGACTGTAGATATACCTAAAATGGGCATACTAAAATATCTGACGGACCTGATATAGTAAAGAAATTCCACCTGACCAACGACCTCTTTTGTTTTCGATTTGTCAATTGATTACAATCATGGCGACTTCCTAATCCCGAGCTGCTATTTACTTTTCCATGCATATTAACCTCTAATCTCCATCCAAGTTACTAATGGTGGCCGTGCTTCGCAAGACGCCACACCATTCTCTCTTCATCCGCGTCAATAAAACATCGCCTTCGGCGCTTGTCGCGAAGTTTTTTCTTTAATAAAAAGATAAAAAGCCAAGGTGGATACTTACCGTGTGATGATGGGCTAGAGGCTTTCAAGGTACAGCTGGATTTGCGCTAGGTTCAAAAGCTAGACCTAATGCAGATAACGGAGCCCCACAGCGGGAACGAGAAACGGGGTCCTTGGATC